>JAUPFT010000019.1:21253065-21735565 GCA_036936625.1 Parnassius smintheus behrii | reverse complement strand
ACACACACACACACACACACACACACACACACACACACACACACACACACACACACACACACACACACACACACACACACACACACACACACACACACACACACACACACACACACACACACACACACACACACACACACACACACACACACACACACACACACACACACACACACACACACACACACACACACACACACACACACACACACACACACACACACACACACACACACACACACACACACACACACACACACACACACACACACACACACACACACACACACACACACACACACACACACACACACAGCCTACTTGCTCTCTAACACAGTAACACAGTCCTGTCGATTTCAGCAATTGAAAACATTCTATGAAAAAAAAGAGACATAATTCTGTAGGAAGAGGTATTTAAATTTTTATTAAAGTTTTACTAAAGTGTTAAATAATGAAGTATAACCATATTAAGGACACCAGAAGAAAATATGGTTGAGATCACCAATATCTGAACTACACTCACATATTGAAGACTTTTTAATATAAATCCTAGCAAGGTGAACCGAATTTCAGCAGCAAAGATTTAAAAACAATCACGAAAATATCTCACACTAATTATTGAAAAACTGCCAAAGTCACCTTGTATATCTTAGAAAAAGAAACTGTTAAAGTTATTTTAAGTAGTTTGTACTAATTTATTGACGGATAGGAACAGTTCGAATGAGGAAAAAATGTTATTTTTATGTTTTTTCGTGCAATTTTACCAATTTTCCTCTTCATACGAACCTTCCTCAGACTATAGCGAATATTTGAAAAAAAAATTCCGAATTGTTTCAGCCGTTCGCGAGTTTTGCTCTTAGCAACATAATTAGCCGTTTATTTTTATTCATATAGATAAGAAATAGTTACATAGCGCATCTAATTTTAAGCTCTGTAAACCCAGTACTAGGTAAACCTTTCTTTCAGAGTTCCAGACATTCCATAGTTTAAAAGTAGATCAATGACTACTATACTACACGTTGGTACATTTACGGGAATTGAAACTATTTTTTGTCGGAAATACTAATAATTGCTCCTTGCGGTCTTTGAACCCGCCTTTTGCAGCGTGGCAACTGAACTCTTAGCCACTGCATGGTAATGCAGTGGTGTTAGAGTTTGCACAAGATAACTCTGCACGCGGCCAAAATCGGAATTAATCTTCTTCGGGATCTTCCTAAAAGATCGACGACTACTTATTTAATGCATTCCAATGATATCAATATCATATAAAAGGGTTTGCTGAAAAGAATACCAAAAATAAAAGTGAAGCGTGTTTTTTTAACAATATTAGTAGAATCAGTTGTTACTTTGCGGAAACCCATTACACTAAAGTTGTTAAGAATTACCTCACACACGTCCGCTCAATAAAATAAAATGATGTGTCGTACCTAGTTTGAAGAGCACCTCCCACCCTCCTTCAATTTCGTGCACTAATCCCGTCACCACTAATCCCAGCACCACTGTACTAGGAAAGACACACCATCAACGATAATACGACACGTGTTTTGCCTCTACACAAGGCATCCTCAGGTGATGTAGACTCTGCGGTGGCTGACCGCTAAGTAAGCGGCCAAAACAGCTGCTATTTGTTTCAAATCGCTGACGCAACCGCTCCCCACTAAAGTAGCGAGCGACCGTATCATGCAGTAAAACATGTGACCAATCATCACCTGACGTACGCAACCGTTTGCTGTAAAAATAATAAACAACAAACCACCGCGAAACGTCCGCCTACCCTCCAACCACGTCCTCCAACCAAATTCATATACGCAAGGCAAAGTGGCGGATTGTACTCTTCGATCTTCTGTACAATCTGCCGCAGGGTATGTATGTGGTCTATTGTACTGAAGCCTTTTCGGAAACCGGCTTGTTCGGGAGACTAGAAGTCGTCGAATCTGCCTGCGAGGCGATTCGTTATGAATCTCGAAAACAGCACGTAGACGCGGCTCAGAAGGGAAATCAGTCTGTAGTTCTTCAAGAATAGCATTAATTAATTTAATAAATAATTGTTATGAGGACGATAGTTAATCATATTTTAAGTCTGAAGTTTTTTAAACTGTCTAAAAATTCTTCATTTACATAATTATTTGCAACTTTTAAGATTATTAGACATTCACTTATATGTTACGCTATGTCAATATATGAGGGTGACGCTGAAAGTTCTTAGAAAATCAAAAACTGAAAAAAACTAGCAAGTTATTGGTTTTATTATATCTTTTTAGAATAGTGTCTAATTACATCAATACATCCGATGGAAACACTGAGAAAAGCACTTTGCCCACTCGTCCTTAGGGGTCTCTTCAACAGCATTTTGAAATCCAGCTTTCGTCACCCGTAAGTATATCGAACACATCATTTGAGTCACCTCCGTTAAATCTTGAACTATTTAACGACACCAATCAACACTACGGAGTTTTGGGCCTCTGTCAAATTATGAGGTATCCACGGGGCACAAAGCTTCCTGACCGCTAAATGTTCATGGAGGATTTTGTGCATTGACTAATACCGATGCCTAAACTTGTCCGAATCTGCTAATAAGTCACTCTTTTGTCAGTTTCTATAATACTGATGTTATCTTTAGTTGTCACAGTAGAAGGCCGTCCCTCACGCAGATCATCATTGAGATTAGTGCGACTACGTTTAAACTCATTAAACCAGTTGTAAACACGTGACACGAGATGGGGCTTCGTCGTAAAAGGCCTATCGAAGTCTATCATAACTTTCTTGTTGACTTAAACGATGGGGGATAAGTCGCTCGCGTCCGTAGGCTTTGACCACCTAATCCTAGGCCCACCCTACACGTGTCCCCCGGGTGGTGCTAAATGAGCGACAAGCCGATAGCACAGACTCGGCTCCTCGCCGTGGTAGCGGCGTTAAATATACCACCCTATTCGCACCATGAGGAATGAAATTAAAGAAATGGCCCCGAGTTCCCGGCGCCCCTTTAATGGGGCAGGGGTGCGAAGAATCTCCGGGAGGAAAACCGGCGACGAGGCTCGCCACCCGTCACGTTCTGTCTCCCGGAGGGGCGAAAAGTGGATTGCAGAGGCCCGTCTGGCTACGTTGAATGTATGTAGAGCAATGAATGATAAAATGGATGAAGTATGCGAGGTGATGTATGATAGAGGAATAGATTTGTTATGTGTAAATGAGACGAAACGGAAGGGGAAGGATGTCACTACACATGGCATGTATACCGCATACTGGTCAGGTGTAGACGAGCTCGAGCGGGCATGCCAGGGAGTAGGTATCATCCTATCAGAAAGAATGGTGCAATATGCGAAAGAGTATGAATGTGTAAGCTCAAGACTGCTATGGATACGATTGAAAGTGGGCTTAAAGAAGTTGTTTGTGCTAGGGGTCTACGCCCCAGACATGTCTAAGCCCACTCATATCCGAGAGCAGTTTTGGGAAATGGTAAGGATGGTATTAATGAAATGTAAGGGAAATGAAAATGTTGTTATGCTAGGAGATTTTAATGGAAGAGTTGGGGTGAGGAGGCTTGGTTATGAAAGGATATTGGGAACGTTTGGTGATGAAAGTATAAATGAGAATGGTGAAAGCCTCCTCATTGTATGTATGGAAAAGAATCTTTTTGTGACGAACACTTTCTTTCGCCACAAGAGGATTCACATGTACACTTGGGAAAGAGGTGATGATAGAAGCATGATAGATTTCATAATTGTGGATGAAAGATTGAGGGGCGCAGTGGTGGATACAAGGGTTTACCGGGGGTCAAACGTAGGAACGGATCATTTTTTGGTTTTATGCCGAATTAATGGTCTATTCAGGCGGTGGCGCCATCGGTCATCTGTGACTACCACTGCGTTACAGCGTATTAAAACAGAAAGATTACAAGATGAAGGTGAGAAAAACAAGTTTAAATGTAGACTGAAAGAAAACGTAAGTGGTTTGGATGAATTATGTATGAATGAGTTAGACTTGGAGAATGTATGGCAAAATGTTAGGAAAGGTTTAGTAGATGCAGCTACCGAAGTATGTGGTGTTAGTAAAAGAAAGAATGAAAGGAAAAATAATACGTTATGGTGGGATGATGAGATACGTACGGAAGTTGAAGCAAAGAAGAGAGCATGGCTAGATTTACTAGCAACTAAGGCTGGTAATTCTAGCGGTACGAATGGTGATTTTGAAAGAAAAATGGCAGTCTTTAGACATCTAAATAAAAGAGTAAAAGAAGTAGTTGAAAGGAAAAAGCAAGAAAGAACGGATAAAAATGATAGAAGAATATCGGAAAACTTCCAGGCAAATATTAAAATGTTCTGGAAACTCGTAAGAACTGCCAGGGGATGTTCAAAACAGCCTATAATGAATGCTATAAGAGATGAAAATGGCTGTATTCTGAATGATGAAGTTTTGAGTTTAAAGAGATGGAAGGAATATTTTGAAAGCATGTTTATGAGTGAGGAGACAACGTATGAACTGAATGAAATAGGAACTCCGAAAGAAGAGGAAGGAGGTAGCGAGATAAGTATAGATGAAATAATGAAAGCAATGAAAAGCATGAAAGCAGGTAAGGCTGCCGGATATGATAGAGTTTCACTCGAAATGCTAAGGGCTGGAGAGGAAGTGGTGGCAGGCCTGCTGCACACCTTGTTTAATTTATGCTGGGAACTGAAATGGGTACCGGGAGACTGGTGCAAAGCCGTGATAGTCCCAGTATATAAGGGAAAAGGGTCGCAGCAGGACTGTAAAAACTACCGCGGTATCAGCCTTCTTAGCATCGTGGGAAAACTGTATGCCAAGGTACTAATTGAAAGGGTCATGAAAGAAACCGATGGAAAAATTTGGGATGTGCAAGCGGGATTTAGAAAGGGAATGGGATGTACAGATCAAGTCTTCTCCATGCGCATGATCGCGGAGAAGTTTTTGGCCAAAAACCAAAAGGTTTTTTGTGCGTTCATGGACTTGGAGAAGGCCTATGACAGAGTGGATAGGAATGTGCTATGGCAAACACTGAAACTCATTTGGGTTGAGCGCTGGCTTGATACAGGCATTGGAATCTCTTTATAGGGACTCTAGTGCTTGTGTTAGGATCAACGGGGTCTACTCGGACTGGTTTGGCATCCATAAAGGTGTCAGACAGGGCTGTGTGGCTTCCCCGTGATTGTTCAACCTATTTATGGACAGTTGTTTGCAAAATTTGAAAGTTGAAGAATGCGGATTAAGAATGGGTGAGTTAACCATCAAATGCCTTTTGTACGCCAATGATCAAGTTATTCTTGCGTCGTCGGCGGCTGAGTTGCAAATGATGGTTACATTAATGAACAGATCATTAAAAGAAAGGGGTATGAAAGTGAACGCAAGTAAGACGAAAATTATGGTTTTTGAAAGAGATGAAAGTAAAACAATATGTGAAATAAGAATAGAAGGGGAGTTGATCGAGCAAGTAGATGAGTTTGTATATTTGGGGTGCGTATTTAGCAGGGATGGGAGATATGATGAGGATATAGAACGACGAGTGAACGCAGGAAACAGAGTAAATGGGGCCCTGCACTCTATTGTGAAGAGTCAAAATGTGTCAAAAAAGGCACGTATGGCAATTCACAGTGCTGTGTTGGTCCCTACTTTAACGTATGGTAGTGAAAGTTGGGTATGGCAGAAGAAGCACGAGAGTAGAATAAATGCAGTAGAAATGCGGTCGTTAAGGAGTATGTTAGGGCTGAACCTGAATGACAGGGTGAAAAATTGTGTGATAAGAGAAGAGTGTGGTTTGCAAGATGATGTTGTGACCAGGATTAAGAAAGGAATGCTTCGGTGGTTTGGTCATGTGGAAAGAATGGATGAGGAAAGAGTGACAAAGAAAATTTATGTTGCAGAAGTGAATGGCAGAGTCGGAAAGGGACGTCCTAGGCGAAAATTTATCGACCAAATTGGCGATTTATTGAAAACGGGCCAAATTAGGAGTACCCTTAACCGACGAGCATGCATGCGTAGGTGTATGGATGTGAAGGAGGCGAGAGAGGTGTGTCAGGATCGTGCCAAATGGAAGTCTGTAGTCTCTGCCTACCCCTCTGGGTGACAGGCGTGAGTGTTTATGTTAAACGAAAATTTGCTCGCGTTAAATTCATGCTGAGGTGACACAGACAATTTTCAATTTGCCGCCAAATCGTTAACAAAATAATGACAAATTAACAAAATACGTACACAATAATATTGTCCAAGAGTTCCATTTTCAAAATTTGTACTTATGTATTTTATTATGTCGTTTACAAGTAGCCAGCTCTAAAAACTTTCAGTCTCGACCTCGTATGCTATTGATTAAAATATTAACTTTATACACTTTTTTATTTTGCTCCTTTTACTAAAATAATTAGCTTTTTTCATATCCTTCAGCTCTCTTTCCAAATTTAGTGATGGCAACACTGGCTTTTAATTAGCCACAGACATGGCCTAAAGGTCTAGATACCAGGCTATAATGTCCAAAAAAAAATAGCCTCAGACAATTACGTCACTTATCAGTCCGTGTCAGTCGTAGACAGAGAAACCTATAGACAAATTGACGAAAAAGATAGATTTATGCATACGTCTTGCATAGAAGTGAGATAGAGCGGTGTGATTGTTTGTCCCTTTCTCCGTGCTGGTTTTTTTGTTTAGCAAACTCTACAGTTTGCTAAACAACTTTAACAGCGTAGCGATTTAAGGAGTTTACAAGTTGGTTTAAGTGAGAAAAAAGTGTTTTGAGCGCTTAAGATTTGTGAATCTAGTTCAGTTCAGTTCTTAGAACAATTAAATTTTTTATCTAAATGTGTTTAAAAGTCATAAAGATTATTGTATAACCTAAAAATTCGTTATCGTTCTTTCTCACTCGAGGCCACGCCGATCATTAGTCTATAGGTTTCTCTGTCTACGGTGTCAGTGCTGGGTGCTGGTCACCTTCAGCTTATATTGCTTTACTCCATAGATTACTGTATTTATACTAGAGACTTTACTCTATGCCTTCAGCAGTGGTGTTCAGTGATGGGAAATGTACAATAATTATTGGATTCTTACAATAATTTGTTAAACGAAACCAAATTCTACCATAAAACATATCTTTCTCATTATTGTACGCTTTTATACAATATTTTCCTATTTTTACTTTCAATACTAGGTACACGCAACTTTAAAATGTATGAACTAACGCAACACGTACTTATACCAAATAATGTAGTTATCGCTTTTAAAAGCGCAAAACGTCTTGAATAGGGATGTATATCATTTGAACCCACGAAACAATTGGCAAATCAAATTGTCTCCAATGTCCTGTATGCAACTTCTCAGCAGTTAAAACCGTCTACATATACACGTCGAGATTTCGAATTCGAAGAAGAAGACGATTTCGAATTTTCCATACCAGTTTAGTTCATATTGTTTAATTCCGTGCCCTAAGTTTTATTATTTTAATAAAAAACAATTAATAACATGTGTTTAGTTTATGCAAATATAAAGAAATAGCAAAAACCTATTAAATTTGGATTTAGACAGCTTAAATAAATAAAAAATCTTTAGCAAAAAAACACAAGAATTCTACCCAAAATACAATATTTTCTAGCTTGGCAACACCATAATTTCGCACCAACTATTTCACACTCAGCAGCATGGGCGTGCAACTTAGAACATTATTTTGAGAACAAATTGATATCTTTTTGTGCTGCCATCTTTCGTGTGGGGCACGTAAACTAAGACTTACTTTTAACGAACTAGAGGGCACACTTATGTATTAAGTCTATGCAATTTGTTGTAATTGTCATTATATTGTTGTTTTATTTTAAGGGTGTGTTGGATGTTTTATTAACTTTGGCATAGCAATATAGTTACGAAAATGTAATGTATGTGCATAAAAACACAAATAGCTTTCATAAGAATAAAGATGTTTATACTTTAAACACTAGGAACGAACATAAGCTTGTAACACCAGTTACTAGACTCCACTGAGTCAGTAGTGCTTTTATGAGGCAACATATACGCCTTTAAAACAAAATTTCAGAAAATGTACAAAATTTGTCAATAAGTTGAAATGTTTTATTAAAGGAAAAATGTACAAAAAGTGTCATCCATATAAATCTTAATTCTTTTGAAATAAAATTTCCCATTTCGATAAGTATAAGTATCAAATAAAGGAAGTTATTTTTTATTTTAAATTTCAAAAGCATTCTTGCTGTCTTTGTCCTATTAACTTAATTATTGCTTACTTTGGTGTTAATTGTAAATTGATCATAGACACCATTTAATCATGTTTGTTATAAATCTTTTATTATATATATTTTTTAATTGCTGCCATCGTAGCATTTTTACAAAATCTATAACTAGTTGATAGCTTAATATGAACTTTATCTCCTTTATCATCAAACCAAAACATGTTCATGATCATATTTTCACTCTTAACATCCTCAGTCCTCAAAACCTATGACATTTGCATTGTAATGTAGCGAGGAGAACACTAGCATCTCATCAAGCATTTAGGAACACAAGCACTCTGCCATGCTCAAGCGTTGTTCTTTCGTTTGCTTAAATATAATTGAGTTTATATCTGGTTTAATTAGTATTTATGTAAGGACATTTTTTAATGTTCGTCTTTGCCAAACAATTTGTCTTCGAAATTGTACTATCTTCCACGATATTCATATTATGCTGTACTAACTGCACATTCAGGAATATGTGGGTGTGCCATAGTCAACGATATCAGTTTTATTGAAATATTATTTCTTAGCATCAAAATAATATAAATGTTGCTTTATGTGATTATATGGTACTTTCCACAATTTATTAGATACAATACAATATTTATTTGCATTCCATAATGTAGATTGATTATAATTTCGCAAATGGTTTGTGAGGTTGTCTTATGTATGAGTAATGTTATAATACATATATAAAATGCTGATTTTGTAAAAAAAAATATATTGATTTACACATTTACAATGGTATAGTGGGCATAAGAAAGTCACTTTTGTAAATTGTTTGTATTTTTAAAAGTATAGTTATTACACACATTTAAAAAAAAGTTTTGTTACCAAAATATGATAACGTTATCAAGTACATATTTTAAAGATTAATAATGCTGCTACAAAATGTATATTTTTATATTAAGTTAAAGATGTGCCACTATTAACAATTAATTGATACTAATTCTTGAAATTATGGAAAAGAAGCAAACCTTTGGAGAGGATTCAATTATCAAATGTGCTCTTAAATGGGAAGTAGTTGAGTCTTGTGGATACCACAGTTTTTCTTAGTATTAGACATTGAAGCCGTATTTGTTTTATAAAAGAGACGTACGTTCAATTTATATCTTAAATTGTAAAAGTCGCGTAGAGAAAAATTTAAAGAAATATATTAAGTTTGGCATAGCAATAATGTATGTACAATAATGTATGTATTGTTGTACATTTTATATATATATATATATATATATATATATATATATATATATATATATATATATATATATATATATATATATATATATATATATATTTGTTTTATAAAAGAGACGTACGTTCAATTTATATCTTAAATTGTAAAAGTCGCGTAGAGAAAAATTTAAAGAAATATATTAAGTTTGGCATAGCAATAATGTATGTACAATAATGTATGTACTGTTGTACATATTATATATATATATATATATATATATATATATATACTAATGTATGTACATAAAAACATAAAAAGCTTTCATAAGAATAAAGATGTTTATACTTTAAAAACTAAGAACAAACATAAGCTTGTAACACCAGTTACTAGACTCCACGGAGTCAGTAGTGCTTTTATGGGGCAACATATGCGCTTTTAAAACAAAATTTCAGAAAATGTACAAAATTTGTCAATAAATAAGTTGATATGTTTTATTTAAACAAAAATGTACAAAAAGTGTTATTATAATATCAAAAAATACATCAATAATAACCCCTGTGATTGAGGTGATCGCCACCATGCCTGTACTATTAAAATTTATTTAAAAAATGTATTAACAAAATGATTGTAAAGTGAAATATGTTTTAAAAAACGTCCCACTGGGTTTCTTGTTGGTTCTTCCCAGGACAGAGGTATCTGTAGTAAATAAAACATGACTTTCAATAAGTATTACGTAATAATCTATATTTAATAATAATCATTCTATTGTATTGTATTCTCTGTAACATAATATATTTCCTAACTTAACTAACCAGTTAAAAAGAATGTGTTTAAAGAAATCAATTGATATTGTGCAAATATTGTTAAATTTAACACATCTAATGTTATTAATTTAGGCAAGAAATTTTTAAACAATAAACATTTTAAATATATCCGGTTTTTATTTTATTAATAGGAACTAGCAATTAGCACAAGAAATATAAAGAACCATTAATTACATTGCAACACTTATGCAATGTAGTTAATGGTTCTGAAAATATAAAATTGTAAAGTGCAAATAAAGGGCGGGCCCAAAGCACTCTTAATTTTACGCCACCTGACGGTTGGACACGGAACTTAACGTAAATAAAACTTGAGTTGCTCATCTATCTCTAGTATATAGTCAGTAATCTATGCTCAGCAGTCAGTGTATAGACGTGGGTCGTTACGTCATTTTCAAGAAACGTAACGAAACCAGTGACTTCATCGGCGTCACATGTTTCGAAACTAGTGATATTTGTAAATGGCTACTTTTATTCGGCTACTGTGATTGTTTGCATAAATATCACCACCAACTATACAGTTACACGAAACGAAAATCACAATCCGTGTTTGTAGCTATACAGTAACTGTTTTCTGTTAAATCAATAAATTAACTTCCCTTCATACTTTATTCAGGTTTAGGACAGACTGCATTAAATGTATTTGTGATTGATTTGCGTTTACTATGACACTAATATTTTCATAAAATTATTAATGCATGCATATTTACAAGTCAATTTGATTGTATATACAATGATTATTGATATTTACAGTTTATTTACACTTTTTCAACGTTTTCACTGTCATTTGTTTTTGCACTTTTATTTACACAAATAAAAGTGCAATTAATTTGTTTGTTTGTTTGGCTATTTACACACAGTTTTTAAGTTTTATAATATTATAAACATTTAAATTTTTAAATTTTTTATACTCATTTTTTACTTACTTACTTACTTACTTACTTACTTATCGTCACGCACAATCCCTAACGGGGTAGCCAGAGAGAACAGATCGCCAAGTGTCACGATCCTTACATAACTCTTTCGCTTCTTTCAGGTTCATTAACTTCTTCATACATGCACGTCTAGGTATCCGAGTACTCTTGACCCTCCCCTCTTCGAGCAATTTGCTCACATGGTCTTCGAAAGTTAGTCTCGGTCTACCTCGACACCTTTTAATATTTACTTTCGCTCTATATATTTTCTTCACCATTCGGTCTTCACTCATTCGTTCAACGTGTCCAAACCATTGGAGTACGCCCCTATCAATTTTTGTGATAAGGTCATCTTTCAATCCTGCCATATTGCGAATCTCTTCGTTTCGCTTTCGGTCGGCTATGGTAACGCCACACATTTTACGAAGAGATCTCATCTCCACTGCATTCAACTTGCTTTTATGCTTCTTCTGGCATACCCAGGTTTCGCTGCCATATAACAAAGTCGGTACCAACACTGCGTTATGTATTGCAAGGCGTGCACTCTTCACCACGCCTTGCCTTTTTATTAATGCATTCAGGGCACCATTGACTTTGTTTCCGGCAGCGACACGCCTATCCACATCTAAATCACATCTTCCATCCCGGCTGAAAGCACTCCCCAAGTATACAATTTCATTTACCTGTTCTAGACATTCCTGATTTACCCATATTTCACATTTCGTTCTCTCTTCGTCCTTTACAAATACCAGAACCTTAGTTTTATTAGCATTCAAACGGAGACCTTTAATTTCACATTCCTCTTTCATACACGTGACTAATGCCTGCAGTTCTGCTTCTGATGGTGCAATAAGCACTGCATCATCAGCATACAGCAGACAATTAACTTTTATGTCACCCAATTTCACACCCAAACAGCTATCTTTCAGCTTCTGTAAACAGCTGTCGAGATACAGTATGAACAGCCAGGAAGACATGACACAACCCTGTTTTACGCCCGCTTGGACGCTAAACATGGGTGACAGGTCATGCCCTACCCGCACACAGGCTTTACAGTCATAGTAGAGTGACTGCACAGCCCTTAACAATCGACCATCCACACCATATCCCGGCAACAGTTCCCACATTTTCTTCCTTATAACCTTATCAAATGCTTTCTCCAGATCCACAAAAGCACAGAAAATCCTCTGGTTAACACTCAGAAGCTTCTCCGTGATCATGCGGAGAGAAAACATTTGATCCGTGCATCCTCTTCCAGGTCTAAATCCGCATTGTGCCTCCCTCTCATTTCTTATCATTCTTTATTTACTCATTTTTTAGTTATATTTTAATTTTATGAATAAACGATTTCATGACTCCGTCAAAAATGTTTTAAAAATTATTTTAGTTAAATTCAATGTGACTCGCTTCCCGGAATCACGAACCGTTAAATATTTACAAACAGAGATTACTCTATTTTATTGTTTATGTCTATAGTCTTACGTATGAAAATTAAACGTACAATAAAACTGTTACTTACGATGGTTTGTTTATTGTTGTATGCCACATGTGCGCTTTGCGCTCGAGCGACCGACAGTCGACTCCCGCAATAATCACGGGTAACAGTAATCATAATCACGCATTTACAAAAATCACTACTTGTAACATGACTCGAAAGTGTAGTGCAGTGCTGTGCAAATTATGTCTGTTCTAAAGACTACCTACAATATTATATACGGAAAGTCTGCTCGTAAGCGGACGCCTTTACGCGACCATGAAGCATATTTCATTACTTCCGATATTAACAATCGTACTTCTAGATAGTGCAAGTTCTTTAAATATTTTAGGTATCTTTCCTTACCAAGGCAAAAGCCATTTCTTTGTACACAGAGTATATTTACAAGAGCTCGCGAAAAGAGGGCATAATTTAACGGTTATCTCTCACTTCCCCGAAAAAGAACCACCGGAGAATTATCACGACATTAGTTTAGCTGGAAGTATTAAGATATTGGAAGATGACTTGCCATTACATAGATCTTATAAAACCGTCCTTCAAATTGGAATATTTCTTACGACAGCCGGAAAAGAAAACTGTGAAGTAATGCTGAGTAATAATGAAGTTCAAAACATGATAAAACAAAAACCGAAGTTCGATGTCGTTGTTGTGGAACAATTTAACAGTGATTGTGCTCTAGGAATTGCGTACAAATTAAATGCTCCAGTTGTTGGTGTCACATCTCATATATTAATGCCTTGGCACTATAGTAGGCTAGGTATACCCTACAATCCTTCTTATGTGTCATTTCATTTCCTCGAAGGGGGAACTAAGCCAACACTCGTTCAAAGACTAGAAAGAGTTGTGTTCGACCTTTACTTCAGAACGCTTTACTATTTTGTAACACAGAGGAGCGATCAAAATACTCTCGCAAGATATTTCAACAATATTCCTCCGTTGGAGGATTTGGCAAGGGAAATAAAATTTCTGCTGTTGTATCAAAACTTCGTTCTCACAGGCTCGACATTGTTTCCCGCTAATGTCATTGAAGTTGGTGGTTACCATGTTCAAAAAGCTAAACCCTTAACAGGTGTAAGTATGAGTATGTATGTAACATAAAATTCTACATCTCGGTCATTATAAATTACTTTTTTATACTATCATGTTAGTATAAATAATTTTGTATGAGGTAGAGCCACGCTTCTTTATATTGGGCTATAATATTATGGTTGCAACACTCACTGAATAGCAGCTTAATGCTACTAATTGTCCATATGGTAAGTGAAGAGAACCAGAAATTCTTCCGTAGTTAAACAACAAGGAACCATTACAGTTTTGCCATTTCTGTCCGTCTGCGGTTTTACTCTGAGCCCATAAGTGCTACAAATCTATAATTTGGCTAAGTTATAGATATTAATCACACATCACACCTACAAAACTGTGTAATAAAATCTTACGAAACATTTATTTTTTTATTATACATTTAATTATTTCGGGTACCTACCATACATGTAAATGGAGGCAGATTTTTTACCCGTCTATTCCATCATGTGGCGAATAGATAGGTCTTTCAAAAACATTGGGAGTGTGGAACAACATTTTTTCCAATCAGGGGTCCGTTTGCGGAAATATTTAGCTTTAAAGTGGTATCTTTCATTAGTCATGTGTCCTTTCCTCTCTACCAACTAAACCGTTGTTTTGGAAATGTGAAAATTTTACACAATCATAGTATATATAATGAAGTTAAAAGGATAAGTATCTGAACTAAGTAGTATTAACAAGTTAACGAGTAAGAGTTGACCAACTTAAAAATACATTTGGATTAGTAAAAATTTTGTTACAACTAATATAAAATTACTTGAAACTAGCTGCATTATAACTTTGTAATATTATTGTTAATTGTACGAAATAAATATTTTATGAAGAAAATGACATATGCATTACTACTATAGCTTTACTTTTTCATTTCAGATAGGCAAGAAGGACCTTTCCTACTTACTTAATACTTTCACTTATTTTTTTAGTTGGTAGTTATTGTAGAACTCATTCAAAGTAATCATACAATCATATAGCCTCATGCAGTTTCATTTGTCACACTCTTAGTTTACTCCGGCGACCCTCAGAATAGTTTAGGGCAGTGGTGGTTTACATGAAGGTGTATTATGGTAATATACATATATCTTAGGGTTGCACTGCTGGGAATATATAGATAGATATTTAACTATGACCATCTTTAAATGGATTTGGGATTTGGCAACAGATTTGTGATATAGATTGTGTTATTTGCAACATTGAAAAGTTTTTTTTTTTTTTTTGAATACAACTCCCTATAAGTCTGATTGAAAAATATGTCCTTCAGCTACCATCATCCTATTTGGGCCCATTTTTAGTCATTATAGTGGTCAAACCGCAAACTCTTTATACTCATTTTCAAGAAAGCCCCTTCTAAGTTCACATATTGTGATGTGCAACTATGAAACCCTACCTTTACATTGTTCATGGCCCAACACACACTTGGCCAGTTTTTATTGATTATAACTACTTAATTTCCCTAATTTGATGCATTCTATCTTAATCTTAAGATGTGACAATATATAACCACAGGTGACATTATATAGGATATATATTTTGATTCTTAATCGAGGGTGGATGTATATATTTACTGACTACATCGTCCACTTACTATCATTTAGCTATTTTCTGCTGCTGACTTCCTGCCTGTTTGGTGACTATTTGCATGTAAAACTGATGAATCTTGCTAAATGAATACTATTTCACTTAATTATCTAATGTAAAATTTTTTATATTGATTTACGAGATATGCAAGATGAAAAATTTTCACTGGTATATGAACACACACACATACATTCTTCTAAAGTTATAAGTTAAAAATGAAAACTTGAAAAAAAAATTATTTAATTATATTAGAAGCATTTTGAAGCAAAGTATGAACATGATCTGTATTTGTTCATAACTGAAATTTATCGAAAAAATATTTATCGGCAGGATCTGAAAAAGTTTATTGAGGAAGCAGAGAACGGTGTTATATACGTAAGTTTTGGATCCGTTATCAAAAGTTCATCATTGCACAGTGACAAACTTGAGGTGATACTGGGTGCTGTGAGGGAATTACCTCAAAGATTTATTTGGAAGTGGGAGAATAAAACTTTGCTTGTCGACGAAACTAAACTTTATATCTCCAATTGGCTACCTCAGGTTGATATTTTAGGTAAATATTATTTAAGTTTTTAAATTATACCATCATTCTTACATCATGTCACATTCACATTTTTGTAAACTACCTACTAAAATTGTAGATTAATGTGTAATTTTTTAATTTATTTTGAGTTGTAAAGATCTGCAAATAATACTAATAAACATTGACGATGTTATTCTTCACAAAATTACAGAGACATATTATTATTGTGAGCGAGCAACCTAAGTTCGAACCGACATTAATAAATTAGTTAATTGCAATTTTAAATGCTGATTAACAACATGCTGAGCGGTGAAGTTTTCCATCACGCACTGGAGCAGTGCGGCGGAGTTATTGCTCCATAACCTTCTCAGAAGTGAGGAAGCTTGTGCCCATAATATAGCAAGGTGTTAGTCTGTAAGGTTGTAATCTGTAACTTTACTTTTTACAAAGATGCTTTATCTATCCTTATTTTGACACCTATGCATTAATGACACAAATACCTATTATTTTTTTATGATAGGTCACCCGAAAACTTTAGCGTTCTTCTCGCACGCCGGCATGGGTGGTACCACTGAGGCAATTCACTTTGGTGTACCAATTGTAGCGATGCCTGTTATGGGTGATCAGCCGGCGAATGCCGCAGCGATCGAGGAGAGTGGTCTGGGTGTGCAGATACAAATAAAGGATTTAACGAAGCAAAATTTGGTCACTGCATTCAAGAAGGTTGTGGACCCGAAGTGAGTAGACTTTGAAAGTTAATCTTCAGAAATCATTATTTCATTACGAAGCCGTTGAAAAGTCGTAGACTTAAATGAAAACACGTCTTATTTAAGTAAACTAAAACAAGTTTTACTACCCATTATAGTTTTACACATTGGCAGAAACATGGGTAATTTTATACTATCGCGGTCACCTCATTTTTTGGCTCTAGAAAATCGAAAAATCATCCTATTTCGATGATTTTTTTAAAATCTTCATTATTACGGCGGATTTACGAAAAACATTACAATAATAAAAATATGAAAACTTATATTGATTTCAAGGCTTTAAATATTCATGAAAGTATTCACTCATTCACGTATAATTGTTGATGACTTTTTTTAAATAATCAAATGAAGTTGTTATATTTTTTATTTATAATCTACACAAAAAAAACGATATATATAAACTTCGTTTAATGCTTTGCAAAAAAGTTGTGAACGATTATATTCAAAGAAGTGCGTTTATGATCACATTTAAAGTCATAAAACTATATGAAATCTTGAGGTGAGATATTTTCCATATTTTTCCATAAATCCACCATAAAGACGAAGATTTAAAAAAATCATCGAAATCGGATGATTTTTCGATTTTCTAGAGCCAAAAAACGAGGTGACCGCAATAGTATAAAATTACCGAAACACGTTAACACTAGGTTTACATATTTCTCTTTGGCAATGTAAATTTTGTACGAGAATCCACTACCTCTTATCGTCACGTAGGTGCTATCTGAGGGGCCAAAATTAAACCGAAACAGGATTATACTTCAAATCAAATTTATGTTTTCAGATTTCGCGAGAACGTAAAACTTGTGTCAAAGGCATGGCACGATCGTCCGTTGTCTCCGCTAGACACCGCCGTATACTGGACAGAATTTGCGGCCCACTATTCCAATTTCACATTCAGA
This sequence comes from Parnassius smintheus behrii, assembly GCA_036936625.1. Taxonomy (NCBI): domain Eukaryota; kingdom Metazoa; phylum Arthropoda; class Insecta; order Lepidoptera; family Papilionidae; genus Parnassius; species Parnassius smintheus. The sequence continues at coordinate 21,718,095 of JAUPFT010000019.1, read as the reverse complement.
ACCGCAGCTGCTGACGTTCCATGGTATCAGTACATCAATCTCGACGTCGCGCTCGTGTACATTACATTATTACTTTTAATACTGGCTGGTTTCAAAGCTCTAGTCTCGATTTGTTGCTTAAGAAAAACTAAAGAAATCAGCAGAAGTAAAAAAATAAAACATAAATCTGATGTAGGTAAATATGATTAGTATGTATTTATTGGGGCCGATACTTAATATTTTATATACTTGCTGTTAGTGTCCTGGCTATGGCCAAAATTAAGCAAAGTTATGTAATGAATTACACAAACATATTAAAAAAGGCTTTTTAAAATAATTATAAGTAGCAAATATTAAGTAACATGAATTGGCCTAAGAGTGCGAGGGAAAAAAGTGCAATTACACAAGCATTTGGTTATTCATTGGTTTTGCAAGCATTTAATTATTTCATTACATTAATTTCCCTTAACTAAATATAATTATCCATAACAGTAATATTTTCAATATACTTATGTTTTAAAATATTTTTTTTAGTATTTGGTATTTTTTATCATTTTTTATCATTTAAATTTCACTACTACCGGCAATGACATCGTAAAAGTTAATAAACATTTTAAATTATAAAATCAGCTTTTTATATATTTTAAGCTTTTCCATTAAATTACAGCTAACAGCAGCAATCCTCACGAGATTACTCGCCGTAGAGACCTAGCTGACATCATAAAAAATTGTGCGGTATTGTGTACACACCTACGAAGTGAAACTTCTTTATGGCATATCATTCTTATTTTATATTTTACATAGGTTGGTTAAATAATAGTATACTCATGCAGACTCGGCGGTGAAACATTACCAGAAAACTAAACAAGTAAACGTGACGTTTTTTGATTATTAATACCGTATTAATTTTCTCGTCTACGCCAATAAAGAAGTTTAACTTCAATAACGATGTATATCTATTCTAGTGATATTGATTATATCTCATATATGTTCTGGTGGGTTACTACGACGACGACCCCTGAATACACAAAAATTAATATATTATCGATTCAGTCTGTCCTGTATTTGGGACCTAATTACAGTTGATTATAAAGAGAAAAACAAAAGAAAGCCTAGAACTTCTTCAGAAGATAAACTAAATATAGGTAATTATATTATACCTTCTAGCTGGCCAAATTCTTGAATTCGCAATAATCATTGAAGTTGATGTTATAGACCTTTTTTTTTTTTTTTTATAGGATAGGGTGACAAACGAGCACACAGTCCACCTGATGGTAAGTGGTTGCTGTGGCCCATAGACATCTACATCTATTCTCGATTACGAATCAAAATGCAGATGCGTTGTCACCCGTGAGGACTAAGATGGAATGCCTCGTTTCCAATAAAAAGGGTCTCCGGTTCTCTACACTCACCATACGAAATACAGCAGCATTAAGCTACTATTTCACGCTGGTATTCTATGAGAGCGTGGTCCTTCCCCGGTCGAGCCGACCCATTCGTGCTACAACTATACAACTAATATAACTGCAGCATGGCTCTACCACGTTTAAAACCTTTCAAATACATTTGTTGGTGCGCCTACTGAAGTAAATTCTATACATGCGCTACCTACTGTAAGTTAATATTGTACTATGCCTATAACCTTCACGCCAGTGCAAGCAATAATTTGACAAAGTTCCATCGCTATCTGATGAACGATATTCATAAAATAAGAACAAACAAACATTAATTTTTTATATGTTTCAGCTCAGATGAATATTAAGTGTCAATATATTTTAGGTAAATGTTATGTTATAAATTATATGAAAATAGGTAAAAAAAATCTGCTTACAGCCCCAGAATGGTTAATTTATAGCGACGTCGATTGATATCTAAGAGAGTATATTCAATTATGCGCAAGTCAAAATCTACGCGATCGCTCTGGAACGACGTAATATTGACGCACAATGTTCTCTCCGTGTGCGTGATTGCGCGGGGTGGAGCTAGCGCAAGGTTACTAGTGGTATCTAGCACGAATCATATTGATACTGTTACGAGCTTGAGGTTCGTGACAATAAAAATTGTCGATAAAATTACCTAAATTAACACTTTAATTTACTTTACACAAATTAAAGTTAAAACACTAATAGTTAAACACACTAATTCACTTAATTCCGCTCCGAAGCTTCGCTTGTGTCGCTGAGTTCAACTCTGTCTCGATCGCATCTTGCACCACCTATTTATTTAAATTAGCAAAATATCCGGAATGTTCAAGTAAACACGCGTAAGGTACCGAGAGTTCGAGTATAGATTTTCTAGAAACTTAGTTCTTCGGGTGGCGCTGTCGGTTGAGAGATCTGTGATGTCATAAACTGCAACGCTCCCCTCGCTCTCGTTCCTGACACTAGATGGCGCTAGTTGTGTCGACTGGATCGCGTAACACTGCCCCCTCCTAAGACATGCTCGTCCCGAGCATTATCGGTCTCATAACAACGCGCCAAGCGATCCACATGGACGATCTTAGGAGTCCCTCTTGCGCCTTTCTGTAACGGCTCCGCAATGTCAAGGGATGTCCTATCCCGTGGTGCACCAACATTGTACAATTTCGATGCTCCTCTACTCCGTGCCTGAGGTCCCCTCACAGCCGCACAACTTGTACATGTACGGCACCAATCCTCGACATCGTCACGATAATGGACCCAGTAAAACTGTTCTCGGACCTTCAGTAGAGTTCGTTTAACTCCCAGATGGACTCTTGAACGACCATTATGGCACAGCTGTAGAACATTTGGCACTTTAGCTTTAGGGACAACCATTTGTAAACGACAGCTGTCTCCTCGACCATTGTCCCATTTACGGCACAGGACTCCATCCTGAAGCAGCAAGCTGTCCCATTGGGCCCAATAGCTTTTCGTGGTTGAACTCATCGCTGAGACGTCCCTCCACTTAGGCTTGGTAGCACGGGCCTTCATCCATCCCAGAATCGGCTTGATGTCCGGATCTTCCTGCTGTGCATGTCGTAGGCTGTCCCTCCACCCGTTGCTGAGGTAGTCTGTCCTGAGCATCCTCACGGGTACCACTTCCTTACTCTCTTGCCTACCACAATGGTTGCAATCTTCAGGAAAAGGTCTTCTTGACAATGCATCTGCGTTGCCGTGAGATTTCCCGCTGCAGTGTCTGATAGAAAAGTCGTATTCCTGCTGCTGCTGGGCGGTGCTGTTAGCTGCACTTCCTTTCTGAGACCGTTCACCTTCCCTTCCTAGGGTGTGCTTAGGGCAGCTGGACCGAAGATGGCCCCTTTCCCCACAGCCATAGCACCTAGGGCTGCATCTTTTATTGTGGTCGCGAACCGTAACTGCTGTAACCTCCCTAGCGTGAGGTGAATGATGATCCTGTCGCCGCCAGGCAGTGCCTTTAGCTGCACTACCCTCTCGAGATCGATCAACTCTCCTTTCCACGGTTCGCTTAGGGCAGCTGGATCGAAGATGGCCCCTATCCCCACAGCCATAGCACCTTGGGTTGTATCCTTTGTTGCGGTCGCGAACTGTAGCTGCTGCAACCTCCCTGACGCGATGGGAACGATGATCCTGCCGCACGGCTTCTACCTCCAGTGCATGGGCCAAGGCGTCCTTAAGCGTCTCGTGGTGCCCGAGCCTCACAGCAGCTCTGACTTCCAGGTCGCGGATGCCGTCGATGAATGTTTGCACCAGGTTCCCTCCAATGAGCGCAGGTACAGACTGGTATGCTTTACGAACCATCTTCTCCACCTCAAGGGCCCACTGCTGCAGGTTTTCGTTGCTGCGTTGCACGCGATCTTTAAGCTGCGCGCGAAAGACGTGTTCCAGGTGAGCGTCACCATATCTCGCCTCCAAGGCCTCAAGAAGCTGCTCATAGGTCACTTTCTTACCGAGAGCTTCCAACACAGTTAAGGCTTGGTCGCGCAGGCCTAGGGTGAGTGCAGTCATGGCTTGGCTTTTATTCCAGCCGTTCGCCTCCATGACGGCCTCGAACTGGATTTTGTAGGCCGACCAGGAAGAGGTCCCGTCGAACGGCGGCACTTTGAATCCACGTAGCGAAGGTGCTGCAGCTACTACGGGAGCTGTAGTTCCATCCCCAAGTTTGAGGTCGTTTAGCGTTTTCTTCACGTCAGCCATCACGTTGTCAACCCGATTGTTCACATGGTTGATTCGGGTTTCATGTTCTTCGATTCGGGTTTCAGCTTCCGACAGGCGGTTGTCGTGTTGAGCAACCCTATCCTTCACCTGCCTTATCTCTTTCCCAAAGGTAGCGTGAAGGTCCTTCATGAGGAGCATCTGCTCTTCCGACCGACGAGCCTGTTCCGCCTGCTGACGGGCCTGTTCCTCTTGTCCGTTCTGCAGCTGCTCTTTCAACTGACGGGCCTGCTCCTCCTGTCGGCGAGCCTGCTCCTCCTGTCGGCGAGCCTGCTCCTGCAGCATCACCATCAGAGCACCTAAGTCAGGTGCCACAGACGTAGAAGCTGCTGACGGACCGGCTTCCGTGGCCGGCGGCTGGCCCTCAGACATCTGCGGCGTTGCACCACCAAATCTCCTCTGGTCCGTCTCCTGCTGGCGTTGACTTCGGGTACGGACACCCTCCGTTTCCTCCTTAGGTAAAATCGGCATTATTTTATCCCACTTCTGACACCCATTGTTACGAGCTTGAGGTTCGTGACAATAAAAATTGCCGATAAAATTACCTAAATTAACACATTAATTTACTTTACACAAATTAAAGTTAAAACACTAATAATTAAACACACTAATTCACTTAATTCCGCTCCGAAGCTTCGCTTGTGTCGCTGAGTTCAACTCTGTCTCGATCGCATCTTGCGCCACCTATTTATTTAAATTAGCAAAATATCCGGAATGTTCAAGTAAACACGCGTAAGGTACCGAGAGTTCGAGTATAGATTTTCTAGAAACTTAGTTCTTCGGGTGGCGCTGTCGGTTGAGAGATCTGTGATGTCATAAACTGCAACGCTCCCCTCGCTCTCGTTCCTGACACTAGATGGCGCTAGTTGTGTCGTCGACTGGATCGTGTAACAATACTATTGTAACTAAAATAATAAAATAATTTCAACATAATAGCTTATGAAGTCGGTGCTAAGACATAGTCTGTAGAGGAATTAATGTCCGATCTAGCCACGATATCGGAAGCTAATATGTATAGATTATTTTATTCTTTTAGTAAATTGAAGTCGGCTTTTCTTTTTTACCCTATTGAGTAGACTAAGGAATGTAACTACGTGAAGGTAACAATTGGAAAGGGGTAAGTAATATATGTTTGAATTGAAAAATATGTATTATATAAAATGGATATCGTTTCATATGTTTTTATTCTGTTTCATAATGTACATATAATTCATCAAACTAACAATTTCGTTGGTGTCGGCGGGGATCGAACCCGGGTTGCTCGCGTTTACGGCGAGCACTTTGCCCTTGTGCTATCACGGCTCATATTTTTATTTCTATTTTATAATAACGTTTTCTTTTATATTAAAGTTTATTATGGGGGCAGTTAACATAACATGAATTTCGTAAGGACAAACATCTGTACCCGGAACAATTATTTGTAGAATTACTAATTTTTGTGCCGTGCGAGAATCTAACCCGCGGCCCTAAGGGCCGACACAAAACGAGTCGACATGATTGATGTCTGTATCTTGCCATGCCAACACTTTACGCGCAATTTGAGCTTGGTGGGAAAATCTGAAAATGTCAAAGTAACACTATATTGTAACAGCTTATTAGATATATTCAATTATGCTGTCAAAATGATCTATCAAAATACAAACTAGGGAGGTTAGTAAAAATTAGGGACATTTGTCGTCCTGATCAAGGGTGAATCGGAACGTGTCACCAGACCCCTGAAAATCGGGACGTCCCGCGCAAATTGAGACACTTAGCAACACTAGTTTACGCTATCGGTGTTTATTAACACGAACGCGAGCGGTGGCAAGAAAAAGTGAGTTGTCCTATCGTTGGGAAAATCCGAAGCGTACTGAACTAAATCTGACGACGTATGCACGTGACGATTTATAGTATTTTTAAAATAATCATATAAAATAACAATAAAACGAGCTAAAAAAATTCGGGTATTTAACATTACCTGTGTATTTCAATAAAATAATTAAAATAGGTAAGTTTATATCCAAATACACGAAAAAACATTGAAGTGGTCAGTTTTGGTGATTTTATAGTATTGTGTTTTATTATTAAAGTATTTTCGCAGTTTAGGCTTTGTGCTGCACTAAAAGACTATATTCCATTATAACAACGCAACTTAAAATAAAGTATTTTAGCTTATAACAATGGTTGTATTTGTATTCGACCTGAACGATAACTGAAGCATATTTTCGTAAAACGCTATGGAGGGATTGTCTTCTCTCTAAGAAAACCGTCATTAAAACTATGATTTTACGCTGTATTGCACTAAATAAAGACTTCAACTTTCTAAAGCCGTAATTTTCTGGCAAATAATCTACTTACATCGTTACGATATCGCCCTTGAAAAAACGTCTTACATGAAGTTTTCGACGTCAATCGCATATGCCCTCCTAAGACAAGATAAAGACGTGCTGTTTGCCGCAACTCCACGTGTAATTGCGTATTAATATTATATCTTAGATATTATTCGAATAGAGTAGTTTGAGATTAGAACCTTTATGCCGGACATTCATTGGCGAAATGTACGTTGCAACAGGTGCAGTTAATATAAACACACCATGTTTCAGGAGGCGATAAGCGATCGATGATAGTAAATAAAGAACTACTTCATGCAAATACTGGCCGATAACACGATGGTAGTGTTGCGTGAATAAGTCAACGTCATACACTAGCGCCATCTAGTGTCAGGAACGAGAGCGAGGGGAGCTTTGCAGAAAATGACATCACAAATCTTTCAACCGGCAGCGCCATCCGAAGAACTAAGTTTCTAGAAAATCTACACTCGAACACTCGTCGCTTTGCGCGCATTTACTTGAATATTCCCGATGCTTCATTGCTAATTTGTATATATAGGCGCTGCAAGATGCGATCGGGGCAGTATTGGATTTGGCGAGACAAGCGAAGCTTCGGAGCGGAATAAAGTGAATTAGTGTGTTTAATTATTAATGTTTTAAGTTTTAATTTGTGTAAAGTAAATTAATGTGTTAATTTACGAACGAAAATTCACGAACCTCAAGCTCGTAACAATTGGTGTCAGAAGTGGGATAAAATCATGCCGATTTTACCTAAGGAGGAAACGGAGGGTGTCCGTACCCGAAGTCAACTCCAGCAGGAGACGGACCAACGAAGATTTGGTGGTGCAACGCCGCAGACGTCGGAGGGCCAGGCACCGGCTGCAGGCCCGTCAGTAGCTCCTACATCTGCAGCACCCGACTTAGGTGCTCTGATGGTGATGTTGCAGGAGCAGGTCCGTCGGTTGGAAGAACAGCTGCGGGGCGGACAGGATGAACAGGCCCGCCGACAGGAGGAACAGATGCTTCTCATGAAGGACCTTCACGCTACCTTCAGGAAAGAGATAAGGGAGGTGAAGGATAAGGTTGCTCAACATGAAAACCGCCTGTCGGAAGCTGAAACCCGAATTGATAAAGTGAACAATCGGGTTGACAACGTAATGGCTGACATGAGGAAATCACTTGACGAACTCAAACTTGGGGATGGAACTACAGCTCCCGTAGTAGCACCTTCGCTACGTGGGTTCAAGGTGCCACCATTCGACGGGACTTCTTCCTGGTCAGCCTACAAAATCCAGTTCGAAGCTGTTATGAAGGCGAACGGCTGGAATAAAAATCAGGCCATGACTGCTCTCACACTAGGGACACACGGGCAGAGGAAGGCCGAATAAAAGATGGATCGATTGTGTGAAGAGTGATATGAGAATGAAAGGAGTAAGTATAGAAATGACGGCTGATAGAGAGGAATGGAACAAGAAGGTTTACTGCGCCGACCCCAGATAATGGGAAATGGTTTAGAGAATGAATGAATGAATATGACTGCTCTCACACTAGGCCTGCGTGACCAGGTCTTAACAGTTCTGGAAGCTCTCGGTGAGGAAGTGACTTATGAGCAACTCCTTGTGCTGTCCCAGCAGTGGGCTCTAGAGGTGGAGAAGCTGGTGCGAAAAGCATACCGGTCTGTACCTGCGCTCATTGAAGGGAACCTGGTGCAGACATTCATCGACGGCATCCGCGACCTGGAAATCAGAGCTGCTGTGAGGCTTGGGCACCAAGAGACGCTTAAGGACGCCTTGGCCCATGCACTGGAAGTGGAAGCCGTGTGGCAGGATCATCGTTCCCATCGCGTCAGGGAGGTTGCAGCAGCTACAGTTCGCGACCGCAACAAAGGATACAGCCCAAGGTGCTATGGCTGTGGGGAAAAGGGCCATCTTCGATCCAGCTGCCCTAAGCGAACCCTAGAAAGGGAAGGTGAACGATCTCAGGAGGGTAGTGCGGCCAACAGCACCGCCCAGCAGCAGCAGGGAAACGAGTAAAAGCCATAACTGCGGGGCGGGTGCTGGCTGATGTTAAAGGAGCCCCAAGAATATCGATCTCACAAACCCATGATGGGAACAGTCTAATCATCAAGGGCGAGGTCAACGGAATGCCGTGTAAACTGACCATAGACACTCGAGCCTCTCGTACGGTTGTTAGTTCCTAACTTATAAGTCAGTTCCTTGGGGACTCCGCATACAACCGAGAACGCATTAATTTGGTAACAGCCACCGGTCAGCGTATACCCGTCCGTGGAGAGAAGGAGATGGAGTTGAAGCTAGGCAACGTGATCTACCTGCATAATGTCATCGTGGCTGATATAATGGATGACTGCATCCTAGGCCTAGACTTTATGAGGAATAATTGTTGTGAGATCGACGTTAAGCAAGGTGTTTTGAAATGTGGACAGGAGGAACTTTTTATGGAAGGTGCGTTACCAGGGAACGTGTACAGCATTAAGAAGATTGTTCTTCCGCCGAGATCGGAAACGATTGTTCCGGTTAGTCTTCCTCGAAACGCTGGGCAAGCTCACCGTTGTGTACTTGTGGAAAGGGTAAACAATGACCTTCCATGGAGAGTAGCCCGAACCTTGGTCAGGACCACTGACATCTCAGGAGTACGTGTGCTGAACCTTTGCGACCGGGAACAGATTATAGAAAAAGGCACACTGATTGGTACTTGTGAGGAAGTGGATTGGTTACGTCGGTGCCAATATATATCGAGTGGAACCCCCAGCAAGGATGCAGAAACGAGAGTGACCACACTTTTGGAAGACTGTCGCAGTGTTCTCTCCCCATACGAATTGGTCAAGGCGAAGAAGTTGTTACTCAAGTACGCCGATGTATTCTCATCAAACGATGCTGACATAGGAAAGACTGGCTTAGTTCAACACAAAATAAACACAGGAGAAGAATTGCCTATCCGTCAGCGGCCAAGAAGATTGCCGGTAGCACGTGAAAAGAAAGTGGAAACCATGATTGAAGGAATGGTGAAGGATGGTGTTATTGAACCTTCCTCTAGTCCATGGTGTTCACCAGTGGTGCTGGTGAAGAAGAAGGATGGCAGCATGCGGTTTTGTGTTGACTACCGCCGTCTGAACGACGTTACGAAGAAGGACAGCTATCCCTTGCCAAGAATTGATGACACGCTGGACATGCTTACAGGAGTAAAGTGGTTTAGCACGCTGGATCTAAAAAGTGGCTACTGGCAAGTTGAAATTGACCCTAAGGACAAGGAGAAAACTGCGTTCTCGACGGGAAAGGGTCTATGGCAATTTAAAGTAATGCCGTTTGGGTTGTGCAATGCTCCAGCAACGTTTGAAAGGCTGATGGAACTTGTACTTACCGGGCTAATTGCCGATGCCTGTCTGGTCTACTTGGATGACATCATCATCGTAGGCCGTACGTTTGAGGAACACCTTCAAAACCTGGAAGGCGTGCTCATGAAGATTCAGAGTGCCAACCTCAAGTTGAGCCCGAAGAAATGTTCACTATTCCAACGGCAAGTTAACTTTTTGGGCTTCGTAGTATCGGAAGAAGGTATCCGCACAGATCCAGAGAAAATCGCCGCTGTCAAGGATTGGTCGGTTCCAAAAGACAAGACGCAGGTTAGAGCATTTTTTGGTTTGTGCTCCTATTACCGGCGATTTGTGAAGAACTTTGCAGATATAGCCAAACCTCTGCACAAGCTAACCGAGGAGAAGCGACATTTCTGCTGGGATGAAAGTTGCAATATCGCATTCCAGGAGCTCAAGGACCGTCTGTGCAAAACACCTATTTTGGGATACCCTGATGCAAGCAAAGAATTTATAGTTGACACAGACGCAAGTGATATAGGACTTGGCGGTGTGTTGTCTCAACGGAATGGTGACCAAGAGGTCGTGATAGCGTACTTCAGCAAGTCGTTGTCAAAACCGGAAAGGAACTATTGTGTCACAAGACGCGAATTGCTAGCTGTGGTAAAGTCGTTGCAGCATTTTAGCAAATATCTTCTGGGACGAAAATTTCACTTACGAACTGACCATGCTGCACTAAAATGGCTATTGCAGTTTAAAAATCCAGAAGGACAAGTTGCGAGGTGGATTGAACTACTGCAGGAATACGACTTTGAGATCGAACATCGCAGCGGAAAATCTCACGGCAACGCAGATGCATTGTCAAGAAGACCTTGTCCTGAAGATTGCCACCATTGTACTAGGCAAGAGAGTAAGAAAGAAGTATCCGTGAGGATGCTCAGGGCGGACTACTTCAGCAATGAATGGAAGGACAGCTTACAACATGCACAGCAGGAAGATCCGGACATCAAGCTGATTCTGGAATGGATAAAGGCCAGTGCTCCCAAGCCTAAGTGGAGCGACGTCTCAGCAATGAGTTCGACCACTAAAAGCTACTGGGCCCAGTGGGACAGCTTGCTGCTTCAGGATGGAGTTCTGTGCCGTAAATGGGAAAATGTTAGGGGAGACAGCTGTCATTTGCAAATGGTTGTCCCTAAAGCTAAAGTACCGGATGTTCTACAGCTGTACCATAATGATTGTTCCGGAGACCATCTGGGAGTTAAACGAACTCTACTGAAGATCCGAGAACGGTTTTATTGGGTCCACTGTCGAAACGATGTCGAGAACTGGTGTCGCAAATGTACAAGTTGTGCGGCTGTAAAGGGAACTCAGACTCGGAGCACAGGTGCATTGAAGTTGTACAATGTTGGTGCACCATGGGAGAGAATAGCCATTGACGTGGCGGGGCCGTTTCCGGAGAGTGAAAGCGGTAACAAGTATTTCATGGTTGTGATGGATTACTTCACAAAGTGGCCAGAAGTTTTCGCCATTCCAAATCAAGAAGCTTCAACAGTTGCAGATAAACTAGTTCATGAAGTCTTCTGTCATTTTGGAGTACCTTTCGAGATTCACAGCGATCAAGGAAGGAATTTTGAGTCTCAAATATTCCAGGAAACTTGCCGAGTTATGGGTACTCATAAAACAAGAACGACTTCTTGTCACCCGCAATCTGATGGAATGGTGGAACGATTTAATCAGACATTGGAGAGGTACCTAGCAAAAGTTGTAGACAATCAGTAACGAGATTGGGACAAGCACATACAACCGTTTTTGTTGTCATATCGAAGTTCTTTTCACGAAAGTACAGCAGTGACACCAGCTTTCGCAAACTTTGGAAGAGAATTACGGCTGCCTGCAGACCTGATCACCGGGATACCACCTGATGCCCCACGCAGTATAACCGATTATGCAAATGACTTGCGGAACAAAATGAATGACATTTATGAGCACGTCAGATAATCGGGCCAGCAAATGTCTGAGAAAATGAAAACCCGGTACGACCGCAAAATGAACAATAAAGGGTTCAACGAAGGTTCATTAGTGTGGTTGCACAATCCAGTCCGCAGCAAAGGGAAATCTCCTAAGCTTCAAGCTAAATGGGACGGCCCGTACCGGATTGTAACCAGGATCAACGATGTGACCTACCGGATACAGAAAGGCGCAAGAGGGACTCCTAAGATCGTCCATGTGGATCGCTTGGCGCGTTATTATGGGACCGATAATGCTCGGGACGAGCATGTCTTAGGAGGGGGCAGTGTTGCGTGAATAAGTCAACGTCATACACTAGCGCCATCAGTGTCAGGAACGAGAGCGAGGGGAGCTTTGCAGAAAATGACATCACAAATCTTTCAACCGACAGCGCCATCCGAAGAACTAAGTTTCTAGAAAATCTACACTCGAACACTCGTCGCTTTGCGCGCATTTACTTGAATATTCCGGATGCTTCATTGCTAATTTGTATATATAGGCGCTGCAAGATGCGATCGGGGCAGTATTGGATTTGGCGAGACAAGCAGGAAGCTTCGGAGCGGAATAAAGTGAATTAGTGTGTTTAATTATTAGTGTTTTAAGTTTTAATTTGTGTAAAGTAAATTAAAGTGTTAATTTAGGTAATTTTATCGGCAATTTTTATTGTCACGAACCTCAAGCTCGTAACAGTAGTATACTACGAGAAAAAGCTCAAAACAACAATGTAAGGAACCCAGGGCTAATTTAAAAGTCATACTTGCAAGTGATAGATTAATCTAAGAATGTTTGCAGAAACCTCTAACCTTTATATTTTTATAAACCTTTAACAGTGTTAGAGCCACGCGGCAGCTTTGCTGTTACACATATGGGCCAGCTCAAACCGGGGTGGTACCACGACCTCACAGAATACCGGCGTGAAGTGGAAGCTCAGCTTCCGCGTTTTATTTGGTGAGTGTAGGTGGCCTGAGGCCCAATTCGTCCCCCCCCCCCTCAACATGGTAGCGGAATTAAGTGAAGATCTACCCCAGCATCGACGACCAAGCTACTCCACTCCTGAGCGAGGCTGCCCCGCGTATTCTGGAGGAGGGGGGCAAATTCCCTTCAAGTCAAACAACTGCTCGGGGCAAGCTGAGCAACAAGACCAAGAGAGGACATCCGTTCTCGACGCCTCGGCCGTCTTGAAGGCTTGGACCTGTCCATCCTTTGGCTACGCGTAGACAGCGGCGACCATCCGCGCGTCTATGGGTGCCTCTATAGGTCCCATAGCGGTAATGCCGAAACAGACCGACCCTTCGAGCACGTCCAAATGGCTACAGATTCGTTGCCACAGCAGATCCCCTCCGCATAGATCGTGATCCTCGGTGATTTTAACGCCCACCGCGCCGAGTGGCTTGGTTCACGTTTAACCCCTTTAGACTCCTCGGACCATTGTCTTGTCCGCAGTGTAGTGCCACTCACGCTGAAATCGCGATTGCATTCTGCAGGCTGCCGCCGTGTTTGGCACTACAGGTCAGCCGATTGGGATAGGATGCGGTCTTTCTTTGCATCCTACCCTTGGGGGCGGGTTTGCTTCTCGCCGGACGATCCCAAAGTTGTTGCGGATTCTGTCGCTGATGTGGTACTTCAGGGTATGGATCTTTTTATTCCTTCTTCTGTGGTGCCCATCAGTGGCAAATCTCAGCCATGGTTTGGTCGCTCCTGTAAAATAGCAAAATGCTATAAGCAGGAGTGCTACCAAGCCTGGGCTAATGCATCAACGTTCCGGGATGTAAACACCAGCGCTCTAAAAAAGAAGTATAATTCCGCCTCCAGATCCTTGAAAAGAGTCATTGCCAAGGCAAAGTACGCACATAGGCAGAATTGGCGAGAAACTAGTTCGCCTTTCTTCTGGAACCCGTACATTCTGGTCTCTCGCCAAGGCTGTCCAGGGGAATTTCTGTCAGCCATCTCTTCCATCTCTGCACAGGGAGAACGACTCACTGGCCCATGCTCCAAAGGAGAAACCTGATCTGCTAGGCTCTTTCTTTGCGTCCAACTCGACTCGATGACGGTGGAAGTACGCCGCCCACCATCCCGCAGTGTGAGTGCTCCATACCGGAGTTGCGATTAACACAGCGCTCGTTTCGCAAAGCCCTCCTCTCTGGACATCCACAAGTCGAGTGGGCCTGACGGTATCCCCCCAATTGTGATGAGGACGTATGCTCCAGAGTTGGCACCGGTCTTAACGCGTCTTTTCCGGTACTCTTACTCTTTAGACGTAGTCCCAAAATCATGGAAGACGGCTTTCGTCTACCGACCCCTAAAAAAGGACCGTTCAGACCCGTCCAACTACCTTAGAGCTACCTTGAGTATCACCAGCTGATTAGTGATCGTCAATACGGTTTTCGTCGTGGTCAATCAGCTGGTGATCTTCTGGTCTACCTGACTCATAGATGGGCGGCGGCAGTAGAGTCCTAGGGGGAGGCATTGGCACATGTCCAAACTAACGAGTTGGGACATAGCGAAGGCCTGCGATTGGGTCTGGCACAAAGTGCTTCTTTCGAAGCTCCCTTCCTATGGGCTTCCCGAGAAATTGTGCAATTGGATCACCAGCTTTCTTGCCGATCGGAGCATCAAAGTCGTTGTAGACGGTGCAAGTTCCGATTACAAGCATATTAATGCTGGTGTTCCACAAGGCTGCGTGCTATCACCAACGCTGTTTCTTCTGTAATTCAATGATATGTTACAAACCTGCAACATTCATTGCTATGTGTATGTTTGTATGTATGTATTGCTGTGGTATAAATATAAGGAAAAATTTGCTAAAGCTATTTATAGGGATGTATTCTACATTTTTTAGCTGGATATGAGCCTCTTCTGTTATAAGAACGATTGACCTTATTTGTCACGCTTACCAGGCGGATTGGCGATCGCATGTCATGTCTCGCCCTGTCGCCGCCGATCTGGGTATTTGGCGTCTTTTTTATGGTATAAGAGTGACAAACAGTCCACCTGGTAGAAAGTGAATGCTGCGCCCATAGACATCTTACATCTATCCTCAATGAAGAATCAAAATCTAGATGCGTCGTCGGCGTCGCCTGCGTCGTCACCCCTGCGTTTAAAATGGAATTCCTCGTTTTCAGTAAAAAGGATCTCCGATTCTTTACAACGACCATACGAAACTGCAAGTAAAAAGCTGCTAACTGAAAAGTATAAAGCTGCTAATTTACGCTGGTGTTCTGTGTGACCGTGGTTTTTTCTCGGTCTCGGTCGACCTGACCCATTCTTTCTGCATATAATATATAGCTGTACGTGTAGCTGAAGCGTAGGTCTCCAGGTACTACGTCTAACTTAAACAAGACGGTTAACAGTCATCTATCAAAAAGCATGTGATTTTACTTGTATAAAAAATGGAGTACAAATTATATTTTCATAAAAATTCCTTTGGTGGAGGACCAAAGGTTATGTGGGACGTCCACGTTTTATGTACCAATGTTTTACTGTCACAGTAAGTAAGTCCAACTTCGACATAGATGGGCGGAGGCATTAGATATGTGTTCTAGTGTTCCACAAGGCTGTGTGCCATCACCAACGCTATTTCTTCTGCATAGTAATGATGTGTTGCAAACCGGTAACATTCATTGCTATGCGGACGTCAGCATAAGTGATGCTTTATACATCGGCCGTGCCAATGTTTCCCGGGGAAACGTGATATATTTATTTCGTAGTTGTATAAAGTAATATCTTGTAAATTAATTCTATTGAAAAGAAATGCCCCGCTGGGTTACTTGCTGATTCATCCCAGGACAGAACTAGTGATCGTAGTACTATATTGAATAAAAAAAGTTACAGATATAATCAACTTTTATTCATAAATTTTTCTATATCTATCTACTTATTAGTGACAATAAAAATCTTCAAAATCAACGTTTTATTATAAATATGAACGAAAACTCACCAAAACTGCTTTATTGGCTTACAATAAAAACAAACGATATTACATTTACGAAACGAAACTTTTACTTCTGGGTGACCATAAATACAATTTAACTTCTCGATCAAATGAAATAAAATAAAATACAGGATTTTAAAAAGAAAAGAAACTCTTTACATCAAAAAAAAATAGTCTTAAATTGTCATTCACTATTCTGTCACTCTGGAACTCATTGAGAAATAACTGTTGATGTATAGATCAGTATCATGTAACAAGGCAATCAGCATTTGATCGTAAAATATGCTTTTGATAGATAAAAACTATTGGCCTTCAAAACACAATATGACATCAGAAAAAGTGTCGCACCTGTGACACATCTCGTAAGTTGAACTTATTTTTTCATAGAAAGAAGAGCGACAAACGAGCACACATTTCACCTGATGGTAAGTGAGGAATAAGATGGAATGCAAGGTTACCAGGAATAAGGTTTTCGTCACTAATCCTACGACACACAGCATCCCGCTAGTATTCTGTACAAGTGCCCTTCTTCAGTCAAGTCGACTCATTTGTGCTGCATCTCTAATACACTATAGCATAACTCTACCATATAAGTACTACCTTTTTACGTGGTATAGCCACGCTGCAGCTATATTATGGCTGTAGCACGAATGGATCGGCTCGACCGGGGCAGGACCACGCTCTCACAAAATATCAGCATAAAATAGTAGCGTAATGCTGCTGTGTTTTGTATGGGGAGTGTAGAGAACCGGGGAAAAAGGGTCTCTTTTTTTTCTGGGATCGAGGCATTCCATCTTAGTCCTCAGGGGTGACAACGCATTTGCATTTTGATTCTTAATTGAGGATAAATGTTGATGTCTATGGGCCACAGTCTCCACTTACCAACAGGAGGATTGTGTGCTTGTTTGTCACCAATGCTATAAATATATATAATATACACTATTTGTGCTACGTTGTCTCAGTTAATTTTATACGTGTTAGAGCCTTGCTGCAGTTATATTAGTAGTATAGTTGTAGCACGAATGAGTCGGCTCGACCGGGAAAGGACCACGCTCTCAGAGAATACCAGCGTGAAATAGTAGCTTAATGCTGCTGTGTATCGTATGATGAGTGTAGAGCATCGGAGACCGTTTTTACTGGAAACGAGGCATTCCATCTTAGTCCTCACGGGTGACAACGCATCTGCATTTTGATTTGTAATCGATGATAGATGTAGATGTCTATGGGCCCCAGCAACCACTTACCATCAGATGAACTACTTGCTCGTTTGTCACCCTATCCTATAAAAAAAATTGAGATATCAGATACTTAATGACCAACAGTATCCACTTCAGAGTTCACTTAGCAAGCGAATTAACGATTTCCTGCTCCCCTTCCCCGTCGCCGGTGTGTACTCGTATCTATTACAGCCTTAAATTGGCTCACAGGAGGAGTTTCACTTTTTTGTTTTTATGATTCTAAGTTTATTTTAAGGAAGATACTACTGTCTGCCTCCTGTTCAGGTTCACTCTGTCGCCTCTTACGACACCCGCGGGTCGATATGGGGTAGCGTACCTATATTCCTACACTGCTACTTTAGCAAATTACGCATAATTACAACCAGAGTCTAAAACTTACGCTTATAATGAAACGACAACGACAGAAAAAAGAAAAAAAACCAAATTTTTATTTAATCTGTATTACAAAACAAATAATTTCATGTCAAAAGATCGCTTTGGGCGTATTTTATTGACCTTTCAACCTCCATATCTATTACGATTAAGCATCAGTACGAATTTATCTATTTTGTATAGATAAATATTATTAAAACTGTATCACCATTTTATTTCATCTTTTTTTACTAAGGAGAATAAAAATTATCATTGTTTCCTGTATTTTCCTTTTTTTACTGTTTATAATATGTTTTCCTGTTTTTTTCCACAGGTGAATAAATAGTAAATCTGTAAATAAACACATCCTTCGACCATGTCCTTATAAATATTTTCTAATAATTTAACAGCAAACAGTGATCTTTAAAAACACATTTTAATTTCAGAATCTCTTAACAAAATGGCATGCTGTTGCAAGTCAGGTCGAAGTGAGTAAAATTTTAAACAATAAACTTTTTGATTTGAATTATGCGTCAATCAAGCGTGCTCCTAAAACTGAAACCTAACCGATATCAACAATTGTGCAATTACACATATTTGATGGTTTTTGATTTGGATAGGCTTACTATCTCATCTACAAAAGCCATTAACAGGATTTTCTACTGCAATATAAGGAAATTGAACATCATACGTCACGGGACACATGAGTAGAGGACAATTGTACGATAATTATGTTCCAATAGGTACAAATAAAATTTGGAACAAAGCTAAATTTCATTATCTTTTAATAATATCCTCTATACAATTTCGATCACGGCGACCAGCTTAACTGAAAAGGATTATAGTACCCAAGAGTGTATGTAAGCACAGGTGCAGTCTATTTCTTTACGTTTATGGTCCAATGAGACGGCAATCTGACACGAACTAAGAGGGAGGAGAAAGTTAAACATGTAGAAATATTCCATAAATGAATCTATCTTAATCTTCTAATCATAAATTGAAAAAACACTGAAATTTCTGACGGCTCAGTAACAGTCGGACCGCGAACTCAAATTACGCACAGAACAAGGATGTGTATGGCCTGCATATAGTTGTTCCAGATCTAGGTGTCTATCAATGCGCAATGATTATCCGTTAATTGTTGTGTAATTATCCCGTGGCGGTGTAAGAATATCTACTATCCCATATCGTCCCGTGGGTGTCGTAAGAGGTTACTGAGGGAGGGTGTGAAATAGGACATGGGCAACAGCATTTTTACAATAAAAACGCAAAATAAGAAAAAAATTACTACTACCAAGCGTGGCAACTAAGGCAAAGTCCCCCCAATGAGGCAATTTATGGGGGAGGCCTATGATCAGCAGCGGACTATTGTAGGCTGTGATGGATGATCAATTTATGTAGATTACCAATACCAAAAGCGGCCAAAAGAATCAGTCGGGAATCGAATGAGAGCTTTCACAACTTTTTCCGCTGCCGGGGTGGCGCTACTTTGGAATAAGGTAAAATATTTGACAGTTCTCATATCGGAGAAATTGATTTGCTGGAGAAGTTTAAAGATTAATTCTTCACTTTGAAATATTAGTTATATTTTGCATTAATTCTATTAGAAATGTAGGAGAATTAAAAAAGAGTTGTAACATGTAAAAAAATTAAGTGCACACCACTAAGGCATTATTTTGTGTATAATATACACTATAAACTGGAAAACTTTTTCTTAAAACGCAACTTTTCAATGATGATGATAACGTATACTTATCATATAACTTCGCCGGTGAGCGGGAAATTAGTTTTCATTTCACTTGCACTCGCGTTCATATAAAATGTTAGATTAAGTTAATTTTTAATTCGCCTTATTTATACCAACAAAAAATGGACAGGGCATTCCTTGCATTCAAGGTACGACGAAGGCGTGCTCAACGTCTTAACACGCACAAATATTTCTTCCTTCATTCCTTAACATCCCGTAAAAGTTTACTCCTAGATGCACACATATGCACCTAGACCATGTTGTTGATTGAAAATTATTTTAGATGGATATTTGTGCGTAAGTTAATTGAGAATATGATTAAAACTACTTTTACGGATTTTATCGCGTTTATTTTTACTTTTTATTTTTAATTCCCGACGTTTCGGGCGCTTTCCAGCACCCATGGTCACGGGGGACTGAGATGACTGACGTCCCGATGTCATTGTTAAACCCGGAGTACCTTCAGCTTTTTTAATTATTGTTTATGGTCCGATCGCCAAGCGTGGCAACTATGGCAATATACCCCCCATAAATAATGACACAAATAGACGGCCCCCAGTCCCCGGCGGCCCCGCTATTCCTGGCTACGGTGGCGACCATGGTAACGGCGGGGCAGGGGGTGCTAAGAATCTCCGGCTGAGGTTCGGTTGCCACCTACGACAACTCGACCTGGCAACATTTAACGCACGCACACTGAGGACTGACAAGAAGATCCTGGAGCTGGAAGAAGAGATAGACAAGTTGCGCTGGAGTATTATAGGATTATCCGAGGTCCGAAGAGAGGGGGAGGACACGGTGATTCTCGAATCCGGCAACTTGTTCTATCACCGGGAGGGCGACCATCTGTCCCAAGGAGGTGTCGGATTTATCATCCACAAGTCTCTCGTCAACAACGTTGTAAAGATTGGGAGTGTGTCGACGAGGGTCGCGTACCTGATACTCAGAATCACCAAACGGTATTCGCTGAAGGTCATACAGGTTTACGCACCAACCTCGGCACATCCCGATGAGGAGGTGGAGGAAATGTATGAGGATATTTCCAAAGCCATGCATTCCTCCAAAACCCACTACACGGTGTTGATGGGAGACTTCAACGCAAAACTAGGCACAAGAGAAAGCGGTGAGCTGAAGTTAGGGAAATTTGGAGTAGGGCAACGGAACCGAAGGGGCCAGCAGCTGGCCGACTTTATGGAGAAAGAGGGACTCTTTATGATGAACTCTTTCTTCCAGAAGCGGCCCCACAGGAAGTGGACCTGGTCGAGCCCCGACGGTTCGACAAAAAATGAGATTGACTTCATTATGACGACCAGACGCCAACTGTTCAGTGATGTCTCAGTGATCGCAAGGGTGAAAACTGGCAGCGATCACTGAATGGTTAGAGGCACACTGAACCTAAACGTTAAGTTGGAGAGGTCTCGTCTAATGAAGTCAACGCTCCGTCCCCCTCGTGCTCTAATCCAGAATCCCGAAAACTTTCAGCTCGAGTTACACAACCGCTTTCAGTGCCTACAAGATTGCAATGCAGTGGACGATATGAATGACAAGCTCGTGGAAACTGTCCATGCGGTCGGAGCTAAGTTCTGCGAGACCCGCCGCAGAAGAACACAAAAACTCTCCGATCACACTCTTAATCTCATGGCTGTTAGACGGGAGATGAGGCTGCAATTGTCCACAGATTTGACAGCATACAGGCAACTGAACAGACAGATCTCCAAATGCATGCGGCGAGACTTACGCAACTTTAATACTGCTCGTATTAAAGAAGCGATCGAGCGGAACCAGGGCTCCAAAGTCTTTGCCAGAGATCTGTCTGCCCGTAAGAGCCAACTGTCAAGGCTGAAGACTGAGTGTGGCAGCATCGTTTCCGGGACACCTGAGATTTTGAGTGAGATTGAGAGGTTCTATGGGCAGCTGTACACATCATCGTTGGAGCCACACGCAAGTGTGAGTAACGATCCAAGAGCAAGTCTTATCCGACACTATTCCGATGATATCCCGGACGTCAGTCTGAGCGAGATTAGAATGGCTGTCCAGCACCTTAAAAACGGCAGGGCCCCAGGCGAGGATGGAATTACAGCAGAGCTTCTGAAAGCGGGTGGAACACCGGTACTTGAAGTCCTTCAGAAGCTCTTCAATTCCGTCCTCCATGGTGGCACTACTCCAGAAGCGTGGAGCAGAAGTGCGGTGGTCTTGTTCTTTAAGAAAGGCGACAACGCTCTCTTGAAGAACTACAGACCGATTTCCCTTCTGAGCCGCGTCTACGTGCTGTTTTCGAGAGTCATTACGAATCGTCTCGCACGCAGACTCGACGACTTCCAGCCTCCCGAACAAGCCGGTTTCCGAAAAGGCTTCAGTACCATAGACCACATACATACCCTGCGGCAGATTGTACAGAAGACTGAAGAGTACAATTTGCCACTTTGTCTGGCGTATGTGGACTATGAGAAAGCCTTTGATTCCGTCGAAATTTGGGCGGTGCTGCAGTCCCTTCAGCGGTGCCAAATTGACTGTCGTTATATCGAAGTGCTGAAGTGTTTGTACAGTAGGGCTACGATGGCTATCCGAGTACAGAACCAGAGCTCGAAACCTATCCAACTGCAGAGAGGTGTAAGACAGGGTGACGTTATATCCCCGAAACTCTTCACCGCTGCTTTGGAAGACGTTTTCAAGCTACTGGACTGGAAAGGATACGGTATTAACATCAATGGCGAGTACATCACTCACCTTCGATTTGCCGACGATATAGTCCTTATGGCAGAATCGCTGGAGGACTTAAGCACTATGCTCAATGACCTCAATAGTGCCTCCCAACGGATAGGTCTTAAGATGAACATGGACAAAACAAAGATCATGTTTAATGTCCATGTCACACTTATGCCGGTAGTTGTTGGGAGCACTATGCTCGAAGTTGTTGACGAGTACGTTTACCTGGGACAAATAGTCCGACTAGGTAAGTCCAACTTCGACCGAGAGGTCAATCGACGGATTCAACTCGGCTGGGCAGCGTTCGGGAAATTACGGCATGTCTTCTCGTCAGGTATACCTCAATCTCTAAAAACTAGATTGTACAACCAGTGCGTGTTACCAGTGATGACTTACGGATCTGAGACGTGGTCCTTCACTGCTGGCCGTATGAGGACGCTCAAGGTCGCTCAGCGAGCTATGGAGAGGGCTATGCTCGGAGTTTCTCTGCGTGATAGACTCAGAAATGAGGATATCCGCAGTAAAACCAGAGTGACCGACATAGCCCAACGGATTAGTAAGCTGAAGTGGCAATGGGCCGGCCATATAGCTCGAAGAACCGATAACCGATGGGGAAGAAAGGTTCTCGAGTGGCAGCCTCGTACCGGTAGGCGTAGTGTAGGGCGACCCCCCACTAGATGGAGTGACGACCTGGTAAGATATGCAGGAAGTCGATGGATGTAGGTGGCTCAGGACCGTGCTTTGTGGCATTACTTGGGGGAGGCCTATGTTCAGCAGTGGACTTGTGAAGGGCTGTAATGTATGTATGTATAGGATCCCAAGCAGGTGGTAGTACCCAGCCTCCTTCTCTATTAAAACCGACGATGACTGACGTCCCGATGTCGGGACGTCAGTCATCTCAGTCCCCCGTGACCATGGGTGCTGGAAAGCGCCCGAAACGTCGGGAATTAAAAATAAAAAGTAAAAATAAACGCGATAAAATCCGTAAAAGTAGTTTTAATCATGTGCAATGTTCGCGTAAATATAAGAAATCATTAATTGAGAATAGTTTTAACTTCGTTTTAGCGTAACTGGAGCACTGCGTCTTTCTTTCTTCGTTGGTCTTCTTAAAACGTAGCCACATCTTAACACTGTACTATTTTGTTGCATACATAAAAAGCAGTATTCCTAATAAATTCATTCATTATTATAATTATGCAGTAAATAAGTCTTCGGTGAGTTGTCTTGGTCGTTGCGATCTGCCAAAGCACCGATGCTTAAACAAAGAGGAGATAAAACCTGGCCCCGTGCCCAAGCACATGGGATGGCATTACACTGCAAAAGACGCACCCGAACATCAGGTACGCGGAATATTTAATTACTTAAATTGGATCTTATTACAAGAAAATATTGACAACACAGCAGTATATTATACAACTACGAAGGTAGACGCACTTTATTGCTCTACACTGTCTTTTTTACGTGGCAGAGCCATGCTGCAATAATATTAGTAGTATAGTTGTAGCACGAATGGGTCGGCTCGACCGGGGAAGGACCACGCTCTCACAGAATACCAGCACCAAATAGTAGCTTAATGCTGCTGTGTTTCGTATGGTGAGTGTAGAGAACCGGAGACCCTTCTTACTGGAAATGAGGCATTCCATCTAAGTCCTCACGGGTGACAACGCATCTGCATTTTGATTCGTAATCGAGGATAGATGTCCCCATGGGCCACAGAAACCACTTGCCATCAGGTGGACTGTGTGCTCGTTTGTCACCTTATCCTATAAAAAAAACTTATCTGACGTCAGACAACAACGAAAACTCGCACTTACAACTCGCAATAAATCAGCACTTAAGTGTAACACTGGCAATTACCTAAAAGCACGCTATACGTTATTATAACAAACAAGTAAGATTCTTATAAAGACGAACACACATTCCACTTTGAGGTAAGTGGATACTGTGGAGCATAAACATCGATATGCATCATTGATAAACGATCAAAATGTAAATATCACATCCCTGAGGACAGAACGAAATGCCTTGTTACCTGTGAAGTCTCCAATTCTCTACATTCACCTTACGATATAATATGCTGCTATTTAAGCTGGTATTCTGTGAGAGCGTGGTCCCCTCACCTCTCCGATCAAGCTAATACATTATTCAGATGTATACACTCAATACGGCAGCAGAATGGCTTAGCAAATTTATGCGAGCAAATTGTTTCCATAATTTTATTCTATCTATTTTTTCAGCTAAGATGTGGCTGGCGTCCAGGTCACATTTCATGTTCCGTCCTCAGAAAAATTGAACGGCATAATTGCATGAAGAGTGGTGAATGTGGTACACATTGTACCATTTCTTGTTCGAGACCGACTTGCTTAAAGCCTTGTTGCGTGACTCCCAAATGCGTTTCGATCTGCCCTTCAACCAACTCCTGTAAGCCCCCGATTTGTGGACAACCTATTATAAGAGTTATAAGACATGGAGGTCAATACAGCATTTGTACAAAACCCTCAAACATTATCAATGCACCTTCAGGTCCTTACCCGTTGAAGTATGTTCTTAACACCGATGACAACGAAGACAAAGAAGGAACAGCCAAATATAGCGTAGAAGCAAAGTTTAATGATTATCATTTTGATTACACTAGCTCGCAATCATCTTTTGTGCTTGATTTTTCGCCGCCAAATCAAAAATGTTACAAGACGTGCCCGACAAAAAGTGCTATGTGCTTGCTTAGTGAGGCTAAAAAATAACATAAAAATTTCAAATCTTTTATACTAAAGTTGTTCTTTTCAAAGTATACTTTGAAATATTTTACATATCTTATTGAATTAGTGAATGGCAGTCTGTTGTAATCAACATTTATTAACTACATTTATTAATAACATTTATTTAATAAAAGAAAATATTTCGTTGTTTTTATTTTCACGCTTTGAATCTTTGACGAATATTTAACAATGTATAAATGAGCTATGATAAAAATTCCATCTGCAACAGGACCTTACTGATGGTTGGAGTTCTTGTCTCGTAATTGCGCCCTCCTTTCTGCCAAGGAGGGTCGCGTTCGTATACGGCTTAGAGATCTCTAGTCAGATCGTTAAGGCAATTCCTAAAAGGTTGGGTTTAGTGGGTAAAAGTCGCCACATAACCACGCAGCCGGCTGCGTGGTATGCTATGAGCATTCCCAACCTCCCTCCCCCGCTTTCCGGAGGGTTGCCCATATTTGCTTCGGGCGCAAAAAAAATTGTCTTGTAATTCAGTTCCTATATAAAAAAAACGACGGCGAGTGGTGGTGGCGTAAGAAAATTTGACACCCGATTTCGTCTCAGAGTGTCACAAGAGGACGCACGGATGGCTATACCATTTCGTTTATGACACGTTAAAATACCCCGAATGATGACGGGGAGCGTACCTAAAAGGTGCGAGACAATGGTGGTAGAAAAAACTTAACAGTGAATTTCTAAGGATTAATGAAGAAGAAATAAGTAAGTACCCAATGGCACTTAAAAGCAATTTTAAAGTTGCCCCTAAACATATTTTGTTGATCAGTGTCAGATATACAAAGTACAGCATAATCAAGTTGTACTTAATAGAACTTGGCTTTCTTAAAATACTTGTTAAAGAAATTCCTGTTAAGTGAAATCAATCCTTTTTCAAAATCATAATGACCCTTCTACTATTTTTCTTTTTGTTTCTTTGTTATGCATCACAAATTCTGTTTACTCCACCAGGAAATACAACACCAGCACAAAATAATATCATAACGCTGGTGCGTTTCGTAGAGCAAGTGACCTGAAAGCCTTTTTACCGGCATTCATTTTAGTCTTTACAAGTGACAACAACTAATCGAGGATATATGTTACGAGTCTATGGATCACAGCCACTTACTATCTCTCACTCACTCACTCACTCATCCGATAGATGGTGTGCTCTGTTATTTTTTTTTTTTTGTTGGGGCAATTTCACTGTTTTAAGACAAGGTTTGTATAACATTATAAAGAACTAAGCACTAGGTTTTCGCTGAAGCTCACTGACAGGACGAAAGAGCAAGATATCCATCAGCATCTCTATAACATAGATAACACAGAGATGCAACGTCGATCAAGCCGATCGGAAAAAACTTGGTTGTGAGTGATTCGGGACACTTTCAGTTAAATACAAGTCAAGGGTAAGGAGCTAGTACGAGGGTAACGCTGCATAGAGCTCAAAACAGTATTTCACAAAGGGCTGAATCCGCGCTTCATAAAGCTGCAAGCGATGGGCCAGCAAGAAATACCGTCTAGATCTACTGGGCACATTGTACGTCTTTCAATATGTCGACGTCGAACATTTCGATGCAAGCTAGGACAACGATAGGATGCCCTGAAATATGAGGAGATACGACAAAGGGACTATTTTTAATTGCAAACGCGTCAGTGTTCTTGAGGTTAAACAGGACTAAATTTAGTCACTAGATCTACTTTTCATCACCAGTGATCAATATTTTCAAAACTGGTTTGGTTTCATGACGTTTCAATAGAGAATTGAAACCAGACTTTTTTAAATGGGTCAAAACTGTCTTGTTTACAATCTTCAATTTCCTGGCTATGTTGTAACTACTAATATACCGATCTTGCTACATTTATTCAAAAATATCATCGACTTTATCCGTATGAGGGCGACCAGAGCGAACTGCATCTTTGACACCAAAACCCCGGGCTGAAAACGCTTGAACCTACTTTGTGCTACTCTGGCCGACACTGCATTACTACACGGTCCACAAACATCACAAATTTTTTTCGCGGCTTGAGTCGCATTTTTCCCTTTTTTGTAATAAAACTTAAGAATGTATCGAATTTCTTAGTTTGATTCACTCATTTTTGCGGACAGAAAAAGAGTTGAAAAACGACAAGGAGTGGTTTTGGTGGGGGGGGGGGCGTTATTAACCAGGAGAATAAATAACATATGGATGACTGTTAATGAGATACTTTAATAATAAACCGAACGGTGTTAAATTCTATTTGCGAAAAACTTACTTAACTGACGATTATTAGGTATTAATGACAAAAATACATAAAATGAGCTACTAACAGTGGGAACTAACTATTTAAAAGCTAGCAACTAAAATTCCAAGTGTCCGAATTAAATATAAAATTTAGCAAATATAATACTGAGTGGGCGACAAAAATATTAAGTGACTATAATAATCAGTTTGACACACAGGTTTGACATTAAAATAACAAGTGTTTGTGAGCTGCGGTCATTGATTTATATGTTACACTAGATAAGTAATTTCCGCGCCAAAGCGTTTAGGCATGTCGATTCACTCTTAAAAAAATCGATCTCTGAATCGATTCGAATCGAAGTTACTAGAATCGATTATCGATTAAATCGAGGATTAAAAGATCGATTTTCGATTAATCGCGACATATTCAAACATGAAATTTCAAGAATTTGAATTTTTCTTTAATTGAACTTTAATATTTTTTGAAATTAAAATATTAGTAATCTTATTAATTAAAATTACTAATATTCCTAATAACCTCGCCTGGTAAGCTTGAAACGCTTGTTTTAGGGGTGGTTCGCCACTCGATCCCTTTTTTACAAAGTGATTGGCTAAAAGCAACAACAATACTTTAACAAAAGGGGAAATTGCAATGTACATTTCTCGATCAATCTGTTTCAATCTATTAACTCACTATTTATCAAATTGAAATGAATGCTACACGAACACAATACTGGTTATTTTTTTTATAGAATAGGCTGACAAACGAGCACACAGTCCACCTGATGGTAAGTGGTTGCTGCGGCCCATAGACATCTACATCTATCTTCCATTACAAATCAAGATGCAGATGCGTTGTCACCCGTGAGGACTGAGATGGAATGCCTCATTTCCAGTAAAAAGGGTCTCCGGTTCTCTACACTCACCATACGAAATACAGCAGCATTAAGCTACTATTTCACGCTGGTATTCTGTGAGAGCGTGGTCCTTCCCCGGTCGAGCCGACCCATTCGTGCTACAACTATACTACTAATATAACTGCAGCATGGCTCTACCACGTAAAAAATTTCCTTACTATAAACCTCTATAAACTTCAACATATAATATTTATTTACAGCATCTAGATAAATAGAAAGTACTCCGTCTGTACTTACAGCTCATAGTATGTATGTTTTTGATAATAAAGTAAATTCGCAAGTTCACAGTTCAAACAAGTTCACAGCTATAATATTAAATTTTAGTATGTATATGTAGTTTTGTTCACAGCACAGATTAAGTTAGACCAACATTCCACAGGTAGGAATAGAATTAGAAATTCAGAAATGACAACTTTTCGATATTGTTGGATGCGTTCATAAATATTTATTTTATTCAAATATACAATATGTAACGTAATTAACGCACACCCTCAGACACCCCAATTAGTATATTATGTTATAATCATAATACATACACTGAATTTTAGTTAAACATTTTTATGCACTGATTATTTATCAAATTAGTTATACTAATTCCGGAAGAATGTTGTGGTCACAGCACAAATCCAAGAACGCAAAGACTTTAACGTGCTTGAAATAAAGTACATTTTTCTTTATTTTTATTGAATGACAGAATTAGTAATAACACAAATAAAACTGCACTCTTAAAAGTCTTATTGCCTTAAGTTACGGTCCATTTCAATTTGTTTGACTGTACAGAATTAGTGTGACTGTAATTTACGTAGTTTTAATTATTTTTGAGATAAAAAATTACCTATATTAAAAATGATAGGAATCGATTCAGTAAACAATTCTGAACAAACTACTTTTTCAAAGTGCGTTAATTATGTTACGAGTTGTTGGTTCCAATTATCAACCAAGTAAGATCGGTTGTTTTTGCGTCCCCCAACAGCAAAAAATTAAAAAACTGCGGTATCTTACCCCAACCAGTTCGGGAATTTTATTGCTGATTCTAGTGTAGTCTATGTGCCTCCACCCTACTAGCATATGTTAATAAATGTACTTACTCTTAGGTTTAAGTGACAGTATAATTAAAGTCTTGAGTAGAAAAACACGTCTCCCTTTTATTTACCAACCGTACAACATTACACTAGAATCAGATGAATCGGTCCGATTCGAGAGGTTTTTGGATCGATTCAGTGAATCGATTCGGTGCTCCGAATCGATCTAAAAAATCGATAATTTTGCTCCAAAGAATCGATTTTTCGATTAATCGATTTTAGATCGACATGCCTAAAAGCGTTGTCACTTCACATAAGGCCACAGCCTTATACTCAGCGAACGTCGGTTCAGTGTTCAAGGTGACGCCGTCCGAGTTAAGCCGAACGATTCACAACAAAAAATGGGTAAATGCGTAGTGAAAGAATGCGTTTCAAGGTCACAAAAACATAATAAATCAAGCGGAATCACTTTCCATACGTAAGTTTTAATTTATATATTCATATTAACGTTTAAAACACTAAAAAATTAAATAAAATATCGAATATTGCAATTTAGGTTCAATGTTGCCACTTTTCCACCTTTGTGATTTTTCCACATTAATGGGAGACTGTATAATTTATGGAATAAGTTAATTTTGTTTTAAAATAAACAAGTAAAATTGATTGCTTAAAAATAAAAACTATGTTTCAACCTTTATACAAAATAATTATTCTTATTTTAGTTTATTCATGAATGGTGTATTAATTATATTTTATTATTTTATATTATATTAATAAATTTGCAGTGTACCTAAAGATGCAGCACGCCGTAAGAAGTGGGTGGAAATAATAAGGTTGTTAAGAAAGGAGACTGACTGGGTGCCTTCTAAATCTACTGTCATTTGTTCTAAGCACTTCCGGAATCAAGACATACTTGAACCAAAAAGCGATTGCGGCCGTGTTCATTTGTCTAACGAAGCAATTCCAATGATTGTAGTAAGTAAATGTTTAATAAGGTAGTTAATTCATATTGTCACAACATAGGTAATATTTGTCAAAAATACCTTTTCTTAAACTCAATATTCACTCATTCAAACACACACACACACACACACGTTGTGCACACGACTAATGCTTTTTCTCATTCCTTGATTTTCGTTTACTGCATGTTAGTTAATTGTTAACCAAATTTTATTGAAAGCACTGGTTTGTACAGGTACTGGTTTCTCACATATACAGTTATTACAACTAGTTTAGAAGCCAGGGTTCCATTTAAATTGTTAAAAGATTTGTGGCAAATAAATAATTTATTTATTTATTTAAAACTTTTATAGCAATGTGTAATGCAAACTAAATGTTTTTATCTTAGTTATCAGGTTAATCATAATGCTATTTTGACTACAATAATTAATGGATATTTTTCAGGACGAACCTCATTTTGAAAAGCCGGTAGAACTTTTAATAGAAGAAAATATGGATTTTGATGTTATGGAAACCGATGAAGAGATAGATGAAATAACTGAAACACCGCGAAAGCACAAAATGAGAAAAATAATTCACCGTTTGAAAATTGTATCCACACGAAGACTAAATAAAATAAAAAATATATGATTTCACAACTTATGCATATTCAACACAGATCTCGCTTAAGAAACCTAAAATTGTTTTTTTTATTTGCTTTATTTTTTGTTTGATTTATTAGTACAATAAAAATAATATATAAAAACATATTTTATTTCATTACTTATGCTTACTTCTGTTCATCTAATAAGAAAATATACAAATTTAAAATAAAAACAATTTACTGCAACTTTAAAAAAAAACTCCTTTATATTGCTCATTTTGGGTAAAATTTCATAAAGTATGCAACACCAACCCGCCACTGCATGTTTGTGTGTCTATCTTTATCTAATCTTAGGGACGATATTGTTTTCCGCGACTTGTGTAAGTGAGACAGATATATGTTTACTTAAAAATTTTAATTATTTCAAAGCTACGTCGTCGCATTTGGATAGTGGTTACACTTTGTTCGACGCGCGGCAATGTGGTTTGCTCCTCTAGTCTTGTATAACTCAATGGCTGCGGTAATAATATTGCTATAGACGATAAAAGATAGCTTGATCTCTGCGACATATGTCAAAATGACATTCCTAGGGTTGTCAGGATATAAAAAATTGTCGATAGAAATTATCGATGTTTCTTACTATTATCGATGCTAATGTAACATATAATAATTGGGTTTAATTTAATTACAAACTTTACGAAATTAAACGAATATTTTTAATATAAAATGCATTTATTCTCTTAAAGGATTACACCCCAAATCCATATCTGAATCAGTTTCTGAATCGCTAGAACAATCTTGTAAATTTATTATAAACTCTTGTTCGCAAATATCAAATCGGACGTCCCGCTCCCAATCTTCTTCCATTAGTTTTCTGTATTTGGTTACCACTAGGGGTCGCAAACCGGGATCCCGAATCTCGAAAATACCGGGATACCGGACGGAAACGAAAGCTTTAAAATACCGGAATTGAGTGAACGGAAACCGGTATTTACGAATTTTCGGTATTTCATTATAAATCTTTGTTAAATAATATCATGCCAAAAAAAATTAAATAGCCCACGCTTTTCGCGTGGTGGATGCTATGGCAACGCGGCTCGCTTATGCAACGCAAGTCGCACGACTACACTCTGGAGTGAGTGAGAGAGAGTACCTACTCCCGAGTCCTGAGCCGACGACGAATCCGCCCGCTCGCCTATACAACTAATGACGGTGCCAGTGTAATGATCGCATTTGGAAGAGAAGCAGCACTTTTCCACCAGCGATGCCTTGCTCATGGTATACAGTTAGCGATATTAGACGTGCTCTATAAAAAAGAAAACAGTTCCCAAACTCAACTAAGAGAACTGGAAGATCACGATTCTTATGAGTTTGCTTTGGAATGATATGGAAAAGATTACTATGACGAGGGAACGACTGGGTGTTACCATCTTCTTGGGATCCTATAAATTATAAAATTAAATCCCAAAAGAAGCATACAGTTGCAAGACTTCAAGATACGCGCATTCTGCGTACATCGGACAAAAAACTAATAATTGTTAACTGAAGGTAGCCGTGTTTAACTATGACACTGGGACGGGAATATAAAATAAGTTAAAATACGCAATAAAATTCGTAAAATTTAGTTTCATTTAAACTTCTTCAAGTCATTTAAAAATAAATTTATAACGTTCTTTGCTATCGAATTTAACCTATGAACCAGATTTTCTTCTTCTCTAGAGATATCGTTTTCGGTGGTAGATTTTAACGAAAAATAAAGTGAAGAATATATATGACTTTTACTATACCATGGAGCAAAGAAAGCTCTTACTCGATTTCCATGTAAAAAGTGAAGAAAAAAAAAGGATAATTCGCCCAAGAGCATTTTGTTTTATTATAGCTGAGGATAATGAAGAAGTTTATAAGAACATGAAGAAGTAAGCCCACGACGAAGTTACTTAGCAGGAGTATTTTTTGTTATTGTTAAGGTTGATTACTGGGGGTTTCTTATGTTTAAATAGTTTAAAATAACTTAGCAGCAGTGAGTTATTTATTAAACTTTAAGTAAATGATATGACTTTTTTAAACAAATGTGATTTTCTTATCATATCACACTTTTATTGATTGGCTGGTAACATTCCATTATGAAAATTGCGGTTACATTACATATTTTTAAATATTTTTCTCACTATGTTAAAAAAACGAAAATACCGAAACTACCGGAATCTCGGTATTCATTAAAAACTAATACCGAAAACACCGGTTTTTGAATAGAGGTCCGGAATTGCGACCCCTAGTTACCACCTTCTTCCAGTCTTCTGCATACATTGTCGACCGCACTTTTTAATAACTGCAACATTTTATTTGCCGTGAAAGGCGGTGTTGTATTGTATCTGGCAGCATAACCTTAAGAGAAAACATATTTTTAATGAGATTAATTAAACAGTAGTTAATAATTAAAGTACCTATCTAACTGAAATTCAAGCAAACAAACCTTTCACTTCGGCCCAGATAAGCTCGATCGGATTATTCTGGCAGTGGTACGGGGGTAGTCTTATGACAGTATGACCCTTTTCGTGGGCTCAATCATCTAAGACATACGTTGGAGTACTAGGTTTGTGCAGACTGTTGTGGGTAGTCTTAAAATATTATATATTAGGAACCGCCATTATTAATAAAACAGTTGTCATCTGAACTCTGTTGTTTCATTGTCACTACATGGTGGCAGCGGTTAAAATACCTAAATAGTTTTGGATTTTACGTTTGAATAACGTTAATTTGTATTCTAAATTAAGTGTAAAGGATGGAGCATGCAAGACCGCCAACCGAATTGAGTTTAGATGGCAGCCCCGTCGGCCGGGCTGACGCATGGAAGCGGTGGAAGGCACAATTCAATCTTTTTCTTAAAGCATCGGGGGTGCACAAAGAAGAGGGAAGTATACAGGCGAGTTTGCTCATTAATCTGATTGGATCAGATGGATTTGATGTTTATGAGACTTTTACATTCGATTCAGAAGAGCAGCGTGAGGACATCGAAATATTGATGAAAAAATTTAACGAGTATTTTGGTGTTTAATCTAATATAACATTACTGAGATATAATTTTTTTTCGAGGTATCAAGAAACTGGAGAATCTATTGATCAATATGTAACAGCGTTAAAGTTACTCAGTAAAAACTGTGAATTTAAAAATTTAGAGCAAGAGTTGAGTCGCGACCGTATTGTGTGCGGCATAAGGAGCACAATTGTAAGGGATCGGTTGTTACGGACAGATGAATTGACTCTGGAGAAAGCAATTAAAATATGTCAAGCTGAAATGTCAACAGACAGCAAGCGTGTGATGGAAACAGGTAGCTTCGGCAGTTCGGCGAGTTGCGGGCCCGTGCGCGTTGAGGCGCTGGCGATGCGCGGCGGTGAGCGGCGCGGTGGCGGACGCAGCGGCGGGCGCGGCGGCAGGCGCGGTGCGCGAGTTGCGCACGGCGGGACCGCGACGTCGCCTTGTTCGCGTTGTGGTGCTCAGTGTACTGATGTAGGTTCATGTCCAGCTATTTCGGTGAAATGCTATGTGTGCGGTAACTACGGCCATTACGCTAGGATGTGTAAATGTAAAAATAGTGTTAAAAAAATGTATGAAATAGAAGTGAATACAGAAAAATCTGATAATGATGATTGTGAGTCGTTTTATGTATCTGTGTTAATGGATAAAACGCAAAACAAAATCGGCGGCGATGACTGGTATGAGGTATTAAGAGGTGAGTGTGGCTTTGAACGTTTTAAGCTGGATACCGGTGCCGACATTAATGTGTTATGTTATAAGAGATTTTTAACGCTGGGGTTTGACACGGAAATGATATGCAATAATAATAAAATGAAATTACAGTCGTTTAGCGGGAATGTTATTCCGATAAGAGGAGTTTGTCATCTTAAATGGTGGCATAAAAGTAAAATGTATGTTTTAAAATTTGCAATAGCAAATATTAATTGTGAAAGTGTGCTGGGTCGACAAGTGTGTTCGAAACTAGGGTTAATTCAACGGGTTTACAGCATTAATTTGGTAGAAAATTCGGATCTTTTTGAAGGCTTAGGATGCTTACCTGGTGAGTACCATATAGTTATTGATAAATCAGTTAAACCTGTAGTTTGTGCTCCGCGAAAAGTACCTCTAGGATTACGTGATAAATTATTAGAAGAATTAAACAGGATGACTGACTTAGGAGTCATTAGAAAGGTCACTCACCCAACACAATGGGTTAATTCAATAGTAATTGCAGCAAAAAAGAACGGAACATTGCGAATTTGCTTAGACCCGAAACCTCTTAATAATGCTATACAGCGTGCACATTTCCAACTGCCAACCATCAAGGAACTTGCCACTAAAATTCACGGAGCTAGTTTTTTTTCAGTATTAGACGCAAATTCAGGTTTTTGGGCAATAAAACTTGATGATCAGAGTTCAGACTTATGCACCTTTAGTACACCATTTGGGCGCTATCAGTATTTAAGATTACCTTATGCGTTAAACTGCGCTTCAGAGGTGTTTCATGCTAAGATTAAGCAATTAATAGAGGATTTAGATGGAGTAGATTCTTTTATAGACGATATAATATGCTGGGGACGAAATAAAGATGAACATGATAGGCGTTTAAATGCATTATTAAATAGGACTCGTGAAATTAATTTAAAATTTAATAAAGATAAATGTCGTATATGCGTTGAGGAAGTGACTTACTTGGGTCATATATTTAACAAAAACGGGATGAAACCAGATTTAGAAAAAGTAAAAGCAATAAAAAATATGCCAACTCCAAAAGAACGAAAATCATTAGAACGATTTTTAGGAGCCGTAAATTATTTATCTAAGTTTATACCTAAGTATTCTGAGCGTATTTATCCGCTTACTCGATTATTGAAAAAGGACACAGGATGGTGTTGGGAGAGTGAACAACAGAATGCGTTTGATTTATTAAAAGATTTAATAAGCAAATCACCCCTGTTGGCTTTATATGACGTATCGCAACCGGCTGTAGTTTCGGTGGACGCGAGCAGTGTAGCGCTAGGAGCCGTGCTGTTGCAGGGCGGCCGACCTATTGAATATACTTCACGTACACTCACCGACACACAGACACGATATGCGCAGATAGAAAAAGAAATGCTAGCTATTCTCTTTGCGTGTGAAAAGTTCCACCAATATATTTACGGTAAAAGTGATGTTTTAATTGAAACAGATCATAAACCGTTAGAAAGCATTTTTAAAAAGCCCTTAGATTCGATACCAGCACGCTTACAGCGAATGATTTTACGATTACAATGTTATGATTTGATAGTTACATATAAGCCTGGAAAATATATGTACTTGGCCGATACATTATCACGTGCTCCTATTCCAGAACTATATAATGACAAAGTGAGTGATAATGTATTATGTCAAGTACATATGGTAGTTTCTAACATGCCCGTTTCACATAAAAAATTAAGTGTAATTAAAAATGAGACTTTGAAAGATAATAACTTAAAACTTTTAATGAGATATATAAATCAGGGTTGGCCGGAATATAAACGAGATATTGAAGATAATTTAAAATATTATTGGTCTATGAGAGGAGATTTATTTTGTGTAGATGGCGTTATATTTAAAAACAAACAAATATTAATTCCCAGTTCCTTAAGAACCGAAATGTTAAAAATTATACATGATGGACATTTAGGGATAGACCGCTGTAAAAGGCGCGCACGTGAAGTGCTATTCTGGCCAGGGATTTCTTATGATATAGAGAGATATGTAAATAGGTGTGTAGTGTGTCGAGAGAATTCAAATAACTCGAGTAAGGAACCGATGATTGCTGTTTCTATTCCAAATTTACCATGGAGTAAAATCGGGACGGACATATTTCAGTATGGTAGAAAATCATATCTGATTATTGTGGACTATTATTCATGTTTTACGGAAGTAGCATTGTTACATGAAACTACTTCTAAAAGCGTCATAAACGTACTGAGAGAAAATTTTGCTAGATATGGGATACCAGACATTGCAATAAGCGATAATGGTCCACAATTTTCAAGTCGGGAATTTAAAAACTTTGCGGTGGAGTGGGGATTTGAACACATAACGTCATCACCCAATTACGCACAATCAAATGGTAAGAGTGAAAGAGCCGTGCAAACAATAAAAAAGATATTTAAAAAATCCATAGATAGTGGAAGTGACTTTTATTTAAATTTGCTAAGTTATCGAAATACGCCTCGCGATAATTTGAATTCTCCCGCACAGCTGCTGATGGGTCGTAGGTTAAAATGCAGGCTACCTGTACACCCAGATCTTTTAAAAATAGGACATGTAAATAAGGAGAGTCAACACAAAGTTATGCTAGATAAACAAAATAAATACAAAATCTATTATGATTTACGTGCCAAGCCTTTACCTGTATTGGATTGGCGATAAGGTGACTATGATAGAAAAAAATAATTCTAAAATTCCAGGTCATATCATTGCAAAAGCGGCGACTCCCCGCTCATATTTTATTAAAACTAAAAGAGGAATGGTGTATCGCCGCAATCGCAGACATCTAATAAAAGATAAAACACAAGAAAATAGAACTTCAGCACAAATAGTACATGAGAATAAAGAACATAATTCAATGACAACAAAAACTACTTTTACGAATAGTGAAAATGAGGAATATTCTTCGAACGATGAATATGAACCGACAATGTTAAATATTGAAGTTAATGAAAATTATTCTCCGCCTCTCACTCGAAGTAAAGTAAATAAAAACAAAAAATAACCGGTTTAATTAATCCTTTGTAATCACAAAAAAAAATGTACTAAAGTAAGTTTTTTATTCATGTCTTTCTTGGTAAGATTATTTAAAAATAAATCACTTTTGTTAAAAACTTATTCTTTAAGGGGAAGGTGTTGTGGGTAGTCTTAAAATATTATATATTAGGAACCGCCATTATTAATAAAACAGTTGTCATCTGAACTCTGTTGTTTCATTGTCACTACACAGACCAACGAGTCCTTATAATTCATTTTTAAGCATAGTTTCATTGGCCTCTATTCCTTTTTCTTGAAGCCATGCAAATGCAATGATTTCTAGTTTTCTGTTTGCCGAAGTTAGTGGTTTGTGCTTTTGGACCGAGTGATATGGGGCGTTATCCATAATAATGCAATGTGGCTCCTTTAAATTATCTAATAATTTTAAAAACCACTCCTTAAATTTTTCAAAATTCATTTCCTCGTGGTATTCAGTAGTTTTAGTAGATTTGAATGCCAATAGGCAATTAGGTACAAAACCAGATGTCGTCCCAGCATGAGTGATTAATCTTTGACCTTTGCCTTCGGGTACTTTGGTAGTTGATTGTGCAGTATCATCGGTCCAAGCTTTGGATAAGGTATGATTGGCGTTTAGCCATGTCTCGTCTAGAAACAATACTTTGTCCCAATTTGTGATTTTTTTGACTTTTCGGAGAAAATTCACTCGAGCAATAGCAATGTCGGTTCTTTCCATAATAATTTTTCTTTCGTCACTTTTTATAGGAAAAACCAATAATTTTCAATATCTTCGTTAGAGATGGCACGGCACTAATTAGGTCGGCATGGCCTTAAAGTATGACATTGACAGGTATGTCTGTACCATAGAGATAATAATACCTATGGAGGCGCCGTATTCTACTATAGAAATAATAGTTATACAAATATCTATAACATCGACACACACTTGTCAAAAATACTTTTGTTTCTTTTTAACAAAGCAGTAGCTTCATTAGAAAAGGGAGACAACAACAGTTTGTCAATTGCTTATTTTGACAACACTTTCGTGTGACGTCATTAGCTCTTCCATGCGTGACTGCGTCGCCATGTTAAGTGCTGAGTTTTGTGGTAGATCTGCTGTCAAACTGTTGAATGCTAAAAGTTTTTTTTGTTGTGTAGTGCAGTGCCTTCATCTTATCTTATAGTAGGTGTATCTTCTATTTATATTTTATTATGTTACTAGATAACCACCTTTGATTGTAACTCTTAATTGAGAGGCATTTCTGAGTTTTTGCAAAACTACCATATGGCAATTGATTTTTAAATTAAAATATTTTTGTGAAGCATAATTAAATCACGTCACGTGTTATAAATAATAATAATAATATAGTATATAATATTTGTGATGAATTATGTGCACATAAATTAATAATAAATATCTATAGATTTTTAAAACAGTTTATTTCATTTTTACTCAACTAATCATTATTATTTTACATTAATGAGATCTAGGATCACCATCCCAGTAATACTATAAACACAAAAGAAGGATTTAATTTCTATCTACACAAAAGCCATAAATCTGTCGGTCACATTTATTCGCCAGATAAGTTATTTGACGATTGAAAATTCAGCCCTGTATCTATGTAAATACCTACAAAATAAAGTAAATTAAGCAACAAATCCAATTATGTAAAATGAGAAAAAAATCATATTAGTTAAAATATCGATATCAGCTGCGCATATTGCAGAGTTACAACCCTATAAAAGGCGGCCATTTTGTGTGCTGGATTTTTGTAGGTAGTCACTCTAATTTTGTAGGTATGCCCAGTCCATATACTTCTAAGTCAGTGGTCTGTACTACTAAGAAATTCAGGACTTCATAGGCGTGATTTTACTAACAGCCAGGCCTGCGACAGTTTTAAGCGGGCTACATACGAGACGATATCGGTGGCGATCTAGGGTGGAAAGAAATCGGGGCTTTTATCGGGGCAGACCCTACACAAAAAATTAAGCCACATTATTAAGTCTGTAATCCAAAGACATGATTAATTTTCTCCGGATGGATGAAGACAGTTTGTACAACCTTCTAGAAATGATTTCGAAACTTATATAAAACATCAATTTCTCCTACCTATGCTATTTAGTTATTTCTTCTCTTTGTTCATTTCTGCTTTGGTCAAAATCGGGTTGTGTACTACACAAAACATACAAAGAAATAAAATACTTTTGTATAGGTAATAATATGTAATGTGTACTTTTATTTTTTTAATGTACTTAATCTTTATTTATGGAATAAAACTTTAAGAAAATAAAATAGCTTATATCTTTTTTTTAAATATAAAGAAACCTTTAATTTCGGACATACTCCCTTCTAAAAAGCTTGTTTATTGATGTGGAGATCCTGTAGGAATAAGAGTTAGTTGTTGATGAGAGGATGAAGGCAAGAGATCGAAGTGTGGTCTTGTGAAGTTGAAAGAGATATGAGTGCGGTCTTGTGTTGATAGCGTTGGAATAGGAGTTAATTGTTGAGGAGAGGCTTTATCTTCTCCTTACTTACCTCATACACCCTACTTTACGAACGGCAATAAAACAATTAGTTTAGTAGGCATTTTTTGGCATTCTTGACCATGTCACTTCGCAGGGTCACAGGCTAGGGTGGATATGATTTGAATTTCGATAGATTTCTTTTGTTTTTTTGTGTAATATATAAATATAGCCATAGGCTTCTACTCCGTTCACATGATTAAAATGTAAGAATTTTGTTATGTAAAAAAGGTCATTCAGTATCACTGTTTTGTTAACATTCTTCCGCGAGGGCTGCCGGCAGCGACTGCCAAAAGAAATCGGGCCGATGCGGCTACACACACGCAGTACGGAAGGGGCGGGGCCCCGATCTAGGAAGCATCGGCTGCATTTTTGCTCCTGCCAGCCGATTAAGGAGGCGATATCGGCCACGACTTAGGATGACCCTACATACGACACGATTTGGAGGCAATCTAGGAGGCATCCCCACTACTCCACCCTAGATCGCCACCGATATCATGTCGTATGTAGCCCGCTTTAGTTCCAAAAAATGCGTTATGGCGCTACTGTCGGTAGCCATGTTGCTGGCAGCCATTTTGGCCGATTTGTATAACTGTCAAACTGACAGCAGGTTTTAATTTCTGTCATTCGTGTCGTAGCTCGTGTTCTGCCGGTTCATGTTCTCCTCACTTTATTGCTTGAGTTGAGATATAATTCCAAGTTCATTGCTCGATACGAATTATATTGTAGTGCTCCAGTGCTTTGGTACGCAGCCATGGCTCCTATCAAGTGCTGTGTTGTCGGTTGTACTTCAACCAACAAAACACATCGCCTTTACAATTTACCAAAGGACGATAAACTAAGGGCTTTGTGGCTGTCGTTTTTAGTGCCAGTGAATTCCGAACTTCTTGGTCTTTCAAAAGATCAGTTAGTGAATAAACGTGTGTGCCAAAAACACTTCGACAAATACCAACTGGATGATAAGGGTAATCGACTCAAAGGTGGTTATCCATGCCTGTTTTCTACCGAAGAAATCGAGCATGGGGTTCCTTTAACTGGTAAGTGCATTAGCTCTGCATATTAATAGGTACACTTGTTAATTATAGATGTGCTGGTTCACTTTTTCATTCAAAATGTTATTGCTCTTTTTTAAAAGTTAAACGTTTTGAGTAACATGGTGTTTAAACTTATGCGACGATTTGTCATTTGGCTGCTATATATATATTGCCAGCATTACTCAACTAATGTACTCAAAATTACATGTTTTAGTTTTCAATGAACATAGAATGGGGCATACATAATATATGTATAAGTATGATGAAGAATTTCTCTCGATTTTAGTAGAAAATAAATATTCTCTGATAGTTATTCTTCTTTATTAAAATTATTTAATACTGGCTGTATCTTTGTCAATATATTCTGGCTTTTCATGATATATTTTTAATTATATAACAATAGTACAAATTCAGCATTATTTGACTACATATTTCTTGTAAGATGTCAGATGAAGCTTTCATAAACTTTCATTGATATAAATAAGTATCACTAGCCAGATTAATAAAAATCCTGAATTTTACTAAGTAATAGACTAAATGAATTCATAAACAACATTTTCTGTAATATGCTCGGATAGCTATTCTTCTTTATTCAAATTATATCACTTGGTTATTTTCAGGTGATCATTTATATGACCATAACTACTGTAAAAAGGAAGACATTGCAGAAATAGTGGAAAATCCAGTGGTTGTCCAAGGTATAAATACTCATTTTTCAATCTTACTTATACTTTGGTATAATTTAGTACTATTTTCTAATATAGCCTTTTCTTGTTTCAGAATATCCAGTTGATCATATATATTCAAGATTGGCTACAAATCCTCCTGCATCTTCTTTTCTCAATACTGATAATAATTTTTAACAACTTTGAATGTTTTATTAAGGTTTTTAATTTTATATTTCATAGCCCATGTGGGATCTTTGTGTACACAATACAATTAAAAATTGACAAAAACTCTTTCAAAGAAATGTAATTTTACTTAAGTACATTTTTTTCTCATCAGTGGATCAGTTAAAAGCCATAAAATTAAATATCTGCATATATGTTACAATGCTATATTATTTTTCTATGTAGGAATTTATTCTGATCAGAGCCACCTAATTTTTAAATATTTAAGCGTTGACATATGATTAATAAATTAATAACATTTTAGTAAGGTTCTTAATAGTTTACCTAATCTGTTTTGATTACTGATTGTGAAAAAGTAATTCTATGTTTTAGGACACACGAAATTGACCAAGATTCCTCCATATCAATATTAGAAATAGAATCAACAGGTATTTATATTTCTTTACTGTTAGTAAAATCTTGGACAGTACATTTTAAAATTATACATAAAATCAATGTATGATACAACTTTATCTGCTGCTCACGCCTATCACAAACTCTTAAAGCAGTTTTATTTTTATCTCACTACGATTATTATGTGTGTTGTTATGATTGATTTTATTTTGAGATGTCAAAAACAATACTTAATAAGCAATATTGAATAAAATACTGTAGTAAGAAATAGTCTGATGGCAAAAATTAAAACATTGCTGAGGTTCCTAAATAGGTGCCTTATATTCTTGAATCACCCTTACTTATAAATGAATGTTTCTTCTATTTACAGATTTAATTTGCAGTGTGAAGCAAACTCATTTAAAAAATAAAGCACCAATAAAAATTGTTATTGGGGGAGGAGGTAAATCTTTTTTAACACTAACATTTTTTTTAACAGAAACTTTAAAGAGCTTTTTACAAATCTCACAGTAATATTAGTTGCAGAAACATCTGGTACTCAAAACTCTTTCAGAGAAGAAATTTATCATGCCTTATTGTGTAGAAACACAATAAGTCATGTACAGCATACATATGATAAAATTCTTTACACTTGTTATGCTTCATGAATAAAATCTAAAAAAGTACTTTGTCAATGCATATTATAACAGTTTATGAACTAAATAATGTAATTATTATTTTACAGCTAATAAATTGACCACAAACTGTAGGTGCTTTATAAAAAAAATGAGAAAAATTGCCATTAAGGAAAATAAGTCACAGAAATCATTTTTGCAAAGGTTGGATGCTGCTAAGACTCTGAGCTGCAGCCAATTGTTTAATAAAAATTTTAATAAAATGTCACAACAAGCACAAAATTTTCTACTCATGCAATTAAAAATGGCAAACAGAAAGAAGAAGGCAATGAGATACACTACAGACAAAAAGCATTTAGCATTGACCCTAATGAAGGAGAGCCCAAAAGGTTATAGGTTGTTACAAAAAATATTTAATTTGCCCAATAAAAGAACACTAAACCGTCTTGCTGAAAATATAATATTCAATGTAGGGCTAAATGATAATATTTTTAGAGTAATAAAGCACAAAACAAAAAATTGGGACACAAAAAAGAAATTGTGCTCTATTTTTTTGATGAAGTTAGTCTTACACCTCATCTCACTTATGTTGAGTCCCAAGATGAGATAAGAGGTTTTAAAGACTTTGGGTATGGAAAAGAATTGAGGTTTTGCGACCATGCTTTAGTATTCATGCTAAAAGGAGTGTGCTCAAACTGGAGACAGCCACTGTGCTACTTTTTTTGTGAGGGAACAACTGCAGTTGCTACAGTAGTAAGGATTTTAAAGGAAGTGGTCACTAAAGTGTCAGCATCTGATTTCATACCTTTAGCTATTGTGTGTGACCAAGGCTCGACATTTAGAACAGCCATAAATATAATAAAAATGGAGACTGAACGCAAAAGGATTTTAAATGAGGAATATAACGGTCAGTAGATAACCTCACTTTACAAATAAAAACATAAATAGCCTTAACATGTACATTGTCTGCATAGCCATTGGAAATGATCTGGAATTAAAAGTATCCATCATCATTATAATATCAAATTATCCGTCTGTATGTCAGTCGAGGTTGTGGTCTATCTGTGTGCCAAATTTCATCTAAATGTGTTCAGCTGTTAAACTACAATTGCATAACAAACATCTAAACTTTGACATTTATAAATTAGTAAGATTGGGTGTGTAATCCATGAAGTTAACTTGTTGAACATAATATTTGTTTGTTTGCAGGTGGAACTATTGAGATATCAGGACAACAGTTAAGTGTGGTATATGAACCGCCGCACTTACTTAAAGGGCTTAGAAACAACCTTCTTACAAGACATGGTTTTTAAGGGCAAAGTTGCCAACATGGAAGGATATAGAAACTGTATTTGACTCTGATTGCCAACTAGGTCATACTAGAATGCATAAAAAGTTAACAGAGCACCATGTTTACGCAGCAAAAATGAAGAAGATGAAAGTTAGTGTAGCTGCCCAAACTCTTGAGTGCAACAACCAGTGGAATGCCTAAATACACTGCATTGTTCAGTAAGTTTTTACTTTGTTTTCAATATGCCATATCAAATAATCTACACAAATAAATGGAATTGAATAAATAACTATTATATAATAAACTATATAAATAAATCTAATTCACATGTCTATCGGTCTGTTTGTTCAGGCTAATCTCTGAAACGGCTGGACCGACTTTGACAGGACTCACTGGCAGATAGCTGATGCTGATGTAATATTTGAATTAATTCACACGATAATATATATTTAATCTTTGTTTAAAAAGAATTTGATTCTTACTAATTAAGTTTCAATCTAGAAGACTGATAAGGTGTATGATTCAAAATAATGTACAGAGAATGATAGGATAGAGACACTCTGTTGTTGTTTTTGTTTGTTTGTTTATGTGTAATAATTATATACTTTACTTATTTACTTAGTATACTTTTATCTGTAAAACTTATATAATTATGTTATATTTCAGAAACTACAACCTCGGGTGAAAATGTCAGTGAGACAATGGCCACAACAGGTGAAGCTGTAGAATTCACTGATAAGCTCTTTGATAGTGTGAATGGTTCTCGAGGGAGCACTATTCGGGGAAAACTGCGTGGACCAATAAAGCCCAACGCCCATCAACCCTACAATTTTTGGACTGAAGCAAAA
Organism: Parnassius smintheus behrii; assembly: GCA_036936625.1. Lineage (NCBI taxonomy): Eukaryota > Metazoa > Arthropoda > Insecta > Lepidoptera > Papilionidae > Parnassius > Parnassius smintheus. Next base: position 21,673,586 of record JAUPFT010000019.1, on the reverse strand, counting down.
CAGATATTAAAAAATATTCATTTCATTGATAAAAGTAGCAAGAAAGCCCGTAAAAATAACAAAACCTATAAAGTTCGAGTTCCTTCTCTTAATGGATGGGTTACAACTATAGAAAGTTTCGAAAGGTTGTCTAAACTGTTGTTCCAAAAATATGAGATACAATATTTTTATCCTAGAAATGTAAATCAGTATCCTTTCGAGAATTTTTTTGGTACCTAGGATCAGAGCCATCAACTACAGGAATGTCAATCCTGATGCAAATACTTTTAAATCACTGCTAATGTCAAATGTTATGGGTCCACATTCAATATATGCAAACTGTGAAGAAGATAAAGGAGATACAATAATAGATTTATTGCAACTCATATCCTCATCCAATGTTGATGAGAGTTCCTCATCAATATTTGATGAAGATAAAGAAAATGCTATATGTAGTGGACCCATAACAAAGACCAAAAACATTAGCGGTTGCGATCGGTCACTAAATCCAGTGAATGAAAGATTACGCGTGCACTCTTCTGCCTATACAGCAGGGTACATGTGCAGGAGAGTGACAAATTTTTTTTATTGTAGCAGATGTTCTGAGACTTATACCCAAACAAATAGAGATGTATTTCATAAATGGATTGAACAACGGGAATACACCCTTTTAAAATACAACAATTTAACTTATCCATCAAAGAAGTTTTTAATGTTATATAGGGATATCTCGGGCCTTATACATGATTACCTAAATAAATATGCTTACAAAAAATTTATAAAAAAACTTAAAAATTAAAATAATAAAGAAATTGGATGTAAATTGGTTGGGGTGTACACATCATAAAACTGAATTAAAGGAATGGTTGCTTAATTTAATGACGCACCCATGTCCATAATTGGTGCAACATAAAAAATAAAATTTTAAAAGGAGGTGTACAAGAAAGACTTGTGAGACAGATGTGTGCACCTCAACAAATTGCCTTTGATAAATTTAGAACCCATAGGTTAAGAGGAAAAAATTATAAAAAGAAAAATATCTAAAGTCGTTTTATTTTTACATCCTTTTGTTATATTCATATCCTATGAACATGAAAAAATAAACCTTGCGAATATTACTGTTACGAGCTTGAGGTTCGTGACAATAAAAATTGCCGATAAAATTACCTAAATTAACACTTTAATTTACTTTACACAAATTAAAGTTAAAACACTAATAATTAAACACACTAATTCACTTTATTCCGCTCCGAAGCTTCGCTTGTCTCGCCCAAATCCAATACACCCCGATCGCATCTTGCAGCGCCTATATATACAAATTAGCAATGAAGCATCCGGAATATTCAAGTAAACGCGCGCAAAGCGACGAGTGTTCGAGTGTAGATTTTCTAGAAACTTAGTTCTTCGGATGGCGCTGTCGGTTGAAAGATTCGTGATGTCATTTTTTGCAAAGCTCCCCTCGCTCTCGTTCCTGACACTAGATGGCGCTAGTGTATGGCGTTGACTTATTCACGCAACACTGCCCCCTCCTAAGACGTGCTCGTCCCGAGCATTATCGGTCCCATAATAACGCGCCAAGCGATCCACATGGACGATCTTAGGAGTCCCTCTTGCGCCTTTCTGTATCCGGTAGGTCACATCGTTGATCCTGGTTACAATCCGGTACGGGCCGTCCCATTTAGCTTGAAGCTTAGGAGATTTCCCTTTGCTGCGGACTGGATTGTGCAACCACACTAATGAACCTTCGTTGAACCCTTTATTGTTCATTTTGCGGTCGTACCGGGTTTTCATTTTCTCAGACATTTGCTGGCCCGATTGTCTGACGTGCTCATAAATGTCATTCATTTTGTTCCGCAAGTCATTTGCATAATCGGTTATACTGCGTGGGGCATCAGGTGGTATCCCGGTGATCAGGTCTGCAGGCAGCCGTAATTCTCTTCCAAAGCTTGCGAAAGCTGGTGCTGCTACTTTCGAGAACAGAACTTCGATATGACATCAAAAACTTGTTTTTGTGCTTGTCCCAATCTCGTTGCCGATTGTCTACAACTTTTGCTAGGTACCTCTCCAATGTCTGATTAAATCGTTCCACCATTCCATCAGGTTGCGGGTGATAAGAAGTCGTTCTTGTTTTATGAGTACCCATAACTCGGCAAGTTTCCTGGAATATTTGAGACTCAAAATTCCTTCCTTGATCGCTGTGAATCTCTAAAGGTACTCCAAAACGACAGAAGACTTCATGAACTAGTTTATCTGCAACTGTTGAAGCTTCTTGATTTGGAATGGCGAAAACTTCTGGCCACTTTGTAAAGTAATCCATCACAACCATGAAATACTTGTTACCGCTTTCACTCTCCGGAAACGGCCCCGCCACGTCAATGGCTATTCTCTCCCATGGTGCACCAACATTGTACAACTTCAATGCACCTCTACTACGAGTCTGAGGTCCCTTTACAGCCGCACAACTTGTACATTTGCGACACCAGTCCTCGACATCGTTTCGACAGTGGACCCAATAAAACCGTTCTCGGATCTTCAGTAGAGTTCGTTTAACTCCCAGATGGCCTCCGGAACAATCATTATGGTACAGCTGTAGAACATCCGGTACTTTAGCTTTAGGGACAACCATTTGCAAATGACAGCTGTCTCCCCTAACATTTTCCCATTTACGGCACAGAACTCCATCATGAAGCAGCAAGCTGTCCCACTGGGCCCAATAACTTTTAGTGGTCGAACTCATTGCTGAGACGTCGCTCCACTTAGGCTTGGGAGCACTGGCCTTTATCCATTCCAGAATCGGCTTGATGTCCGGATCTTCCTGCTGTGCATGTTGTAAGCTGTCCTTCCATTCGTTGCTGAGGCCCGTCCTGAGCATCCTCACGGATACCTCTTCCTTACTCTCTTGCCTAGTACAATGGTTGCAATCTTCAGGACAAGGTCTTCTTGACAATGCATCTGCGTTGCCGTGAGATTTTCCGCTGCGATGTTCGATCTCAAAGTCGTATTCCTGCAGTAGTTCAATCCACCTCGCAACTTGTCCTTCTGGATTTTTAAACTGCAATAGCCATTTTAGTACAGCATGGTCAGCTCGTAAGTGAAATTTTCGTCCCAGAAGATATTTGCTAAAATGCTGCAACGACTTTACCACAGCGAGCAATTCGCGTCTTGTGACACAATAGTTCCTTTCCAGTTTTGACAACGACTTGCTGAAGTACGCTATCACGACCTCTTGGTCACCATTCCGTTGAGACAACACACCGCCAAGTCCTATATCACTTGCGTCTGTGTCAACTATAAATTCTTTGCTTGCATCAGGGTATCCCAAAATAGGTGTTTTGCACAGACGGTCCTTGAGCTCCTGGAATGCGATATTGCAACTATCATCCCAGCAGAAATGTCGCTTCTCCTCGGTTAGCTTGTGCAGAGGTTGGGCTATATCTGCAAAGTTCTTCACAAATCGCCGGTAATAGGAGCACAAACCCAAAAATGCTCTAACCTGCGTCTTGTCTTTTGGAACCGGCCAATCCTTGACAGCGGCGATTTTCTCTGGATCTGTGTGGATACCTTCTTCCGATACTACAAACCCCAAAAAGTTAACTTGCCGTTGGAATAGTGAACATTTCTTCGGGCTCAACTTGAGGTTGGCACTCTGAATCTTCATGAGCACGAGTTCCAGGTTTTGAAGGTGTTCCTCAAACGTACGGCCTACGATGATGATGTCATCCAAGTAGACCAGACAGGCATCGCCAATTAGCCCGGTAAGTACAAGTTCCATCAGCGTTTCAAACGTTGCTGGAGCATTGCACAACCCAAACGGCATTACTTTAAATTGCCACAGACCCTTTCCCGTCGAGAACGCAGTTTTCTCCTTGTCCTTAGGGTCAATTTCAACTTGCCAGTAGCCACTTTTTAGATGCAGCGTGCTAAACTACTTTACTCCTGTAAGCATGTCCAGCGTGTCATCAATTCTTGGCAAGGGATAGCTGTCCTTCTTCGTAACGTCGTTCAGACGGCAGTAGTCAACACAAAACCGCATGCTGCCATCCTTCTTCTTCACCAGCACCACTGGTGAACACCATGGACTAGAGGAAGGTTCAATAACACCATCCTTCACCATTCCTTCAATCATGGTTTCCACTTCCTTTTCACGTGCTACCGGCAATCTTCTTGGCCGCTGACGGATAGGCAATTCTTCTCCTGTGTTTATTTTGTGTTGAACTAAGCCAGTCTTTCCTATGTCAGCATCGTTTGATGAGAATACATCGGCGTACTTGAGTAACAACTTCTTCGCCTTGACCAATTCGTTCGGGGAGAGAACACTGCGACAGTCTTCCAAAAGTGTGGTCACTCTCGTTTCTGCGTCCTTGCTGGGGGTCCCACTCGATATATATTGGCACCGACATAACCAATCCACTTCCTCACAAGTACCAATTAGTGTGCCTTTTTCTATAATCTGTTCCCGGTCGCAAAGGTTCAGCACACGTACTCCAGAGATGTCAGTGGTCCTGACCAAGGTTCGAGCTACTTTCCATGGAAGGTCATTGTTTACCCTTTCCACAAGTACACAACGGTGAGCTTGCCCAGCGTTTCGAGGAAGACTAACCGGAACAATCGTTTCCGATCTCGGCGGAAGAACAATCTTCTTAATGCTGTACACGTTCCCTGGTAACGCACCTTCCATAAAAAGTTCCTCCTGTCCACATTTCAAAACACCTTGCTTAACGTCGATCTCACAACAATTATTCCTCATAAAGTCTAGGCCTAGGATGCAGTCGTCCATTATATCAGCCACGATGACATTATGCAGGTAGATCACGTTGCCTAGCTTCAACTCCATCTCCTTCTCTCCACGGACGGGTATACGCTGACCGGTGGCTGTTACCAAATTAATGCGTTCTCGGTTGAATGCGGAGTCCCCAAGGAACTGACTTATAAGTTGGGAACTAACAACCGTACGAGAGGCTCCAGTGTCTATGGTCAGTTTACACGGCATTCCGTTGACCTCGCCCTTGATGATTAGACTGTTCCCATCATGGGTTTGTGAGATCGAGATCCTGGGGGCTCTTTTAACATCAGCCAGCACCCACCCCGCAGTTCTGGCTTTTATTCGTTTCCCTGCTGCTGCTGGGCGGTGCTGTTGGCCGCACTACCCTCCTGAGATCGTTCACCTTCCCTTTCTAGGGTTCGCTTAGGGCAGCTGGATCGAAGATGGCCCTTTTACCTACAGCCATAGCACCTTGGGCTGTATCCTTTGTTGCGGTCGCGAACTGTAGCTGCTGCAACCTTCCTGACGCGATGGGAACGATGATCCTGCCGCACGGCTTCCACTTCCAGTGCATGGGCCAAGGCGTCCTTAAGCGTCTCGTGGTGCCCGAGCCTCACAGCAGCTCTGACTTCCAGGTCGCGGATGCCGTCGATGAATGTCTGCACCAGGTTCCCTTCAATGAGCGCAGGTACAGACCGGCATGCTTTTCGCACGAGCTTCTCCACTTCTAGAGCCCACTGCTGCAGGTTTTCGTTGATGCGCTGCACACGATCTTTAAGCTGCGCACGAAAGACGTGTTCCAGGTGAGCGTCGCCATATCTCGCCTCCAATGCCTCAAGGAGTTGCTCATAAGTCACTTCCTCACCGAGGGCTTCCAGAACTGTTAAGGCCTGGTCGCGCAGGCCTAGTGTGAGAGCAGTCATGGCCTGACTTTTATTCCAGCCGTTCGCCTTCATAACAGCCTCGAACTGGATCTTGTAGCCTGACCAGGAAGAGGTACCGTCAAACGGCGGCACTTTGAATCCACGTAGCGAAGAAGTTGTAGCTACTACGGGAGCTGTTGTTCCATCCCCAAGTTTGAGGTCGTCCAGCGTTTTCTTAACGTCAGCCATTACGTTGTCAACCCGATTGTTTACTTGGTCGATTCGGGTTTCGGCCTCCGACAGGCGGTTGTCATGTTGAGCAACCTTATCCTTCACCTCCCGTATCTCTTTTCCGAAGATAGCGTGAAGGTTCTTCATGAGGAGCATCTGCTCTTCCTTATCGCGTTGTAGTTGCTCTTCTAAACGACGGGCCTGTTCCTCCTGCCGGCGGGCCTGTTCCTCCTGCCGGCGGGCCTGTTCCTCTTGTCCGCTCTGCAGCTGCTCTTTCAACTGACGGGCATGCTCCTCCTGTCGGCGAGCCTGCTCCTGCAGCATCACCATCAGAGCGCCTAAGTCGGGTGCTGCAGATGTAGGAGCTACCGACGGGCCTGCAGCCGGTGGATGGCCCTCCGACGTCTGCGGCGTTGCACCACCAAATCTTCGTTGGTCCGTCTCCTGCTGGCGTTGACTTCGGGTACGGACACCCTCCGTTTCCTCCTTAGGTAAAATCGGCATGTTTTTATCCCACTTCTGACACCAATTGTTACGAGCTTGAGGTTCGTGACAATAAAAATTGCCGATAAAATTACCTAAATTAACACTTTAATTTACTTTACACAAATTAAAGTTAAAACACTAATAATTAAACACACTAATTCACTTTATTCCGCTCCGAAGCTTCGCTTGTCTCGCCCAAATCCAATACACCCCGATTGCATCTTGCAGCGCCTATATTACAAATTAGCAATGAAGCATCCGGAATATTCAAGTAAACGCGCGCAAAGCGACGAGTGTTCGAGTGTAGATTTTCTAGAAACTTAGTTCTTCGGATGGCGCTGTCGGTTGAAAGATTTGTGATGTCATTTTCTGCAAAGCTCCCCTCGCTCTCGTTCCTGACACTAGATGGCGCTAGTGTATGGCGTTGACTTATTCACGCAACATTACTAACCCTATAAAAATTTATGGCACATCACTATGCTATCGATATTCTTTGCCGTATCGTCATCGACACTTCAATAGTATGTTGTGGGTCACCACTAGGTGACATTACGACATAAGCGCTATTGCGCATATTTTTGGAACTAATCGTCAACCAGAGTACTGTCCTATCTGTCGTAGACTAGTATATAGTGATCTGTGCTGACAGTTGTCGCAGAGATCAAGCTATCTTTTATAGGGTATGTTCTGAAATACAACACAGTACACTGTTAAATGCTAATGACGTCATCAATTGACACTATATTGTACTGGCGTGCCGCCGCCATATTGCGTCGGATATCCGGCCACAATAAAACAATTTTTAATTGGGTGTGCGCTGAATGAAGCATGCCAGAATTTGTTTCTATTTATTCAAATACAAAAAATTATAGAATAATTGCTTGTATATCCATTAGGAGGATGTAATGATTTTTGGATCACAAAATGACAAAATAATCGCCAACACTTTTCTAAATGGCGCAAAAGTATGACGTCATATACTGTCCAAAGTTTTGGAACGAATCACCAGTATAGCGTCGATTTATGACGTCATTTGCGTTGGACAGTCCGAAATACAACGCAGTGTGCGTTGTATTTCGGAACATACCCATGAACTATAGATACTGTATTTTTTTTTTATAGGATCGGGTGACAAACGAGCACACAGTCCACCTGATGGTAAGTGGTTGCTGCGGCCCATAGACATCTACATCTATCCTCGATTACAAATCAAAATGCAGATGCGTTGTCACCCGTGAGGACTAAGATGGAATGCCTCGTTTCCAGTAAAAAGGGTCTCCGGTTCTCTACACTCACCATACGAAATACAGCAGCATTAAGCTACTATTTCACGCTGGTATTCTGTGAGAGCGTGGTCCTTCCCCGGTCGAGCCGACCCATTCGTGCTACAACTAAACTACTAATATAACTGCAGCATGGCTCTACCACGTATAAAGTTCTATTCTATTCCAGCTTAATATTTTCCTGAAAATAGCGTACAAGATTCGTTCGGCTCTTACAAATTTAGGGGGAGGATTGACGAAGTGACAACGATATATGTATTATTTATACATAATCAAAGTCATTTTTTACTTTTACCACTGATTAGATTGGTGAAGTGTAAGATGGTCTCTGACTAGCTAGAATGACGATATGGTGAAAAATGTGGGAAGTCGGTGTATGCAGATGACTTACGACCGCTCTTTATGATATTCCTTGAAGAATGCCTATGTTTAACAGTGGACTTGTGAAGGGCTGTAATTAATGATGATGTAAAAGTGAAACCAACTTAAACAACTTAAAAGCATAAAATAAATTCACATTCTGATGTCGGGGCTTTTAATTTAAAAAAATACTTTTATAATTAAGTATAAAAGTATTTTTTTAAATTACTATAAGCCAAAATCGTGAAGTGGCGATGTAAGAACACCCTTTACTATCTGTGCCGGACGGGCGAAACTCTCCGGAGTAAATGTTGTCGAAGATACTTCGCGAGTCGCTCACGTCCTACACCTATAGGTTCCGGTGGGTACTTTCACCGCCGTCTTTGTGGGTGCCGCTGAAATATTGTGGACTGTGGTTCAAATCAAAATGCACGATTAACAAATACAAATAGCAAGGTAGTGGCCAGCGGTTCGACTGAATGATTAGTCGCGAAATTTTATAACTATAACTATCGATCACGGTTGTTAAACTACGGTTGTTCACTATTGGTTGGTCACTGTATATTTCGAAAGATTTCTTTAAATTGTACGGTGGAATCAAAGATCTATTGGTAGTAGCTGGTTTTCTAACACTACTGACTAGCAGCTATTATCAACTAAACTAGTTGATTTTATCACTTGTGTAACTGCGGATATCAGTTACCACTTTCACTATAATATGTAACTGCGAATATCAGTTACGACCTTTTTCGGCTAGCTAACACTTTCACGATATGTAACTGCGAATGTCAGTTACGACCTTTTTCGGCTAGCTAACACTTTCACGATATGTAACTGCGAATGTCAGTTACGACCTTTTTCGGCTAGCTAACACTTTCACTATTCACTATATACTGCTACTAGTCACTTCAGCTACCACCGGATACCACTCACTTCACTTCACTGTCACTGGTAGTTCTTCACACTACTACTGGTACTGGGTCCCGAGCCCCTAAGGTAGACTTGGGCAATACTTTGCAGTGAGCCGCTTGCCATTTTCCGTTTGCCTCTTTATTGCATAAACTTTTCACTATACAAATGGCATAAATTGCAATATTTTCTATACAAAACTAATTGCTACACTAACATGCTATACATCATTAAATCGTTAGTCCGGTACTTTATAAGTATATCATAAAGGTTACTCAAAATATTAACATTGTAAAAAGTTATTAAACGAAATGTCCAAAATTTTCATAATATTTGGGTACATTAATTCTTTGATTTTTCTATAACTACGAAATGCGTTTAATTATACAAAAATATCCCTATACTTCTTTAATCTATAAGCCATATGCTAACTCAATGTCATATTTATAACTCTTTTAGAACATAAAATTATTTTCCTTATTTTAGTATGAACTATTACGCAGTTAATTAAAAACTTTCCACGATAAGACGCGCTGTGATTGGTCGATTTTTTGGTATATAATAAAAGTTGTTTATATCACTTGTTATCAAAACGACATTCTATACAAATATACTAAGAGTTATAAACATGCTAAATAACTATATTAATACATGTTTTCATCCAGTTTTGTTGGTAATTTCATTATTAGTACAAAAAACAATATTCTTTATAACTTCGTTTCTTAGCGTTGTTAGGCCGTCGCGAACATCTCTCCCGCCGTGCAGCGTCGCGACGATTTTATCACAGCGGCGCTGCATCCATTTCGGTGAGCGACGTTGCTTCTACTTCGGCAGCGGCACGAGTTTCCTGGTTGGCCTCTTGATTAGGCCGTTTGCTGTGCGTACCTCCACAGTGCGGATCTGTCCGTCCGCACCGGGGTAAACAGCTTCCACCCTCCCTCGTGGCCAGGTGTTACGAGGTAACTGGCCGTCAGCTATGAGGACTGGATCGCCCACCTGGAGATTGGGACCTCGCCCATGGGCCTCCCGCCGGTTTTGAAGTTCCGGTAAATACTCTCGGACCCAACGCTGCCAGAACATGTCAGCGAGTATCTGGGAGCGTCGCCAGTGTCTTTTGCTATTCATATCCTTTTCATCAAATACTCCAGGTGTCGGCAATCTCGCAGATCCTCCTAAAAGGAAGTGATTTGGAGTGATGGATTCGTCATCGTCGCTGTCTACAGAGATGTGAGTCAATGGTCTGCTATTTACTGTGTACTCCACCTCGCAGAGCAGCGTGGCTAATACTTCCTCATGCGGATGTCTCTCATGAAGGACGGTGTATAGTGCCGTCTTTACGCACCGTATGAGACGTTCCCACACTCCTCCCATGAAAGGCGCGGAGGGGGTTATAAAACGCCACACTATGCCTCGTCGGCTGGCTTCTTCTCGAAAAGCCTCCCGAAGTTCCTTGTCTGCGCCGTGCACGTTGGTGCCTTTGTCGGAGTAAATCTCGGTGGGGCACCCCCGGCGAGCTGCGAATCTTCTTAATGCCAGTATTGCGGAGTCAGCGCTAAGATTTGCGACAACTTCTAAGTGGACAGCTCTGGATGTGAGGCAGGTGAAGAGAGCTACGTATCTCTTCTGATGTTGACGTCCCACAGTGACTGAAAGTGGCCCAAAATAGTCCAGACCGGTGAAGGTGAACGGTCTCTGGTGATGAGCGAGACGTGTACTGGGATGGTCACCGGTCGCTGGCACTGATGGTTGTGCTTTTCTGATGCGACACTGTATGCATTGGCTCACTATCTTTTTCGTGGTGGGTCGAAGTCGGATCACCCAGTAGTGCTGTCGAACCTCGTTGATGGTAGGTTCGGTTCCGCAATGATGCAGGCTACGATGCGTCCAGTCAATGTATAATTGCGTGATGTAATGATCACCATCCAATATAGCTGGACCCTTCATGTCATCTGTGACTCCCTTCACCGCGGCTATGCGACTTCGTAGCGCGATGATCCCGTCTTTTAATTCTATTTGGAGCGGTCGTAGGCGGCTATCATGAGCGACCTTTTTATTATTACGGAGATCGGTCATCTCTTGTGAGAAGGAGCCCTCTTGTATGGCACGTATCAGGAGCTTTTCGGCCTTTCTGATGAATTCGGCCTCTAGTGTGATGTACCTTTTGACATCTGTATTTTTCATTTGACTGGGAGGCTGCGCGATTTGTCGCGGATTATTTTTCGATTTCCTCCAGTCGGGATCGTCCTCTTTGTCCTTTTTGGTTCTTTTATAGAACGTTCTGTCTGTGGTTTTGCGGCAGAGTGTTATAAATTGTAGCACTCTAGCCGTAGCTCGCAATAAGCGTTCCCATTTCGAAAACCTTGCTGGATCGGGAACAGCTTCTCGGAGTATGGGAGCTTGATACGATTCCTTAATGGTGAGGGATCTTTCCTCACCTGTAGGTTCGGATGACGTGGGTCTTTCGGTTGGCCATGCTGAGGGTTCTTTATACAGAAACGATGGGCCGTTGTACCACTCGTGATTGGAGTCGAAGTTCGGTGGTACGTCCCTCGTGGCAATGTCAGCTATATTCAATTTGGTAGGTACCCAGCGCCAGTCCTCTACTTTACTATGTTCCTCGATTGCTGCTATTCGGTGGGCAACGAAAGGTTTGTAACTCCTGGAGCCCTTTTTTATCCACGTGAGGACAGTTTTGCTGTCAGTCCAATATGTTACGGCTTCGGGCGTCACGCAATGTGCCTGGATGACGGCGGCAGCTACGCGGCTTCCCATCACGGCGGCTTGTAACTCGAGGCGAGGTATGGACGTTACTTTCAGCGGAGCTACCTTCGCCTTAGCCATGATGAGGCTCACATGTACTGTCCCATCGGGTGTGGTTGATCTCCAGTAGACTGCCGTTGCGTAGGCGCTCTCACTGGCATCGGTGAACACGTGGACTTGGAGTGAACGTGCGTCGCTGAATCCCGGGTAGCATCTTGGGATGCTTACTGATTTGAGCTGTTCCAGATGTTGGATCCATGTGAACCATTGTTTAGTCAGGTCTTCGTTCAACTCCTGGTCCCAGTCTGTTCCTCGTCTCCATGCTTCCTGCAGTATTTGTTTTGCTCGAATTGTAACTGGGGAGGCGAGGCCGAGCGGGTCATACAGCGACATTACTATTTTAAGTGCTTCCCTCTTGGTCGGTGTTTTATGCAGCAAATTGATTGGAAGTCGAGCGAGCTTTAGGTTGAAGCTCAGCTGATCGGTACCTGGTTTCCAGATTAATCCGAGTATCTTTTCCTCGGTTCCTTTGTTTCCCAGATCGACTGACTCAGATGCTTCATGGTCAGGTTCTAATTCTTTTACAACTTCTGGTGCGTTGGAAACCCATTTCCTTAAGTTGAAGTGCGCGTTTTTGTGTATGTCGCGTACTTCCTTCGATATTCGCTTTGCCTCTTCCAGAGACTGGAAACTATCGAGATAGTCATCCATATAGTGGTTTTGGTGATAGCTTCTACGGCTTCTGGATACTTGTCTTTGTATTTTTTAGCGTTCCAGTTCTTCGCGAATATGGCTGTGCAGGGTGAACTGGCTGCACCGAAAATGATCGACGTCATTCTATATTCCTGTGGAGCTTCATTACGTCGATCCCCTCTCCAGAGATATCTTAAGGCATCTCTGTCTTCGGGTCTGACTTTGACCTGCATGAACATTTCGGCTATGTCCGCGGAGACAGCGATATTATGGCGGCGAAAACGCATCATGACCCCTGGTAGTGATTGCAGTAGGTCTGGACCCGTGAGCAGGAAGTCGTTCAACGACACCCCCTTTGTTTTGGCTGCGGCATCGTGTACTATTCGAAACTTCTCTGGCTTCATTGGGTTATGGACGTCGAAATGGGGTAGGTACCATGTTCTTCCCGGTGTGCTAGTTTTCGGTGCTATCTCGGCGTATCCTTTTTGTACAAGGGAATTCATTTGTTCATCATACTTCCTTTTTAGATCTTCGTCTCGATCTAATTTTCTTTCGATGGAAACGAGCCGTTTTATTGCTGTTTCATAATTACCAGGCATCTCGATATCCTTTTCCTTCCAGAGAAGCGCTGTTTCTATGTGCCCGTCTTGTAACTGACGGGTGCTGCTATTTAGTATATCTTCAGCTTTCTTCTCTGGATCAGAGTCTGGTCTTCTCGGATTGATAATGAGAGATTCCAGCGCGAAATATTCGCGGAGTTGGTCATCTATAGTTTCCTCGCTCTTGTGCAGCTCATTGGCCGCGTGGACGCGCTGATACGGGGCTTTAGTGTGTGCCCCGTGTAGCACCCATCCTAATTCTGTAAGCGAGGCGATTGGCTGGTGCGGTGAACCTCTACGGATTTGAGTGGCTATCAGAAGTCTCCAATTGTCCTGTCCTATTAGGATCCTTGGGTTGCCGGAGTCATATATTAGCTGCTCCTTTAGGTCTTTCAAGTGTTTGCACTTGGCTATGTCTACCGCACGCACAGTCTGTGGCCCCAAGTTTAGGCTTGCGACCGTGCGTGCTCTGAATGGCACCCTTTTGCTGTGGAGACTCTTCAGCGATACTTTGATTCTTCGAGATTCCGGTGAATCGAGGGTAGTGTTTCCGATAGCGGTGATCTTAAACGGGTCGAACCGCCCTTTAGCTCCAATTTGTTTGGCGATCTCTTCATCCATTAGTGAAACTGTTGACCCATCATCCAGCAGGGCGTGTGTGTTTACAGCTCCCGCCGGTCCAATTACTCGCACTGGAATTATTTTTAAATACGCTTGATGCTTTGACACAGCGAATGAGTTAGCAACAGTTTCTTGAGGTTCTTTTTGTTTGACCTCGGTCTTCTCCTTTGTATTGTTATGGAGAAGTCGATTGTGTGTCGCAGTGCATCCTTCTATTCCACACTTATTGGTTTTGCATTTGTGTGTCTGATTTCTATAACGCAAACAGCGGAAACATAAGTTATTTTTCTTTGCGAGTTCCCATCTTTTGTTGATATCTGCTTCCTTAAATTTTTTACATTCGGATCCGTAGTGACCCTCCTTTTCGCACACTCTGCATTTCGGAGACGGCTTAGTAGTAGCCGCGTGTGCTCTGTGTACTGAACGATTGCTTTGTGCCTCGTTTATAATTTCTGGAGGCGCAAATGCACTGCAGAAGCGAGCTTGCTCGGTAATAAAATCGCTGAAGCAGCCGAGGTCTGGTCTAGAGTCATATTTTTCAGTGTAGATTCTATACCACTGGGCACGTATAGAGTTTGGCAGTTTGTCGGTGAGGTGTCGTAGCAGCTCTGCGTTGACGAGGTAATGATCTCGCTTTACGGCTCGAAGAGTGACGAAGCTTCCCCTCACTTTGCTCGCGAATGTGCAAATGTCTCTGGGTGCTTCTGTACAGCGTGCTAATCCTCGTAACTTCTCGGTTTCTGCTTGCGCGATTGAATCTGGACGCCCAAATTGTAGCTCCAGTTCTCGCATAATCTCATCTGGCTTAGCATGCCCGATGAGTTCTGAACTGACTGTTTCCAAGGCTCTTCCTTGTAGACTTCGTCTTAGTCTAGCTGTGTTTTCAATGTCATTGAAGTAGCCTCGGGTTGTTTCGTAAATGGCACGGAATGAAAGCCACTCGGTATGTGCTCCGCTAAAGCTTGGCAGTGTCATTATAGCTTTCGACGCTGCGAAAGTATGCGACGATAGTGGCGCACTCTCTAACTTTGATTTGTCAGCGAGCGCGGCTATAGCGGACGTGAGCTCCGATATAAATGGACGGAGCCCCCTGTCTTCACTTATGACAGGTTCCTGGCTAGGTTTATTTGGCTTGGGATCCTTTTGTACATCTTCTGGATAGGAATCCTGGTATGTGAGCTCTGATACAATCGGTAGGAGCCCCCTGTCTTCATTAACGATGGGTTCCTGGCTGAGCTTCTGTGACATGGGATCCCTTTGTACGTCTTCTGGATAGGAATCCTGGTTCGTGAGCTCCTTTTGGGGCTCACTGAGGTCGACAACGTCCGGGGTTGGCTTTGTGACAGTTTTATTAAATGGGGCCTTCCCTCCGGTGGTTGCGCCTTGATTTGACTTTTGTTTGGCTACAGAGTTTTCGAGCCAAGATCGAACGTACTCACTTTTGGAGTGACCATCTTCATCATAGTCGTCTGATTCGTCTGCTTCTTCAGCCATCTGTAAAGAGATCTGCGCAAGTTCTAGTTTGATCTTCAATACTTCTTCACGAGCCTTCAAAATTCTTCTATTGGGCCGAACAGTCTTCCTTGACTTCGTACTGCAATCGGTGTGGCCCCTCGGTGGCTCTTCGTTGTGGGTGTCTTCCCGGGCTGTTGGCGATGATGCACGGCTGAAGTCATCGTTGCCTTCTATATGTTCCCTCTGCTTCGTTGTGCGGGCCGTAGTGGTCGGCGCGGGCAGGGGTATCCCCCCCTCGGGAGGGTAGCATGGCGCCTCAGCGCCCTCTACCGTTGACGGTGAGCGTGGTGGCATCTGGTGGTGGACGGCGGCGTTACTGGCCAACGAACCTCCTTCCAGACCGACGGTCCACGCCTTGGCTTCCCTTCCTTGCGAACGGGTGATCGGCATCTTGAATATGAAAAATTCTGCGGTTTTAATACGGTGGTGACTATTTACCCGGTTCCGAAATACAAACGGATATATCCGGCTCGAAGGACCAACGAATGTGCCGGACGGGCGAAACTCTCCGGAGTAAATGTTGTCGAAGATACTTCGCGAGTCGCTCACGTCCTACACCTATAGGTTCCGGTGGGTACTTTCACCGCCGTCTTTGTGGGTGCCGCTGAAATATTGTGGACTGTGGTTCAAATCAAAATGCACGATTAACAAATACAAATAGCAAGGTAGTGGCCAGCGGTTCGACTGAATGATTAGTCGCGAAATTTTATAACTATAACTATCGATCACGGTTGTTAAACTACGGTTGTTCACTATTGGTTGGTCACTGTATATTTCGAAAGATTTCTATAAATTGTACGGTGGAATCAAAGATCTATTAGTAGTAGCTGGTTTTCTAACACTACTGACTAGCAGCTATTATCAACTAAACTAGTTGATTTTATCACTTGTGTAACTGCGGATATCAGTTACCACTTTCACTATAATATGTAACTGCGAATATCAGTTACGACCTTTTTCGGCTAGCTAACACTTTCACGATATGTAACTGCGAATGTCAGTTACGACCTTTTTCGGCTAGCTAACACTTTCACGATATGTAACTGCGAATGTCAGTTACGACCTTTTTCGGCTAGCTAACACTTTCACTATTCACTATATACTGCTACTAGTCACTTCAGCTACCACCGGATACCACTCACTTCACTTCACTGTCACTGGTAGTTCTTCACACTACTACTGGTACTGGGTCCCGAGCCCCTAAGGTAGACTTGGGCAATACTTTGCAGTGAGCCGCTTGCCATTTTCCGTTTGCCTCTTTATTGCATAAACTTTTCACTATACAAATGGCATAAATTGCAATATTTTCTATACAAAACTAATTGCTACACTAACATGCTATACATCATTAAATCGTTAGTCTGGTACTTTATAAGTATATCATAAAGGTTACTCAAAATATTAACATTGTAAAAAGTTATTAAACGAAATGTCCAAAATTTTCATAATATTTGGGTACATTAATTCTTTGATTTTTCTATAACTACGAAATGCGTTTAATTATACAAAAATATCCCTATACTTCTTTAATCTATAAGCCATATGCTAACTCAATGTCATATTTATAACTCTTTTAGAACATAAAATTATTTTCCTTATTTTAGTATGAACTATTACGCAGTTAGTTAAAAACTTTCCACGATAAGACGCGCTGTGATTGGTCGATTTTTTGGTATATAATAAAAGTAGTTTATATCACTTGTTATCAAAACGACATTCTATACAAATATACTAAGAGTTATAAACATGCTAAATAACTATATTAATACATGTTTTCATCCAGTTTTGTTGGTAATTTCATTATTAGTACAAAAAACAATATTCTTTATAACTTCGTTTCTTAGCGTTGTTAGGCCGTCGCGAACACTATCCTTACCCACATCGTCCCGTATGTATCGTAAGAGGCGATACAGGGTAACAAATGGTCGTATGTAGTAGAGCCACGCTGCAGCTATGTTATGGCTGTAGCACAAATGGGTGGGCTCGACCGGGGTAGGACCACGCTCTCACAGAATACCAGCGTCAAATAGAAGCTTAATGCTACTGTGTTTCGTATGGTGCGTGTAGACAAGTGGAGACCCTTTATGCTGAAAATGAGGCATTCCATCTTAGTCCTCAGGTGTGACAACGCATCTGCATTTTGATTCCTAATCGACGAGAAATGTAGATTTCTATAGGCGCAGATTCCACTTACCATCAGGTGGACTGTGCGCTCGTTTGTTACGTTTAAAGCCACGGATTATTTACCCTCAAATGGACTATGTGCACATTTGCCCCCATACTTCAATTTAAAAAAAAATGTACTTAAGAAATAAACTATTTTAACAATTAATAAACTATTGGTATATAATACGAAGAGAGTACTACATATATCTCACGGTAATAACAAATAATACCTGAAAGCCATTGTAATTCACGAAAGTAAAGTGCTTGCCTTACAAATAGTAAAAGGCATGTTGGATTCCCACCAGCATCAGTGAAATTGTTATGTAATTTAAAGTGCTGATTTACCTATGTTTGGCGGGACCGTAAAGGAAAACATTTTGATTTTCCGAAAAACAAAAGAAATAAAAACCCTGCGCAAAGTTTTGGGACGTTTATAGGCTATGTAAGTACACATAATTTACATTTATTTGCTAACAACCTCAGCACAATACGAATAAACAAAATCCAATAAAATTGATTAAAAAAAAAACAGTTTCGTTCAACAAAACTATATTCATTAACATTTGAAATTAAACCCTAAATTATAAATAAATACAATCTAGTACTAATTAGCTAGGATTGCCTGATTTTTGAGCTAATGCTAACATATTCTCATTAGCTATCATCTGGAACTCATGGAACCTTTGGGAGACTCTTTGATTCATTCTTAAATATTTTTCCATGCAATTAAGTGTGCATCTTTCCTGAAAGAAGAAAAAAATTTATGTTTTCCTCAGAATATTATGTCAAAACTTCATAGGCTTGTGAAAAAAAAACTGAGATTAATTTTGAATTGTACTAGACATGTCGTGAATGTGATTCATTCGTTTGCACCAGTACACTTAAAAATATTGATGATTAATTCTTCTGTTTCTGAATGTTACGGTTCAACCAATCACAAATAATTTTGATGATTTTTTTATATAGAACAGGGGGCAAACGAGCATGCAGCTCACCTGATGGCAAGTGACTACCGCCACCCATGAACAACCGTAACACCAGGAGAATTGCAAATGCGTGGCCGGCCTTTTAGAAAGGAGTAAGCTCTTTTCTTGCAGTTCCCCAAGTCATATCGGTCCGGAAAAGTCGCCGGTAGTAAACAATTCCACAGAGAAGTTGTACGAGGAAGAAAACTCCTAGTAAAATGTTCAGTAGTGGACCGCCAAGCCTCCAGATGGTGAGGATGGTATCGGGAATTTTGACGCGATAAGCGTTCGTGAAATTTGGCAGCTGGAACTAATCCGAACAATAGGGTATTTATTTGAGGCGGAAGTTGCAAGCAATGTGCCGGCGTGAAATACTGTCTCACTCTGTTGAGCACGCCAAGCTTTTAGAGGCCAATGGCCAGGCCAAAGGGATTCTTTTTAGCGGTTACCGCGCAAACTTGTGTCTTCTGGGGATTGAATTGGACTAGATTTAATCACCCCCCAATCCGAGACTTTGTTAAGCAAGGACTCGACTTCAGACACAAGTTTGTCCCGGTACTCGGCGACGATTTCCTGAGAAATATTGGCACGGCCGGTGTATAAGGCATCACCAGTGCTGTCGTCTGCATAGCAATAAATGTTATCAGTTTGCAACATATCATGGATATGCAGAAAAAACAGCGTTGGTGATAGCACGCAGCCTTGTGCACCGTCTACTACGACCTTGATTCTTCGGTTAGCAAGAAAATTAGTGATCCAATCGCACAATTTCTCGGGAAGCCCATAGGAAGGGAACTTCGAAAGAAGCGCTTTGTGCCAGACGCGATCGAAGGCCTTCGCTATGTCCAAACTCGTTAGTTTGGATTTGTGCCAATGCCTCTCCCTTGGACTCTACTGCCGCCGCCCATCTATGAGTCAGGTAGACCAGAAGATCACCAGCTGATTGACCACGACGAAAACCGTATTGGCGATCACTAATCAGCTGGTTTTTCTTAAGGTACCTCTAAGGTAGTTGGACGCGTCTAAGCGGTCGCCTTTTTTAGGGGTCGGGTGGACCAAAGCTATCGGGACTACGCCTTGGGAGCGGGAGTACCGGAAAAGTCGCGTTAAAACCGGTGCCAACTCCGGAGCACACGTCTTAAGCACAATGGGACGGACTACAACGGGCCCACTCGACTTACTGACGTCCAGGAAGAAGAGTGCTTTGCGAACCGAGTGCTGTGTAAGCCGCACATCCTGCATGGGGCACTCACACCGCGCGATGGTCGGCGGCGGGTTCCTCCCGTCATCTAGAGTCGAGTTGGACGCAAAGAGAGAGCCTAACAGATCGGCTTTCTCCTCTGTGGCTTGGGCCAGTGATTCGTCCTCTCTGTGCAGAGATGGAGGAGATGACTGACAGAAGTTCCTTTGGACAGCCTTGGCAAGAGACCAGAATGCACGGGTTCCCGAAGTAGGGCGAACTAGCTTGTCGCCAAGTCCGCAGATGTGCTCCGATCTTACTTCGGCGATGACTGTTTTGAAGCACCTGGAGGCGAAATTATACTTCTTTTTAAGAGCGCTGGTATTTACATCCCGGACGATGTGTCATCCCAGGCTCGCTAGCACTCCTGCTTATAGCATGTAGCTATTTTTTAGGAGCGACCAAACCATTGCTGGGATCTGCCGCCGATGGGCACCACAGAGGACGGAATATAAAGTTCCATACCCTGAAGTACCACGTCAGCGACAGAATCAGCAACAACACTAGGATAGTCTGGCGAGAAGCAAACCCGCCCCCAAGGGTTGGACGCAAAAAAAACCATCTGATGATCACCAGCTGATCAGTGACTGCCAAAACGATTTCCGTCGTGGTCGATCAGCTGGTCATCTTCTGGGTTACCTAACTCATAAATGGGCGGAGGCAATTGAGTCCAAGGGGGAGGCGTTGGCTCTTAGTTTGGACATAGCGAAGGCTTTCGATCGGGTTTGGCACAAAGCGCTTCTTACGAAGCTTCCTTCCTATGGGCTTCCCGAGAAATTGTGTCACGATTTCGAGATTACGCCGAGGGAATTGGAGTACCGAAAAAGACGCGTTAAAACCGTAGCCGGTAACTCCGGAGCACACGTCTTCAGCACAATAGAAGGACGACATCCGACCCACTCGACTTGATCACCAGGGAGAGGAGTTCTCTGCGCACTGAGCGTTGGGTAAACAGGACATCCTGCATGGAGCACTCACTCCGCGGGATGGTCGGCGATGTATTCCCCTCGTCATCAATAGAAGAGTTGGACGCAGAGAGAGATCGCGTTTGTTTTTTGCAGCATGGGCCAGTGAGTCGTCCTCCCTGTGCGGGGATAGGAGAGATAAGTAACAGAAGTTCCCTTGGATAGCCTTGGTGAGAGACTAGAAAGTGGCACCCGGGCATTCTGGTCCCGAAGGAAGGCGAATTAGTTTCTCGCCAATTCTGCCGATGTGCTCTGACTTTGCCTTGACAATGACACTTTCGAAGGACCTGGAGGCAGAATTGTACTTCTTTTTAAGGGCGCTGGTATTTGCATCCCGAGACGTCGATACGCGAGCCCAGGCCTGGTATTACACAATTTTACAGGAGCGACCAAATCAAGGCTGGGTTCTGCCTCCGATAGGAACCATACATGATGGAATAAAAAGTTCCATTCGCTGTAGCACCACATCAGCGACAGAATCAGCAATAACGCTGGGATCATCCGGTGAGAAGCAAACCCGCCCCACGGGTAGGGTGCACAAAAAGATCGCATCCCGTCCAGTTTGCTGACCTATAATACCAAACACGGCGGCAACCTGCAGTACGCAACCACGATGAGAGCGTGAGTGGCACCGTACTCCGGATCAGACAACCGTCCGAGTAGCCAAGAGGGGCATCGACGGAGACCTGACATCCGTCCGGATGAGAAGTCAGCAGAAGGTCCAACAGGGTACAGGGTACACGATCTTCCACATCTGGGATCCACGTAGGCGAGGTAACTAGTTGTGTCAGACCATATGCCAAAGCAATCATAAACAGATCTACCCACATGATCGGTTAAACGAGAACCAAGCCATTCAGCGTGGTGGGCGTTAAAATCTCCAAGTATCATGATCTCTGCGGATGGGATCTGTTGTAGCACGGAATCTGTAGCCATCTGGACGTGGTCGATGAGTCGGTCTGTTTCGGCATTACCGCTATGGGACCTATAGAGGCACACGTAGACGCGGGGATAGTCGTGGCCGTCTACGTGTACAGATCCGTACCTTCAAGGCTGCTGAGGCGTCGAATACAGATGTCCTCTCTGACATACACGCAAACTCCAGCCCGGGGTGCAAAAGAGTGTTCCAATTTGTACCCTGGGTAGGAGAGATACGAAGCATCAGCCGGAGAGGACACCTGTGTCTTGATTAGAAAGCGTAAGGCCGGCTTTGCCGTTTCCAGATGGTAGTGGATGGCGTAAACGTTTGAATGAAGTCCCCGGATGTTGCAGAAACTCACGGATAGCGTGGCAGGGCGCCTTTGACTCCGTTTGCTCCGGATTGCTCCGTTTTCCCCAAGCAGGTTTAGTCTCGAGCGGAATTTTGCCCCCCCCCCCCCCCCCCCCAGAATACGCAGGGCAGCCTGAGCACCCACGCTCAGGAGTTGAGTAACTTGGTCGTGGATGCTCAACGAGGGATTCTCCAGGGGTGCTCCAGGAGCTCCAGGTAAAGTAGACATCCAGTACTTGAGTTTTTAATTTTGTTTCCAATTTAGGAGGTTTGTCAGGGTTAAACTTTAATCTTTTACTGTTTTTGGATTTCGGAAATGCCTTTTGAATTAATTATGATAAAAATAAATTTCACTAAAATTACATATAACGAAATGCAAATATCGCTTGTCCGGAAGAATACAGTATCATGTCAAAATTTGGCACTAACTGACTTAATAATACAGTTCGACTGAAAAAAGTACGTTCTACCTTTGAAATTAGGTCGATTATCGCTTTCACCTTGAATAAACCAATTACGAAAGTTGCATCTATATTCTTCTAGCTCTTTCTGTTTCGCTAGAAAAACGAAGAACGACACGTTTAGTGTTGATCCTGTCCTTGAACTAGTTTCACCCGTGTTGTTATTTGAAACAGAGTATTATCCATTAATGATACATATATTCGGTTTTACCATAATAAGAAAAGTGTACTATTGTGATTTCTTGCTGTATTTTCCTTTAAGTAAGTATTTTATTTTCTAAATCCTATTTAGAACAGAGTTATAACACGAAAATTAACCTGTATTCTTCACTATAACGTAACGCTTAGTGTACCTCGCATTTCAATGAACTAAGTATTATTTTGAGTTGTGCCTATGATCTATTGAAAGTTTTGTGTATTTTTTTGTTTGCTACTTTATTCACCATAAGTTGTATCTTATTCAAGTATTATTACAAAATGTGTCTGGGTTCATTTGAATTCTAGTTGATGTTAATGTATCAAAGGTAATAACTGCAATGTTCTCTTTACAACACAGGTCAAAGCTACACATCAAAAAAATCATTCCAGTCAGAAAATTAGGGCCACCATGTGGTGAGAAGTGTCGTCTAAAATGTTCTGCAAATGTGTCAGAAGAAGAAAGATAGAACATCTTTCATGAATATTACAATTTGGGCAACATAACAATGCAGAGACAATTCATTATAAACAGCACTACTATAATTAATCCGAAATATAAATGCAACAATGCATTTTATTTTTCGTTTCAAAATAATAAAGTACGTGTTTGTAAAACGTTCTTTAAATCCACACTTGCCTTAAATGATCGCGTAATGAGGACTGCCTTTGAAAAGCGTATACCTACAATAAGTAACGTAGCTGTAGATGGTAGAGGAAAGCATGGACATCATGTCAAATACCGAATATTATTAAATCCGAAATAAGGGAGCACATACAATCTATTCCGACTATGGACAGCCATTACTGTCGCAGTAATACTAATAAGCTTTATATTGATAGCAGTAAAACATTGATTGATCTCCACAAAGATTATGTTATGTCAGACTGAATATAAGCCATATGGTAACTATGTTTTGTATAGTCATATATTTAATAATGAGTTCAATATTGGCTTTTATTCACAGAAAAAAGATAGGTGTGATACCTGTGAGGCTTTCATGAATACTACGGGGGAAGAAAAACAACGTCTTAAAGTTGAGTATGATACACATTTAGTTGAAAAAGATCCATCGGGAGCCAAGAATGAACAAGACAAATTGAAAGGGAGCAGTGTGGTAGTTGCTGTCTATGATTTACAAGCAACAATGCCTTGTCCAAGGGGTCCCCCCTGAATGTGAGTGTGAAAGAGATTGCAACTTGCGTGTGGAATTATCTTAACCAAATTGATACAAAGGCTGAGCAATTAGTTGATGTAATATTCTACAGTGATAATTGCTGCGGGCAGCAGAAAAACAGTTTCATGATTTTAATGTACATCTTAGCAGTAAATAGATTTCAAAATATTCGTTTTATTACTCACTAATTCCTAATTAAGGGACATACCCAAAATGAGGGTGATAATTGCCATTCTCTAATTGCAAGAAAAATTTAAAAGTCCCTTCGTTCAACTACGATATAATAATAATAATAATAATAATATTCCACAACTATCACACAACGCCATCTAGTCCCAAGCTAAGCAGAGCTTGTGTTATGGGTACTAGACAACTGATAAACATACTTATATATTTCTAAATACATAAATATTATAGATAAATTACACCCAGACACAGAACAAATGATCGTGCTCATCACACAAACATTTGTCCTGGGTGGGAATCGAACCCACGACCTCCGGCATAGCAGTCAGGGTCACTAACCACTAGACCAACAGGCATGTCAATATAATATATACACCTTATCAGTATTTTACTTTAATTAGAACTGCTAAGTCTAACGGTAAACTATTCGCAGTTAATGAATTAACCTACGACAACTTTTACGATTTTAAAGAAATGCCAACGAAAGATTGGAAAAAAGTTTTCTTGAATGAATGAATCTGTAAAAATGAATGATTTTAGTATTATTTATGTGTCTAAATCAGAAGCTGGATCTTTTTTTTTACAAAACATCTTACTCTGACACCTCCTATAAGCAAATAAAAGTAGCAGGGTCCACTCGCAGCACTCAAAACGACTTGATGTCACCGAATTTACATGCAGCTTATTCTGAGAGGAATAAAATTACAAATAAAAAGAAACAGGGGCTGTTGAAATTATTAAAAAAAAACATAATTCCTAAATACTATGAAGATTTTTATCAAAATTTATAAGTAACTTTTATATATTTAATACAAATCCTCATAGTAGTCATGGTTTCACTTATTCAATAAGGTATCACTTATTATTTTTAATAATATTCTTAAGTATGTACTATGAGGACTTTTTTCTGCTTTCATTCGAATTTTTTTCTTGTGTAATTAGTACTTAATTGTGTTTTTTTTTTCTCAACTAATAATTTCATAATTAGTATGTTTTTTCAAAAACTTGTTGTTCTTCAAATATTTACTAGGTTACACTTTGCTTGCAAGGCGTAAAGTTCCTATTTAGTTGACATAAGTAATACTAACTTTTAACATTTTTGAGATTTTTATTTTTGTTTTTACTTTGTTAAATAATAATACTGACCTAGTTCAATAAGTACCTTGTGATTTTTGTTTTGATACAAAGACTAGAATTTAGATATAGACTAGAATAATACCTTAAGATTGTTATTCATTAGATTTTTATAAGTCAAGATTGATGCTAAGGTCTTTTTGTGGTAAATAAGTGACAATTGATTTCATTTTTTTGTTTTTTTCATCACTTTAATCGCATTTAAAAATATATAAATACTGTTTTCGTTTTAAACCAAACATCTTGAACAAAAGTAAAATTCAAAAGAATACAGTCACAAGTGGTAAAAAGTGTAAATAATTTAATAAATAACGGTAAATAGAGTAATGTCTTTAAAGATAATTATAGAGTACATACTAATACATATTAATAATAAAAAACAATCTGTTTATCTTATGGATATACCACAATATTTTTAGTTAAAAACTTTAATCGCTTCTCCTGAAAAAGTATGTTTTTAGAGTTAATACAGTATTCTTGCGGGCAAGCGATATGTCAATTTGTTTTTTTAACACAGCTACACACATAAAAAAGTTAATCACTCGGACCCAGATAATCCATTTGTAGCTGAAGATGGGACTCATATACAACAAATTAAGTAGCAGTGGAGAGCAGTCAAGAAGTTTTTCAGAAAACAAAATTATAACAATTCACATTACATTAATTCATTTACCACTATCATAGCAGAGTATAGGGCAACCTGAGTTTATAATTACATGTGGTTGAATCTGTTTTAAAACCGAATTAGCATGCCCCGACTTCACATAGTCTTGTCTGCCCAAACCCTAGTGTTTTTGTAAGTCGTAGGCGAGGAGGGAGAGCAGCGCCCACCCGCTGTAGCTAATTGCGGGCCCCGGAGTGAGCTGTAGGGGCTAAGGCAGGTCGCTGAAGGTGACCAATAAGTCGAAGCTGCGGAGGCGAGCATGGATGCCTGTGATTTGCTATGCAAGGGCGAAGGTGTTGCAGTTCCCGCGGTGCCAAAGGCGTTGCAGAAGTAACTTTGTGTCAATATTCCTGTGTGAGGTCATGATTTTACAAAAAAAATCATAACTCATAAACTATACATTTCCGCAAAATGGGGAAAGGTAGGGGAGGCTTCCCCTCCCACTCCCAACACCGTATGCGAGTACCGGATGTCTATAGTTCAACCATTTATTCCTTTGAATTCTATTGTTCAGATCATAGCACACTTCTTTAAAAGCTTGTGCTAATGATTGAAATATCTCTAAATTCAGCTGTTAGCCAAGGAAATTTAAATTTACACCCAAAATTTATTTGTCCCATCTATCAGCATATAGATACCCTGTGGTAAACATTTTACCATCGGACACCATTTTAAGTAGCGGGGAGAAGAGATAGACGGGAACTACTACTTAACATTTTAGTGACATAAATTGTCTCCCCACTTCCTACTCTATATAGCGAAGGTATCCAACAGTAAAACCAAACCCTAGATCGATAATATTCTGTTAAGGTTAGATTGATGGTATGTTCAGTTGTAAGCTTATATAAAACTGAATAAATAAATGATTTGTTTGTTACCTCTGAAGACCTCAGATTTCTTGATGTGAAGTCATGTATACAGTCATTAAAACATAATTCTGACAGTTTATTGTATTGCACGAGAAAATCTTTGAACTGAAATATAAAGTTTATTTATTTTAATCAATTATTTGTCTAATAAAATGTCTTTGCAAAATATTTGAAATACTATTTGCATTTTTGATAAGAACTTGGTGATAATATTATACCGTTTTAATTTGATCTGCTTCACTCATTTCTGGTGGTGCAGCCATTCTTTATAAGCGTCTTGAAAGCAAAATGATATTTTATTTATTTATGAGAATGATCAAGTCAACTTGAAATAAAATTATAACAATTAATCACAAAATGGGTGCGTTTGGCAGAAAAAAGCGCTAGCAAGCGCTTGCAAGCAAAATGGCGATCGTAAGCGGTAAGCGCTGTCAAATCGTAAGTAGCTATTTTCCTCCAGGACACGATGTTAGTTTTAACCGGGGAATCTAACCTAATTTAAACATATATTTGTAAGGTATTCATATTAAAAACTTACCAATCATGATTTTTTAATAGCATGTATATGTTTATTCATGTCATTATATTACTTAAAACTAATATTGCACAAAACAACTGATAAACTCTACTTCAAAACAAACAAATTAAATAAGCAAAATGGCGGATTGTGTCAGCGCTACTGAAGTAGCAATCGTGTCCTGGCCGAAAACTATTTTAGCGCTTGCTAGCGCTTTTTTCTGCCAAACGCACCCAATATGTAAGTAACGTTCGAGGTTAGAGTTATGTTTTTTTATTAACTGGCTTTACGGCTCTGGGTTCTAGCCCTTGGAGTGGAGTACAAAACGTATAGTTACGGAATCTATATAACGCTTCAATATCGTGTATCCGATATCGGCCTAACCAAAAACTATATATCGGGCGAAACACTATTGCTTGTGCCTAACATCTGATCGCGATTAGCAACGATATTGTATCGCAATGGTATCGAAATTCGAAGTCAAGCTGTATGTACAGTATCACGAATGAATACCGAGCAGACTCGATCGCCGCCGACGATCCACGTGAGATACCAAAGTAGAGAGGGAGAAAGGACGATAACGAATTTTTAGGTTATACAATAATCTTTATGACTTTTAAACACATTTAGATAAAAATTTTAATTGTTCTAAGAACTGAACTGAGCAATCTTAAGCTCACAAAACACTTTTTCTCACTTAAACCAACTTGTAAACTCCTTAAATCGCTACGCTGTTAAAGTTGTTTAGCAAACTGAAGAGTTTGCTAAACAAAAAAACCGGGACGGAGAAAGGGACAAACAATTACACCGCTCTATCTCATTTCTATGCAAGACGTATGCATAAATCTATCTTTTAGGTTTCTCTGTCTACGGTCCTCTATGATCGCTAAGTTCACTCAATTAGTCATTTTCAGTTTATTTTTCTGATCAGATGCTAAACCACTTGCACATCCACGCACAAGAAAATATTTCTCTATTTTTTAATGTTTCTTTTTGTCAAAAATTAAAAAAAATACGGAGCATGAAAATTTTCTCCTGTTCTCTAACCTCCATGATTCTAAGTTCTCAGAAGCAGGAGTGGGTAATATTGTAATTTCTGAATATCATATCGAAACTAGGTATATATTAGTATTTGATATCGGATTTTGAAACACTATATTTCCTAAAACTATATAATATTGACGATATTATGCCATATATGCAGTTAGTAAGTTGGCATACAACGAAACGGAAAATCTATTAAAAATAACTCAATGGCACGAGTCATGTCTTAAGTAATCAAACTCACTCACACACACACACACACACACACACACACACACACACACACACACACACACACGCGCGCGCGCGCGCGCGCGCACACACAACATGTACGGATCATAGATGCAGCACACATATTCATACATATTTTTATTTTTAATTTTTTCTTGGCCTTGTAAAAAATTGAATTTATTTTTATTACATTGTTCCGAGTTGTGATAAACTGATAAGCCATTTTGTAATTGTAATATGATGGAAATGGGGAGGAACTGATTCCCGACACACAGCTATTGCTAATGCTGGTGTCAGGGCTTCAACTTTGTGGTGTCAATATGGTTTTATTCAATCAATAAATTTATTACTTATTATTATTATTTCGATACTCGTTTCGCGATGATATTTGACAAAGTGGATACTGATTCGATACTCGGCTAGGTACGCACAGTATATAGCGTATCCCTATATGATATTTAGAGTGACTAGGTACTATTATGAAAACCAGAGTATGCACTATGTATTTTATAAAAGAGAGACGTTTTAAAAATCTAATTTCACAAAATTAAAACGAATACAGTAACTACACAAAAATTTACTCTACAGATTTATAAATACACCGTTAGAAATGAGTCACAAATTATTTTCTCAGTCACCAAATTATTATAAATGAGAAATTTTTAAGTTTAAAATGTACTTGCTGAATTATAATACAAAATAGCAACTAATTATTGGATTCGTGTCGTCCACAATTCACATTCTGAGATAAATATTATAATAACGAATCTGGTACTTTCAACTTAAATTATAATACAGAATTATTATGAATAATTTAAATAAAACTATTTTGGCGAACAATTTATCATTTATTAGACACAGAAAACAAAAATAAAATAATAATAATACAATCTTGTAAAACGAGGTCAATTAATCGTGACATTCGGTCTAGATCCCTAGCTTTAGATTTTTTTTTCAAATCATTTGCTTGCGTAGCTGCAACTCGACCAGAGGTATATCGTCTTGATCACTTTCAGCAGATTCTGTACTAGAAAGCTCGTCTGTTTGTGACTCTTTAAGATTTTGGTTTATCCAAGGCCTCATTCTGTCAGCAGCAACGGCGCTCTCAAATGACTTTTTCTTTTTATTTAATCCCGGGATATCTGTAATCTTATATCCGTCGTTTCCTAACGTTTTAACTGTAATATACGGAACAGTAAATTTTGATAAAAGTTTGGTGCTTTTCAATCCTTATAAACTACGGCGGGAGCGTCCAGCATCATATCGATTTTTTTGTTTGCCTTGATCAATTCTGATATTGGTACCGATCTCGTTTCTCAAATCTCTCAAATTCTCAAGTTTAGTATTAATATTGAGTTTGTTAGAAATACTATCACGGAGTTTGATACCGTACCGTTGATAGTGGTGTTTAAGCCCCATTGTATTTTACCCGCATACGTGTCCCAGCCACGTTCGTTATACTTAAAGCGTCTAGAATCGTTTGATTGGACCTTTCAGCTTGGCCATTCGCTCTGGGACACGTGACGGCATTTAGAACATGTTTTATCCCGTGAGAATTACAAAATCTTTTAAACGCCTTGGAGGTAAATGATGTTCCTCGATCAGATATGATTCTGGACGGTAGTCCAAAATCGTAAACAGTATTTTCAAGAACCTTGAGCGTACTTTTAGTTTATGTGGTTTTCTCGGGCTTTACAAATACATATTTCGTAAAAGCATCCACGATAGTTAATATGTAAGCATTCCCCTTCCTGCTCTTCACAAAGGGACCTAGATGATCTACATGGATTGTGTGTAAAGGAATTCCAACCTTCTCAATACGAAACAAATGGCCCGTGTTTTGTTTAGCAGCGTTGTCCTTATTGTACGCACACTCTAAACAGGACCCTACTTATTTTTTTTTACAAACCGGCGCAACCAGATTTATTGAACCAAAATTGTGATTGAATTCGCTCAATAGTCTTTGCTATTCCTAAATTACCTACATCGTCATGATTGAACCGACATATTTGGGAACGTTTACTTCGGGGATCTACGAGACGCAATTTGTCATCAACTCTCTTGTAAATTTTGTGATCTTTAACAACATAATTTTTCTTTATGTCCTTTTTCCTTACAATTAAAACAGGTGATATTATCAGATGAAAATGTAGCAGAGTTAACGAACTTATTCCCGGAAGTGCTTTCCAATCGCTTTTGTGAAAATTGAAAAGAACCAGAGACGCGTTGGGTACTGAGATAATTTAGCGAGTCTTCTGGTTCCCTACAGCTTAATGCCTGAGCACCCAATTAAATTTAGGGTTAGGAACTATTTTTTGCGCATGAGGCGTCAGCGTATCGTTCACACCTCTGTCTTTCCAGATACCGGTGCAAAAATTCTAGTATGCAAAAATAAGTAGTAAGAAAATTAATTAAATTTTACCTAGTGGGTGATGCACATGATCACTTACGGACTCACGTAACCCCTACTAGAGGGGCACATGGCCACAAGGATACACTTGGCCCTTACTGAGGCGCACACGGCCACAATGACACACTTGGCCCTTACTAGAGGCACACATGGCCACAAGGACACACTTGGCCCTTACTAGAGGCGCACATGGCCACAAGGACAAACTTGGCCCTTACTGAGGCGCACGTGGCCACAAGGACGCACTTGTGCTCTTACTAGGGGCAAATTCCTTCATTTGATACCCATATCATGGGAATGCATAAAAAATAACTTGTCCTCCGTCTTTTGCAGTTCATCATCTCAGATTTAAAATGACATGATTTATCAAACCATGCATTGTCATCCAAACTAAAGGTGTATGCAAAATTTCAGCTCAATCGAAATATTAGAAGTTACTGAAACTTAACTTCCAATTTTTTTTACGATATTAGCCTATTAGAAATAACTATTACTAGTCTGTCTATAATGAATTTTAAAAATGGTATTATAAAATTTATTATAAAGAACGAAATTGAAAGTCCATGCAAACTTAGTAAGTTTTTTATTAGCCTAGCGCCGTCTCAGAATATATTTTGCTATCCGATATCATTGAATTCTATCAATACTTTTCACTAGAATGGCATATTTCGTAATTGCATTAAAACGAATATCAGCTTTCATTTCCAACCAAAGTCTATTTATGTTAGTAATCTCTTTCTTTCCGACGTAAAACATACGTAGCGCCGATATCAAAATCGTCTAAAACATTTTTTTCCTCCGATTTCCAGTTTTTCTCTACGTCACAATTTTAGAAGACGAAGCAGCTGCTACATTACCCTCAAGTTTTTTGGGTGACGGTGTGTTCAGAAACGCCTAAAACAAAACAAAAACAATGATTTGTATGCAATATAACTACATTATATTAACGACACGAGGAAAACTAAGAACGAATAACGAACCGAATAAATTAGGGGAGTTTTATTGTTATGGCAGACCTAAAAATTACCTGTCAAATATGCAACGGGGACTCTAACTTTAGAAAACGGTACTATGGGATCAATTCTTCTTCATAATCACGTTTGACCTTCAATAAAATATCTCTGCCAGCACTTTTAATCACTTTCGGCACAATGATGACGGTTGTTTACTGCAAAACCGAATAAAAACACGGTACTTAATGCACTCTTTTGACACTTGCCATAAACAATAAGATAGCTGCACGCGATTAGTTCCGATTTCGGCCGTGCGCAGAGTTGTCTTGCGCACACTCTAGTAAGAATTAATAGCTTAAGTAATATATACCTAAGTACAATAACTAAAATGTTTCTAGAACATAAACTTTAAATAGGCAATACAGGTATTCGCATTTATCTTATTTAATTATTTTCCTCATATCTTTTAAACAGGTTATGCCATTTTTATAATTTCCATTAGAGTGTTAGTTCTATACTTAAACCTATATTTTTTTTGAGACTAAAATTATTAAAATATCTCTACAAATAAAAGTTCTCATTTTGTGAACTAACGTAATTATACTAAAATTCTAGCAACATTCAATATTGTTTTCAAAACTACTTTAGTCAGTCTAGTTAGATTACAATTAGAAATCCAATAGCAAATTTGAGTAAAATAGTCTAATTTGTTAACTATTGTTAATGTTAATTCTAAAGAATTATTCTTCGCAACGAAAAATAATTTAAAATAATACATGAAACACTTATTTTTTTTTTCAAGAAATAGTGTTAATGTTTTTTTTTTATTTCACTAGGAAGGCTTTATTTTAACCAAAATTAAATGTAGCAATTAAGCGGCGGCAATAAAATACTCAAATATTTATATAAAAAAATTGTATCTAATTCGTTCAAATCGTTTTTGAGATAAATGGAAACATTGTTTGCGCAAAAAATATTTATTATAGTGCCTCCTGGTAAATTAACATCATAACACCTATCTAATAACTATTGCCGATGAGTCACAAACCTTTTACTGAAAAACGTATCTAAATCGGTATAACCACTTTGGAGATAAATGAAACATTCGTTTGCACGAAAAATGTTTATTGAAACACCCCCTGGCGAGTTAACATCATAACACCTATCTCAGAACCATCACCGATAACTCACAATCAAATCAAATAGCACGTGCATGCACTGCTTCCCATTACACACTTCCGTCCTTCCATCCCTTTTCACGAAATAATTCCCACAGATTGCAAGAAAGCGAGAGAAAAGATATTACAGATCAAAAACGGAGAAACGGAGTACGTAATGACTACTTTATTTTAAATATACCTAATTATTATTTTTAATTATAAACATTTGTTAATTAAATGTGTACATTGTAGAAATTTATTTTAGTGTTCAACTTAAATATAAATGTAAATACTACACATTTAAATAAAAATAGTTTTTACTGATTATATTGCTTATATTAACTTATTTTATACAAACTGATGCCCGCGACTTCGTCTACACAGGTTTAGTATTTCGAGTAGCTCTTATACAGCGTAGACAGAGAAACCTATAGACAAATTGACGCCTTCTTTCGCATTCGCACACGAAAAAGATAGATTTATGCATAAGTCTTGCATAGAAATGAGACGGAGTGGTGTGATTGTTTGTCCCTTTCTCTGTGCCGGTTTTTTTCGTTTAGCGAACTACACTTTGCTAAACAACTTTGACAGTTCGTAGCGATCTAAGGAGTTTACAAGTTGGTTTGAGGGAGAAAAAAGTGTTCTGTTAGCTTAAGATTGGTGAATGTTGTTCAGTTCAGTTTTTGGAACAATTAAAAATTTTATCTAAATATGTTTAAAAGTCATAAAGATTGCTGTATAACCTAAAAATACGTTATCGTCCTTTTCACTCGAGGCCACGCTAATCATTAGTCTATAGGTTTCTCTGTCTACGTTATACAGGTCTTTATAAATTGTAGCCTATGTTTTATTTTGATGTATAAACTATACTACTGTGACAGGAGCAATTTACAGGACTCATGTTCCGCAGTCCCCCCCCCCCCTGTGACCATGGGAAGTCTTCGAAACGTCGAGAATATAAAATAAGTTAATATAAGCCACATAATACGTAAAAACTAGTTTTATTTAAATATGGATGTAAACTTAATAATTTATGTAAAGAAACTCGCAGGAACCTGTAATTTAAGATTGTTTCGTTTAAATGCCAATAAGTTATACGAAAAATTTCTCGTATTTTGATAAAATCTTTTTTTTTCTTAGGTTATGTTGATTACGTCTTTCGTGATCTTGTGATTTCAAATGCGTCTCTTTCATCTGTCCCTGAAGAATATAATGTAATAATTCATTTTAACTGCAGCCATTTTAACTTGTGGCCGTGGAAGGAAAAGGGGAGATCTCTCGCCGGGCAAGCGGTTCTGCCCGGGGAGCGGCCAACGCTCCAAGTAATAGTTTTTTTTTGCGCCCGAAGCAATTAAAGAGCTACCCTATACGTAGGGAGGCGGAAAATGCATTACGCATACCACGATAGCCGGTCTATCGTGGTTATGAGGGACTCACTGTCCTACCGGGGACCCTAAGTGATACCCTCTAAAAACCGCCTTTGGGGGACAGGCAACTGGCTGATTAAGCTGTATTGTGCCTTATCATGAGCGACCCTCTTTTGGGAAAAGAGGGCGCAGGCGGCTAAGAGCCGCTGAGGGAGTGCCTACGAAGGCAAAATAATATTAGTTAATATAATAATAATTAATTTAATTAGAATTGGCCTGAGCTGCCAGGAGGCAGTTCAGGTCGTTTGTCAGTTTATTAGGCGGATCCGAGAGAGAGTTTCTCGGCCTGCGGACTCGATATCGAGAGGGGGGTGGGGCTGCATAAGTAGCTGCCTCACGAATTAAATGGTTTGGATGCGACTCTGAGGCTTTGAAGATGTTCTCAGAGAGTTTTTTGAGAAATTGTTGAATTGTTGGGAGCTCTAGGTCCCGATGAAGGTAGGCATTACGGACGTACCAAGGTGCGTTCGCAGCTCGACGACAGAAAAGGTTTTGAACTATTTGGAGTTCATTAATAATTTTGGGGTTTGCGTGGGCAAAGACGGGACCCGCGTAGGACATGACTGGTCGTATACAGACCTTATAAAGGGTACGCTTGTTTCGAAGGGACATTTTACTGTGTCTGCCCAACATACTGTTGAGCCTACTCAGATAAA
Organism: Parnassius smintheus behrii; assembly: GCA_036936625.1. Classification (NCBI taxonomy): domain Eukaryota; kingdom Metazoa; phylum Arthropoda; class Insecta; order Lepidoptera; family Papilionidae; genus Parnassius; species Parnassius smintheus. Next base: position 21,638,834 of record JAUPFT010000019.1, on the reverse strand, counting down.
ATCGTGCGTGACGGGTGACTCGTTTGACGTGGGGCCTAAAAGTGAGCCCTGTGTCTAGAGTGACACCTAAATATTTGGCGGACGTATGCCAGGGGACAGGTGTCCCTAGCATACGTATAATAGTTTGGAGCTGTTATATATATACTGTTTATCCACTCTAACGTCCGCCCGGCGCTGGTAAATATGCGTCAAACGTCCGACTACTCACCGCCTCAAGCCGCGCGAATCTGTCCCCGCTGCTCCGTTACAAAAACCTTTGTAACAGCTAAAATATAATAGTTACAGCAAAGATAAAAATGTTGAAAAATAGCTAGACGTTTATAGATTGAACTTATCTATTTGAAAAATCGACAGTGATAACTTATTATACTTAAAATAAGGTTTAATGTCAATTCCCGAGTAGAAAATAAAAATACTATCCATAAATTTGTTCCGTATGCATAAAATATAGTAATTTTTACCAACACAACACTAAAAAGAAAAACTAGATTCATTTCACTTTAATATGATGCTAATATTTTCATGTTTGAATATTTCTAAGTAGCTAAACAAATCAAATCAAAATACATTCCCCTTGCAATTTTGCAGCGGCCTCTTGACAATTGCCGAGTCGTCGCGCGTCGTTCAAATTGAAGAAGATGGCCGTCCATCTAAGGCTTTCTATACACCATAGGGTTGAATGAAATACGAATAAGTGATAAAATATTTTAATGATTTATAATTTTGGCTTATAACGATAAAATTAAAAAACTATTTGCTAAATCGACGTCCCCGAAGAGAATAATCGTATTAAACAAAGTACTTAAATTTTGTTTCTCCTATAAAATGTACTTTGTTTAATACGATTTTTCTCTTCGGGGACGTCAATTTAGCAAATAGTTTTTAATTTTTTGTTTCCGAAGAATAAATTGTTGACTTTTGAAATAATTAGAACAAAAAATATCACAAAAGGTAAGTAACCCCAAAAATACAAAAACATTAAAATTTCAAATACAGTAAAAGTTTGCAAATACCACTTTCGAATCAATACAATCAATATATTACAACAAAAATAAAACACGTGATAACATCAAGCAGTATTAAATACTTATTGAAAACACACTACCTCGTTTGTAGAGACCCTTATTTATAACTTTTGTTGTAGCGTCCCTGGATACCGCACTAGCCATACGAAATAACCTGAAGAACACATTGATATTAACTGTGAATCCTTCGACATTTTAATATATTTTAACTAAAAATGTGTATGAGTATCTTTTTTAGAAATTTAATCACTATTTGGTGGAGCCACGTGTCTAAGGCTGCCGAAGTCTAATTCCCCGGTCGAACCTTAAACCTATTACGCGAGATATTAACTAAAGTGGACTGTATATGCGATTGCTTCTACGCTTACGTAAAAGCGACTACTATAGCATGCGGTACAATGCACTCGCTCTTCCCTAAAACTAAAACTATTATTGTGCCAAATCGATGAAAGGGAATCCTGCCTGATTAGGAGAAAAACAAAATTGGAGCGGGTTAAAACAATTATATCAGGCAGGCAGTAATTAAAGGAATATTGACTCACCGGGGTTTCTTCTATCCTGTTGAGCACTATAGCTGCAACTTCTGGAACTTCTTCTGGAACACTCCGGAGAGAGGCGGTGCGCGACTATATCGCACACGAGGTGAGGCGGGTCTCCTGGAGCTCGATTGCTTCCAGGCTAAAGCGGTTTCTACTAGCGGTATGGTTCCAACAACGAGCGCGGCGGGAAGAGGCTGTGTGGTTTCAACGACGACTGCGACGGGAAGAGAGCTGTGTGGTTCTAATGACTGGCGCGGCGGGAAGAGAGCTGTGTGGTTCTAATGACTGGCGCGGCGGAAAGAGAGCCTGCGTCGGTCGCGCGTGCCTTATATATCCTCGGTTCCGATGATTACGTGACATTCTAGAATCATCTTCTTTCCCCTCCCACCCCACCACCCCAATGTGTCGATAGGAGGGTATGAGTGATATCGTTTTGGGAAGGAATAAACGACTTGGCACCTACCGTCAAAATAAAATAATACGAATGGTTTTCCGCGCAACCATCTCCCCCGCCCTTGAAGGATTTCCTTCAAAAATTAACTAAAACAACTAAAGCTAAGATCAACTGACAAAATAACTAACTAACGCTAAGATTACCTAAATTCAACTACAATTTTAATCTAGAAAGCTAATTTAAATTATGGAAGAGGCAAGGGGCACAAACGGACAACAGGACGCAGGTAAGACCCAACCGTGGTCTTAACGCGAGCTATCCTAATTACTCCGTCGGAACCGGGAAATACCTCTTCGACAATTCCTAACGGCCAGTGGAGAGGCGGCGTATTCTCTTTGGTGAGCACAACTACAGTTCCTACAGCTAAAGGCTCAGTTGCTGTGTTCCATTTTTGCCGAGACTGCAAAGTATGCAAGTATTCCATCCTCCATCGTTTCCAAAACGATTGCACTAACCGATCTAATAATTTGTGGCGTGCGGAAATGCTAAGTCTGTTCTCATCCATATCTGCGGCGGGCAAATACTTTAAAGGCGTTAAATTCAAAAAATGTGCTGGAGTTAGAGCCAGCGGTTCCGAGGGGTCACTAGACAACGTACGACAAAGTGGGCGACTATTCATTACGCATTCAATTTGAGCGAGCACCGTACTTAGCTCTTCGAAGGACAAAATTTGATCTCCTATTACTCGGTATAAGTGACTCTTTAGACTCTTGATATTAGTCTCCCAATTGCCCCCAAAATGACTCGCGGCTGGGACGTTCAGAGACCACTCAATGCGGTTCTCGGCTAGAATGTGAGCGAACTCCGAATTATAATACTTGCTAGCTAAGAGCTCATGTAGTTCCGATAGAATACGTTTTGCACCGACGTAGTTCGTACCGTTATCCGAATACAATCTACTTACAGGGCCACGGCGGGAAAGAAATCTTTTAAATGCACCCATAAAGCCTGCTGTGCTTAGATCACCAACGAGTTCTATATGCACCGCTCGAGTAGTTAGACATACGAAAATGCATACGTAAGCCTTTGTGGATCTTATACCACGCCCGCGAGTGAGCGTGACCTTAAACGGACCAGCGAAATCAGACCCGGTGTGCGTGAAGGGCTTTACTGATTGTATTACTCTACAAGATCTAAGTTCCGCCATTTCCGGAAATGACGGCTTGGGGCGTGCCCGAAAGCAAGCTATACATCTGTGCACCCGATTGCGTATTAAACTACGTGCAGAAAGAATCCAATAATTCTGACGCAAAATCGACATCAACAAGTCGGGGCCAGCGTGCGAGTTCAATTTATGATGGTAATCGACTAATAAGTTCATGATATGGTCTTTACGCGGTAAAACAATAGGGTGCCCTTGGTCGAAACTCAATTGCGAGTTGGACAAGCGTCCACCTACCCTTACAATCCCATCCTGTAAAAATGGCTTAAGGCGTTGAAAGGCGCGACTACAAGCTCTATTCGATTGTAATCTTCTAATTTCTTCAGAGAAGTGCGCACGTTGAAGTTCACGTAATACTAGCGACTCGGCATAGTTGTAATCGGATGCTAAGACATACGAACGTCGCGGTAAAAGCTTCGCGAATCGACAAACGTAAATTACGCTATGCAATAATTTCGACCAAGAGGACAAGCGGTTCGCCAAGGCAATGATTGGAGAAACCTCGCTCGAAACGTTCGCCACTAGAGTGTGTCTCTTCTCTTCCGGCGGTTGTGACACTGACGAAGGTTCGAAATCGGTTATTGGCCGTTGCGAGGGATCCAAGTGAACCCAAGCAGGTCCGTGGAACCAAAGCGGGTGGTCCATTATTTGCATCGGGGTGAGTCCACGGGATAGACAATCGGCGGGGTTTTCCGTACCGGACACGTGATAAAAGTTCCGCGTTTCTAACTCGTCTTGTATCTTGGCCACTCGGTTCGCGACAAACGTATCCCAACGGTGGGGTGAAGAATGAACCCAGCATAAGGCGACGGTGGAGTCGGAAAAGGCAAATATCCTTTCTATGTGAACTCTATCCCTACATGCGCTGATAACTGCGGTAATAAGCTTGGTGAGTACTAATATTGCGCAAAGCTTTAAGCGCGCCAGAGAGACAACCTTACGGGGGGAGACTCTCGACTTAGAACCAATGAGGCTAATCGAATTTCTACCGTTATTCTGGACGTGGAAATATACAACGCCCCCGTAAGCCTTCTCGCTGGCGTCTACAAACCCAACGACCGTTATGACGCTATTTCTATCTACGTTTATATGACGCGGTATTTTAATTTCTCTTAATAAAGGAAGTTCCTCTCTAAAGCGCTGCCACAACCGAACAATGCTGTCAGGCGGCGAGTCATCCCAGTCGCATTCAAATAACCAAAGTTGTTTAATCAAAAGCTTAGCGTATAATACCACCGGAGCTACGAAACCCATGACGTCCCATAATCTAGCAACGCATGACAGTATTGTGCGCTTTGTGCATTTCTCTACGGGCGGATTTACCTTAAGGCTAAACACGTCGGACTCTGGTGACCAACACAGACCGAGCACCTTGTGTGTATCGGAATCGTCGAATTCCTTTATCGCCGCAAGACGGTGTGATAGTGGGATTGTATCTAAAACCGGACGCGAATTACTAGTCCACTTCACAAGATCGAATTGACCCGATTTCATGAGCCTAATAACCTCGGCGGTGGTTAGGGTTGCCTCCTCCACGCTATCGACCGAGTACACAAAATCATCCATATATAATCCGCTCTCAATTGCCCTCTTAGCTTTAGGATAAGAGGGACCTTCATCGTGAGCGAGCTGTCTCACCGTGCGTAACGCATGAAATGGGCTCAACTTTAAACCAAAACAAACGCGGTTAAATTCAAACACCATTAGAGGTTCCTTTGGGTTGAAACGATATAAAATGCGTTGGAATCTACGGTCGCATTCACGGACCCCTATGCAAAGAAACATTTGGCGAATATCAGCGGATAGTGCTATACTAAACAAACGAAAATTGGCTATTATATTAAATAAACTGCCCTGTAAATTTTGCCCACTATAGAGGATATCGTTAAGCGACAGGTGAGTGCTAGTTTTAGCACTAGCGTCGAACACTACACGTAACTTAGATGTAAGTTTGTCCTCCCTAATGACCCCGTGGTGTGGTATGAAATACGACGGTGTGACGTGACGTGACGAAGACAGTTATCTAATTTCGAAGCCACAAGTGATATGTAACCTTCTCTTATATATTCGTTAATGACGCCGTCGTAAGCTTCCTTTAACCGGGGTGAAGCGAGCATCCTACGCTCCAAGCTGTAGAAACGTTTTTCCGCCATTTGACGCGAATCGCCGAGAGATAAAACATCTCCTTTAAAGGGTAACGCTACACTATATCTACCGTCGCGATCACGAACGGTCGTGCGGACGTAAATTTCCTCGCATAATCTGTCATCTGAGCTAGCTATGGGTGGGACGTTCACCTCCTCCATCTCCCAAAATTTGCGGACTAACGACTCGAGCGGATCGACAGCCATACCACAATAAGAGGTTGCCGAAATACTATCTATGATGGGGCGGAGCCAATGATAACATAGCCCAATACGGTTTCCAGTGCGTAAGGCGCGGTATGCGAGGAGTTGCCCCTGACCTTATTGTTTAACAAAAGATGAGGGAAAAGCGATGCTCCAATGAGCATGTCTATGTTTCCAGGAACGGCGTAAGTGTCGTCTGCTAGAGTCAAATTTTTAAATTCAGTCATTGCCGAGGTGTCAACCGAAACGGTTGGCAACCGTTCAGTGACCCTATCTACTACTAGTGCATTTATATCAAAGTTAACATTACGATCTATCCGAGAATAAAATTTTAAATTTATATATCCCTGGGTAGCTTTACTAGTACCTCCGATGCCTTTAACTACAGGACATGAAAGTGACCTATTTATTACTAAGCCTAAGCGCTGACAACATTGTCGCGTTATAAAGCTATTTTGGGCTCCGCTGTCCAGCAGTGCACGGACGCTTTGTTCGTTTCCACGCGAATCCCTAACCAAAATACGTGCCGTACCCAGTAACACGATTGAAGGAGGTTGTGCTCCCATATACGCCAATGAGCACAGAGCGACATCAACAGGTCGACCGCTAGAATCGTTGACCTTAGTAGGGGTGAATTTCTTGTCCGCTTTACTTGACGCCGCTATGTTGCTATTTTCAAAATGTAATAGCGTGTGATGTTTCCTGGCGCACTTGCTACATACGGAACTCAAATTGCATTTTGCAACTAAATGCTTATCGCTTAAGCAGTTCAAACATAGGTTGTTTGTCTTTACTAATTTATAACGTTCGCTTGGTGAATATTTACGAAAAGTCGCACAATTATATAAATTACCGTGTTTATCTTTACATACTGTTTCAAAACTAGTGATAGCTTCGGAGCGGAATTAAGTGAATTAGTGTGTTTAATTATTAGTGTTTTAACTTTAATTTGTGTAAAGTAAATTAAAGTGTTAATTTAGGTAATTTTATCGGCAATTTTTATTGTCACGAACCTCAAGCACGTAACAATACGATACAAGTATGCTGGAGTGATGTTGACGTAGCGGTTACGTAATTTAACGACCCTGCTATTTTAGATGGTTGAGTCTGTCTACGGTCGACGCACCTTTTAATCTCCTGTTTAACGTTCGGAGAGCGCTGCATCACCTTTATTTGATCTCGCACGAACGATGCTAATGAATGAAAGGAAGGCATCTCCGAGCTACGATGATCCATTTCAAACGCACGCACGGTGTCGGGGTCTAATTTCTTTAGTGCAATATGGAGAAACACCATGTCCATAAGGTCATTAAAATTCAAATTCTTAAGTGCAGCCACCGATGCCACAAATTTATCTAGAAACTGCTCTAAGCCGTTGATGTTCGCGGATGATATAGGTTTATGATCGAATATCTGGTTCAAATATTCGGAAGCTAACATTCTCCTATCTTCATATTTAGTTTTAAGCGTTTCGAATATTAACAAGTAATTGTTTTCTGTAGGTGTAAAACCAGAGCAGATCGACTGTGCCCTGCCACTAAGTTTACTAATTAAGTAATATAATTTTTCAGCGTCCGATAACGATGGGTTATTGTGTATATTGTTTTGAAAACTACTGAAGAAGAAGGGCCACGTCTTAATATCACCATTGAATACCGGAATATCTATTGGCGGCAACCTAATTGGGTCACGTGGACGTACCTGTGTTTCCGGCTTTACTTCGTTTTGAGATTGTAGGGATTTCGCAGTTCTTTTCACGCGACACAACATATCTTCGAATGCCAGCAGCGGTTGGTAGTTCACTATGTATTTCGGGTCGATTTGTAATTCCAAATGATTAATTTGGTCTAATATTCTTTTGTAATCTGTCCGCAACGAATCTACCGTTTCGATTTCATTAAAAAAGGTTTCCCGCACTGCTTCTATATTAATGTTCTTTATATGATCACTTATATTCTGCATACGCGAAAAGAGTATGTCCCTCTTGGCATAAAGCGTTTTAATTTTGATTTCACTTCCACTAACTGCCATTTTAAATTATTATAATGAAGTTATATTAATCACAATTAATCTCACAACGCACAAACAATGAAGGATGGACACTCGGTATGCCGTATTACGTAATTAAATCGAACACCTGCACAGTGAGTCGAGGCGACGCGTCGTTTGCTAAACTCAATATTTTTATCAAAATTGTGGGGTAAGCGTATCAAACGGTTCCTATTACACTGTTTCAATTGTTTAATAAGCTTTAAATTTAACCAAATACAAGCGCTATAAAACGAATAATTCTGTTTGCGAGTACCTAATCTAAATTTAAATTTAAACGAACACTATTTAAGTCTATTCCATAAATTAGAGTGCATTATCTAAATAATTAATTTAATAATTCGACCAGAAATAGTTGGGCGACCACTTCAAATCCGGCTCGAAGGACCATAAAATGGTGGAGCCACGTGTCTAAGGCTGCCGAAGTCTAATTCCCCGGTCGAACCTTAAACCTATTACGCGAGATATTAACTAAAGTGGACTGTATATGCGATTGCTTCTACGCTTACGTAAAAGCGACTACTATAGCATGCGGTACAATGCACTCGCTCTTCCCTAAAACTAAAACTATTATTGTGCCAAATCGATGAAAGGGAATCCTGCCTGATTAGGAGAAAAACAAAATTGGAGCGGGTTAAAACAATTATAACAGGCAGGCAGTAATTAAAGGAATATTGACTCACCGGGGTTTCTTCTATCCTGTTGAGCACTATAGCTGCAACTTCTGGAACTTCTTCTGGAACACTCCGGAGAGAGGCGGTGCGCGACTATATCTCACACGAGGTGAGGCGGGTCTCCTGGAGCTCGATTGCTTCCAGGCTAAAGCGGTTTCTACTAGCGGTGTGGTTCCAACAACGAGCGCGGCGGGAAGAGGCTGTGTGGTTTCAACGACGACTGCGACGGGAAGAGAGCTGTGTGGTTCCAATAACTGGCGCGGCGGGAAGAGAGCTGTGTGGTTCTAATGACTGGCGCGGCGGGAAGAGAGCCTGCGTCGGTCGCGCGTGCCTTATATATCCTCGGTTCCGATGATTACGTGACATTCTAGAATCATCTTCTTTCCCCTCCCACCCCACCACCCCGATGTGTCGATAGGAGGGTATGAGTGATATCGTTTTGGGAAGGAATAAACGACTTGGCACCTACCGTCAAAATAAAATAATACGAATGGTTTTCCGCGCAACCACTATTACTTCACTGCATAACACGTAAATCAATTATAAACAAGACGACTAGCGACTGTGAATTACAAAGACGTCATTGTTTTGATAACAACAATATTTTGAAGTTCAAATTAGAACTGATTTAGTACGTGAAATTTTATCGCCTAATTATTATCACAAAGTACATATTCTAAAGTTCATTTCGATGTACAATAATCTAACAATTAAGTTAAAAAAAATACGAAGTACTTACGACATAATCGCTGGGTGCTCCGAAACACTTTCGTGACAAGTCGACGGAAGTTGTTATTTTTATTTCTATGCACCCAAACACTAAATACTGCCTACTTCTATTATTTCTAGTGAATTATTTCATAGATTATCATTTTTGTCAATTACATCGTTCATTTATTTTGGCATTTTTAAACTAGATAGAGGCATTATTTACAACGTGTCGTGTTACTATGCCGGACGGACGACGGCATATTTTGTTTGGCTACTATACTCTCCACGGACGTTCTAGTGGTTATGATTCGGAACTTTGATAGCGCGATTTAGGCTTTGGTGTGTTTCGTTAGTGGTGCGACGACAGTGCTGCCACATCACCCCTCTGCTCAGACCGGAGGTCGATAGTGCAGTCCAATTGTCGGTGCGTCCTTAATGCCGGTGGGGAATGCATGCTGTGTGCGTAAGTGCAAGTCACACCGGTGCGAATGATATGCCGATGTGTAATGCATGCCGTACTATGCACTGGTAAGTGATGCCGGTGAGAACGATGTGCCGCAGCAAGTGCCGGAAGTCTGCCTTATAAATCTGCGGTGAGTCGAGATGAAGATAAGTTGGACTGGCTTGCAGGAACTGAAGACTGCAGAAAAGGATTCTCAGTAGTGAATGGTACGGGGTCTTGAGGATAATGACGAAGGCTTGAAGTTGTAGTTTCCGAAGGTTGTTGGTTGCCGTGTTCAGATCACGTCGGGTGGTCACCACTGTGGCCGTAGAAGAAAAAGGGGAGATCTCCCGCCGGGCAAGGTGTTCTGCCCGGGTAGCGGCCAACGCTCCGTGTAATAGTTCGGAGCTGTTCTATATATACTGTTTATGATTCGGAACTTTGATAGCGCGATTTAGGCTTCAGTGTGTTTCGCTAGTGTTGCGAAGACAGCGCCGCCACAAACTGCATGAGTTTTAAAAACATGGTCTCCAGATCGAATTTCGGTGACGGCAGCCAATCTCAACTGAGACTGGTTAAATACGCAGAGATACAGATGCACTCTCTACTCCTCAATCTCGGTATGTTAAGAAAACTACAAGCCATCTATGGACTGTCCTACTGTATAATCTCGCAGACCTATTGATCTGTACGGCTGTTACTTATCCACGAGTTCCTCTTCTCTACGACCAACGCTGTAGACGATTAACCCCGCTATGAAACCCTCGATACATTATCGTCGGGCATCAAGCATGAAGCGGGCATTAAGCGTTGTGAGTTTAAGCGTTGTGAGTGTCGAATAAAATGGAATTTATACTATCCTATCACATTGTACTGCGCGCCTCACATACGGACTTCTAGCGGCACTATATGAACATTACTCAATATCTGTACCTAACTACGCTCAAAGTTTTATCATTGTGACTTGGGAGTCTAATCTGAAGCTCCGCTCAACCCCTTGGGAAAATAGCAAGATGCTATGAATATTGTAGTACTGTGACCGTGAGGTACGAGTTATTTACTAAGGTTATGCATAAATTTTTTGATTGATATATAGATACTTAGTTGGGTTCAAATAATCGCTTAATTTTCCACTTTTTTCGGAACAATTGTACAATTTTCATAGTAACGTACCAGTGGTTAAAAAAATTCCCAGAGGTGCGAGGGTGCAACTTGCTAAAGCATCATCATGCACTATTCAAAATTGTTTTTCAAATAGAGAAAAAAATTGGCAAAAATTATTTACATTCGCGTATTCCCATTTTCATTTCAATAAAACAATAAATAAATCAATTACGTCACAACTAAAAGAGACTTCTTTTCCAAATTTAGATTATCCGATTAATACTCATTTATCTCAAACTTGTCCTAAATTTGATTTGAAAAAAGTTGAAGTTGAATTGAAAATAATGGATAACGACTTAAAAAATGCATCCCGTATTCCATTCTCAGACGACATCCACACTCCTTGTAATGTCGAAACTCTTGAAGGCCTGCGTCAGAAACGTCCTTCGGTCAATCCTTCTCAGAATTTACCGCTGCGTCCCAATACTTCTAAGCAACCTTTACAAATTTCTGAAAAAGATACTTTAGACGCAATCTTGTCATTTTCGAGTAGCTCTGCCGGCGGCATTGACGGGATTAGGCCTAAACACCTCAAAGATCTTGTAAACACGTCTGCCGGTGACGCCGGTAGAGTACTTCTTAATGACATTACAAAATTATGTAATTTTATGCTTTCTGGTAATGTTAATCCCAATTTCACTCCCTACTTATAAGGGGCAAGATTGTGTGCATTTAAATAAAAGGATAACGGTATCCATCCTATTGCTGTTGGTTCCGCATTTCGACGCTTACTTTCAAAAATAGCTTGCAGGCACATAATCTCAAACCTTCAAAAAAAAATTCAGCCTACTCAACTAGACTTTGGCACTAAAGGTGGCAGTGACGCGGCGGTGCATTCCGTGGGTACTTTTTTTAACAAATTCCGATGCAGACGTTCTTCTGAAAGTCGACCTTAGAAATGCTTTTAATTCTATTGATTGGGTAACCCTGCTGAAAGAAGTGGCTACCACTAACCCCGAAATTTATTATTACGTTTGGCAGTGTTACAGTCAAAATTCGAACTTGTTTTATCAAAACCACATTATCGAGTCTGCTGTCGGTGTTCAGCAGGGTGATCCACTAGGTCCAGCTCCTTTTAGTTTGGGAATTCAACCTATTATTTCAAATTTGAAATACAAGCTGAATGTACGGTACCTGGACGACGGTACACTGGGACGTAAAGAAGATGACATATTTTTCAAAATTTTAGATCAATTTTTAAATCACGTTGATAAATTAAATATCTTAAACCCCCATATTGCCCTTACTATTTTAAAATATTGTCTCCTTGTATCTAAATTTACATACTTATTACCCTCAAGTCCCGTCTGGAAATGTTCGGATATTTTAAAAGATATCGATAGTAATTTTAAAATAACCTATTAAACCTATAAAACCACTTTACCTATAAAATTTGGTGGTATTAGTGTAAGAAATATTTCTAGCGTCGCATTGTCTGCTTTCCTTGCTTCCGTGCATAGTCTCATTGATTTATGTAACACAATTTTAAATAATGGAAATGTCCCACTGGAAGTTAACCAACAAAAACAGTGGGATATATCGTTGGTACGGAATGTCCAGAAAAAATTATTTCACATTTTCCACAGTCTGCAAGATCAGGCTCGCCTTCTAGCTGTTTCGACTAAGGAATCTGTAACTCGTTACACGCTCTACCATCAAGTAATCTCGGCACATTGCTTGATGGGAAAAGCTTGCGTTTTGCCGTAGGAATCCATCAATGAGCGGCAATTTGCAACCTCATCAGTGCCCCTGTGGTAGCAGCGTCGATGAGTTTGGCCTCCACGGACTTTCATGTAAGAAAAGTGTAGGTAAGTTTTCCCGTCACGGTTCTTTGAACGAAGTCGTCCGAAGGGCTCTGGTCTCCATAAATATCCCCTCGGTTTTAGAGCCTTGTGGGATATTTAGATACGATGGCTAGAGACCCGACGATGTGACCTTGGAAAAGAGGTAAAGCCCTAGTGTGGGATGCTACTTGCGTTGACACCTTTAGCGGCCTCTCATCTCAAGAGTACCTCTTTTAAAGCCGGGGCGGCATCAGAGGCAGCTAAATTTTGTAAATGGCGCAAATATGAATCTTTGAGAAATGACTACATATTTATGCCATTTGCTGTAGAGACTATCGGTCCGTGGGGTCCACGTGCAGTGACTGGTCGTCGTTGCTGGTGATTAGAGGGCTGGTTCTTTTCTCGCTCCAAGGTTAAGTGTAGATATTTAGCGAGGAAACACAGCCAGCGTTCTTTGCACTATACCACGGGGAGCAGGACTTTTTGAATATTTAAATTTTTAGTTATAGTTTCTCTATATTATAGTTCCTTTTTTATTATTGTGTCTATTGAACATTAATTGCAAATATGTATGAATTGAGTAATGCAACTTAAATAAGATAATTTCAAGATTTTTAGAATAATGTACTACAGTTTTATAACGTATTAAATCTATCTCCCTTTTTATCTAAAGTATTGAAGTAAAAATCTTAAAGTCTTACTGTGACAGTATTGTACATGTGGTACAAATAAATTAGGAATGGCTCATTTAATAAAAAGTTTTTTTTCTGCTTTTCTTTTATATTTGTTAAGAAAATGTTTACTGAAAATTGTTGAGTTCTTTTTTGGATTCCAATTAATTTTGACTAATTTTCTCTAATAATTAGAATTGGAATTAGAGAATTTGACAAACGGCGGGAACTTGATTGATTGATTGTTGCTCCTAATTTATTGTTTTAATAACGGTTTGAAGTGGATTTGGATATGTAAAAGTGATGCAGTTTTATGTAAGTTAAATGTTTGCGCATGTGAACTATTAGTGGAAACGACGGAAGAAGTGAAATAAATGAAGACATGGCTCAAAAGACAAGCGTTCAATCCCAAAAAATCTTAATTAAAACAAAAGTCGACTGTAGGGATGGGCAAGTGCAAAAATATATCGTTATATATATATATATATATATATATATATATATATATATATATATATATATATATATATATATATATATATATATATATATCTTAACGATATTTATAATCGGTATCGATATATATCGTGTAATAAATATCCATATATCGATGTGTTATGCATGATGTAACGTACTTACTTACTAACGGACGTAATGCATGATGTAGTAGTAAGAACAGATTAAGGCCCAAAATTTTATAACGAGATGGTTAGACGACGAAAAAAACTACAACAGCACACGAATGCGTTTGTGGCTGCTTAAAATATCTCAAAATTGATACGATTTCGATACTCTAAAATCAATATTGAATATTGATATATTGCAATTAAAAAATATCTTTATGTTAAATATTTTTATGAGAAAATATCGATATATTGTTATCAAGACTAGTCAGCTGTCAGATGTCTTGTGACCGTGACGTGAACTTGGCCGACGACGGACTGTCGCTCCTGTTTTGTCGCTTGAATAATGGTTTGAAGTGGATTTTAATTCGTAAAAGTTATATGATTTTGTGAATTAAGTATCTGCGCGTGTGAACTATTAGAGAAAACGACGAAACAAGTGCTTTGATGTCGATATAAACCTCAAGTTATTTTTATCGCTTAGGCGCCTTATGAACTTGAGTGACTGTCGTCATCAACTGTCCGCTGGGTTAAGCTGTCGTCAAAATCTTCCCAAGGGCTTCGCAACAGGACGCATCAGCACATTGTGAAGAAAAGAAAAAAAAACGCGAGAACCTTGAAACTGGACTGATAAATCTGTGTGGATTGAAATTTATAAAGACTATAATATAAAGAAGACTATGCTTTAGCATTTGTGGTTTTTGAAAATACGAAGAATTAAAGAAAATAAGACTTGGCTTCAGCCTTTATGGACTTTGAAGAGATGAAAAGAAAAAAATAAGACTTGGTTCCCTCCTTTATTCTCCAAAATTCTATATATTCAAATTAAAAAAAAAAGATAAGGCTGTATGGCTTAGTTCCTTTGCCTGCTCTTTCGAGCGAAGAATAAAAACAACAACAAAGCCGCTGTCAGTCAGCGTCAAAGCACAAATTATAAAGTTGTATGTACAAGAACAGAAGTGCGTCAAAGTCAAGCGTCAAGTCAACTCGACAAAATATTTTGTTTGATGCTTTGATGAGCGTCGTTGTTTAATTATAAATTCTTAATAAATATCTAGCACATAAGTATATTAAAAAAATGAACGATAATGAGGATGAAGCTGCAACATTTTGCGATTCTACGGTAGTTATAAAGTGTTTTATAGCATATGAATAATTTTCATGTAATATACAATCACGAAATTTTCTATTGACGTAACTGGTTTCAGTCAGCACTGGTTGAGGGTTGTCGACTGCCAGTTCGTATGCAAGGTGGCAATGACTGGCCCCTCGCAGAGATTATTAGTATAAAGGAAGTAAGAGGTCAAAGAGGCTATTATGTCCATTATGTTGACTGTAAGTATACACATATTTTCCTTGAAAAGATTAAATATTATTCCTGACATAGTTATCAGATATTAAGCAAAAGGTTGAGTTGTAGAGCAAATCGCTTTTGCTCCCTAGTGCCCTAGTGTACAAAACCTACATCAAAAAATATTAGGTTAGTCATCAAATATTGAATGAAAAAATAATTTGTATATTTCAAACACATGTCTGGTGTTCTTATGTAAACTTCAAGAATCTATGAACATGTAACACATGTTTTATGTAATTATGTTACATTATTTCCACTTTTAATTCACTCTTAGTTATTTTGGATTGGCTATAGACATGCAGTACTTGATTTTGATATTGTTTTTAATCTATTACACTGTTTTTAGATGTGGGAAATGCGTTTTAAATTAAGGCTAATATTTCCAATATGGACCATCGATTTCAAAGCCCATATTTTTTGTAGATAGTACTCACTAAAATAAAGCGTTTTGCAAAGTTTTAGGTTGCGGAAACTTACGGTTCATGAGATATATTTTTTTAAACTTTTCATACAAATTGGTAAATAACACGCAATTACAAAATAAATTTGACAAATGATTGATGTTAAACGCAGTTAGTGAAGTGTTCCGAATATTTTGAAAGTATCGATACCTACTCTATACCAAGTATCGTATCAAAAGTATCAATACTACTTGGTATCGAGTACATTTCGTTAATTTTGGAGACGAAAAATTATGACAAAACAATTAGATGCATAGGAAGAGCTAATAAGTGCAATTATATATGTATATAAAGTTTACTCTATTTAAGTTCCACCTTAGTACTTGTATTTCATTGTTTACAACTTGTTTGTATTTCTTAATTAGTACAGCTTTTGTACTTTTATTTTATTGTTTGCAACTTTCTGTATTATCTAATTCTTACTACAATAAAGTGTTTACTTACTTATTGACTTACTTATTTAATATTCAAAAAGTACCCAAAACCGAATCAGAGCACCCCACTATCCACGTGGTCTTGTCTGCCCTACCCCTAGAGTGTATATAAGAGCCCGGAGGCGCGGAGGGAGAGCAGTGCCCGCCCGCCGTAGGGAAGCGCAGGCACCGAGATACAGGCGGCCCAGGTGCCTGTGCTTCCCTACCCTAGGGCGGAGGCACTGCTCATCCCGCAGTGCCGGAGCGCCGGAGCACAACTTCCCGGCTTCTTACCCCCCCTAGTCTCCAAAATTAACGAAATGTACTCAATACCAAGTAGTATTGATACTTTTGATACAATACTTGGTATCGAGTATGTATCAATACTTTAAAAATATTCGGAACCCTACACTAATTTACGTTTGACATCAATGATTTGTCAAATTCATTTTGTAATTGGTGTAATTGCATGTTATTTGCCAATTTGTATGAAAAGTTTAAAAAAAATATATCTCATGAACTGTAAGTTTCCGCAACCTAAAACTTTGCAAAACGCTTTCTTTTAGTGACTACTATCTACAAAAAAAATATGGGCTTTGAAATCGATGGTCCATATTGGAAATATTAACCTAAATTAATTACGATAAAAACAAATTTCACTTGTTTATTGTATATTCACTTATTAGACGTGGTAGAGCCTTGCTGCAGTTATATTGGTAGTATAGTTGTAGCACGAATGGGTTGGCTCGACCGGGGAAGGACCACGCTTCACAGAATACCAGCGTAAAATAGTACCTTAATGCTGCTGTGTTTCGTATGGTGAGTGTAGAGAACCGGAGACCCTTTTTACGGGAAACGAGGCATTACATCTTAGTCCTCACGGGTGACAACGCATCTGAATTTTGATTCTTGATCAAGGATAGATGTAGATGTCTATGGGCCACAGCAACCACTTACCATCAGGTGGACTGTGTGCTCGTTTGTCACCCCATACTATAAAAAAAACTTAAAATTGTGTAATAACGAAACACAAATATGTCAATTTGTTTATTTAACACATATACACTTATAAAAAAGTCAACCACTCGGACCCAGACAATCCATTTGTGGCTGGAGACTTATATACAACTTGAAGTGGTGGGGTCAAATTGAAGTGGTTGCACAAGGTTGTGGAAGCACAAGTGCTGTTGATGATTTGGTACCAATAAATTCAAATAGTGTGTTCCATGTTATAAAAGTACAATCAAGATATGAGGCAGGCTAAAGATGTTTAGTGCTAGTGTTTTCTCACTGTAATTATAAACTTAAAGTGCAAAACTTTGAAAAAAACTATTCGCGTGAATTACGAACTTTTAAAATCTACCTTCATAATTTTATATTTCTTTTACATCATTGATTTCCGGTTCTGTCAATGAAAGCGACCTATAGACAATAGTGTTGCCATTACAAGAAATTTTCTACTAAATCAGTAAAAAATAAAAAAAATAAAATGAGTCCAAAAAGCTTTAAATGTTCTAAATGTAGCAAAACTACAAACGATAAGAAGCTATCAGTAAGTTGTGACTCCTGCAAGAGCATTTTATGTGGTGATTGTCATGGAATGTCACCAACTGAAGTAAGAGTGTTCGAGTTAAAGACAATAGCTCGAGTGGTTTCTTTCTTATGTGTCGATTGTAAGTCACTAATGGCACAAATACCAAATATAATGAAACAACTGGAGGAACTTACTAAAGAAGTACACCACTTGCGATTACGTCAAAACATGCTTGTAACTAAAGGAGCAATACAAGAATTGGCTGAGCGCACTAAGAGAGCTAACAATATAATAATTTACGACGTACCAGAATCAACCTCGGATAAACCTTTACAAAGGCGGGAGCATGATAAAGAGGAGTGCAGGAAAATAATAACGTGTGTGAGCAAAAAAGTTAGCTGTGATAATGTGAAACTATTTCGTCTTGGTAAGTTTCAAGCTGAAGCTCCTCCTCGTCCCATTAAAATGGTAATGAAGTCTAAGAATGATGCTATTGAGATACTTCATAACAAAACTAAACTGGATAAACCGTCAATTATTAAATCAGACCAAACTGCCATGCAACGCGAGTACTTAAAATACCTCCGTGATGAATTAGAGAAACGTACTAATAATGGAGAACAAGGCTTGACTACTAATAATGGAGAACAAGGCTTGACTATCAAGTATATACAAGGGCAGCCTAAAATTTACTGTAAACAGGAGATAAAAAAATAGTCCAAATTCACCAACCCTCACTAGCAAATCTTTTTAACAAAAAAACGCGACCTTCGATACCTTCCGCACTCTTAACAATAACAATCTTATACACAAACATACAATCGATAACATCTAAACTGGATTTATTCATTGCAAGAGTTGATCAACTAAAACCATCAATTATAGTCCTCTCAGAAACATGGCTAAAACCAAATATACCTGACTCACTGATAAAGATACCGGGTTACGACTTATACAGAGACGATCGTATTGATAAACGGAGAGGAGGGGTCGCTATTTATGTATTGAACAATATTACATATATGACATCAAAGCGAAATAGTCAGTATAATACGAAGTATGACTCTTGGGAATGTTTATGGGTAGACATTGAAGTAGGTTTTCAAAGAATACTCTTATGTGGACTATATAGAGGGCACGAATCAACTATCGATCATGACAACTTGCTTCTACAAAATTTAGAACTGGCTTCCCAGTCAAACACAGTAATCACGGGTGACAAACACAGTAATAATAATGGGTGACTTTAACTTTGGTGGAGTCAAATGGCCTCTTTCAAATTGTGTGTATCTACTGCCAAAAGAAACCAATTTCTTGCAATGGTATAACAACAACAATCTATACCAATTGGTAGATCACATTCACGCGCGCGTCGTCGTTCGCATCGCCTGTGCCCGGTGCCTAACGTACGAGCATTATCCGTGTACGAGTTATCTATCGTGTGACCGAACCGACCGGATTCGCGGCAACACGACGCAGCGCTAGTGCCATTGTGTATTAGGCACAGAGTAATAACTGGTATAGAGGTAACTGCGTGTTGTGCCATAGCAACATCATGGATAACCCTAGCAACAGATTTTGTCAAAAGGATCAATTAAGTGATGGCGAGGGTCCGCTCAGGTCTGGTAACATGAGTGTGGACGAAAACCTTGAAATAGTGACACCCCCATCTTTTGTAACATATCGCAAAGCAGCCTCAGGCTCTACAAATCCAGACTTCAGGAGTGAGCTTCAGTCTTTCCAGAATAAAATTCTCAACATGTTGGAAAGCTACTTCTCACGGCAGGATGAAAAGATCTCCAAATTGGTAAAGGATACTGAGGATGTCAAGACCTCAATAGGAGTTATGAGTAACATCTTCGATGACTTGAGTAGGAAAATTGAGGATGTTGACCATCGACTTAGCGTGCTGGAAAAAAAATCAACTTCTGTCTACCCAGATTCAAATCAACTCGTCGAGATTCAGGCAAGGCTGGACTACATGGAGCAAATATCGAGAAGTTGTAATGCCGAAATCAGTAATCTTCCGGAAAGGCGTGGCGAGAACTTGCTAAAAGTAGTCCAAAATATAGCTAGTATTTTAAAACAGCCAGTTACTTCACAAGATATTGTGGCCGTTCATCGCGTACAACAGTTAAAGCCAACTAGCTCACGACCGAGGAATATAATTGTCAGATTCTCGAGTCAAATATTGCGTGATAATTTCATATCTGCAGCACGTCTTGAGAAAAATATAATATCTGAACAACTAAAAATTGAAGGAACGTCTCACAAGATCTACATAAACGAGCATCTAACGCTAAACAATAAAAAGCTATTTCGTCAAGCAAGAGATGCAGTCAGACAACATGGATATAGATTCATCTGGGTCAAACACGGAAACATCCTTGTTCGGGCAAAAGACACCTCCCCTGCTTTCACTATACGTTCTGAAAAAGATTTACTTAAAATTAAACCAATTAATATCGCCGAAACATAGTTTATATTTTTATATTGTATTTCTGTACGTTTTTACTTTAACTTTGGGTTATATGATCGGAGAAGCTTATATTTGTCAATTTTATACACGCTATAGTGAAATTAGTTACTTAGTGTTTGCTCTCAGTAATTGTTGGAGGTGTCTGCTCTCAAGTGTGCATTACTCTGTAACTTTGCACGTATTTGAGTGTTTTACCGTATACCCCGTAATAATGTTCGTTACCTACCATCAGAAATTACTGTTGATAAAACTTGGTGTTTACTGTTTTTATAATTTTATGCGGTATTCTGCAACTTATTCTGTGTGCATTACTAAAATATCGTGTGTGAAAAAACATTTAATTGCAGACTTGGTGGTAATGTATAATCTAAACTATGATAATTGTCACTTTATTTACACAAAAAGTAATAAGTTATCGCCTTCCTATTTTTTAACAAAAATGGTAAAAATTATTTACATGTTGTTCAATAAAAGAGGATAATAAATTAACTATTTACTATCAAAACTGCAGAGGTTTACGAACCAAACTTAATACTTTATACAATAATATACTTGCTGAGTGTTTTGATATTATAATATTAACTAAAACGTGGTTAATACCTAATATTACTGATTGCGAGTTAATAGATCCCCGTTATTTAGTATATCGGTGTGACAGAGACCGGGTGGCCTGTGGTAAGTCGGATGGGGGTGGTGTTTTGGTGGCGGTGCGCCGAGGACTAAGAGCCATTCGTTGCGTAATCAGGCCACCACCAATGTCTGATGATAATATATGCTGCAATGTGCCCTCTAATATTGACTATGTTTTTTTGAGATTCGAAACATCCGTGCACCATAAATGTAGTGTAGTTTGTGGCGTTTACGTTCCGCCAAACCAAAATGTTAACACATACGAATTATTATTTAATGCTTTTCATTATGAATTGACTTCTAGTGTGGTTAACGATTTTTTTATTTTCGGGGATTTTAACCTACCACACGTGGAATGGGTTTCTAATGATAAGTACGCAACTATGCGAGATCCTCTAAATAGTTTTACACCTACCTACCGACTACTTTCTAACTTTTTCTCAGTATTGAATGCCAAACAATACAATATATTTAAAAACAGTATAGATCGCATTATTGACCTCTTTATAAGTAACACTGATACTTGCAACTGTGAGCTACCACTGACTCCCTTGGTTCAAATTGATAATTACCACCCACCTTTCATAGCACATATATTTTTAGACGTATTACAAAAACCAATGATTCGTTGTGCAAAACCTAAGTATAAATTTATTGAAGCTAATTACGTTGATATTAATGGTGAAATAAATTCTATAGACTGGGCCAGTATACTGTACGGGCTCTCGTTGGAGACGGCTGTATATATTTTTTATGAGGAGATAAATAAAATTATTAGAAAACATGTGCCCTTACGGCCTACTAAATCAAAAGAATTTCCTATATGGTTCTCACGTCCTCTTATTCATGTCTTTAAAAACAAAGAAAAAGCATGGATTAGATGGAAAAAGTATGGTAATAAATCGGATTATGAGACTTTTGCAATATTTCGTAGAAGATTCAAATTATTATGTAAAGATTGCTATAACACCTATATTAATTCAATCGAAACTGGTATGCATAAAGATTTAAAACTGTTTTGGTCATTTGTGAAAACGCGTGAGGATAAAAATGCCATTCCCAACAATATGACATATAATAATTCTCAATCTAATGACCCGCAAGAAATATGCAACATGTTTTCAAAATACTTTGGATCTGTGTATGTGGAAAGAGATGCAGCATTGGTGGACCTAGACTCCTTGCCATGTACTAATACTAATGACATCTTTCTAGGTGATATATTCTTCTCATTAGACACTATAATCAAAACACTTAAATCCTTAGATGTTGCTAAGGGTTCAGGACCAGATGGTCTACCGCCGTTCTTTTTTAAGCACACCGCAGACTCCATAAGCGTTCCTCTCTTTCATATCTTCAACCGTAGTCTACGGGAGGGATACGTACCAAAGATCTGGAAGTCAGCAAATGTTACCCCCGTCTTCAAGAGCGGATCAAAAAATATTGTTTCAAATTACCGTCCGATCTCGCTTCTGTCCACCTTATCGAAGGTCTTAGAAAGGTTAGTTCATAACTGTATCTATCCAAGCTTACACAATATCATTATCCCTGAACAGCATGGCTTTGTCAAAAATCGTTCGACTGTAAGTAATCTTGTTTTATATGCTAATTTTCTGTTTGACAATATGGACAAGCGGCTTCAAATCGACTCAATTTATACAGACTTTTGTAAGGCTTTCGATAAGGTGGATCACGAAATTCTCCTTCGAAAAATTGCTTATAACGGTATACGCGGAAACTTATTGCGATGGTTTTCATCATACGTTACAAACAGGACACAAAAGGTGGTCATTAATGGATTCTCGTCCGATGAAATAAATGTATCATCTGGCGTGCCACAGGGCTCAATATTAGGGCCTCTTCTGTTCTTAATCTTTATAAACGATATATCGACTTGTTTCAAAAATTCTCATTTCTTGCTATATGCTGATGATCTAAAAATTTTTCGTAGTATAAAAACATTTGATGACTGTATTCTACTTCAAGATGACATGGATCGTTTAACTTCCTATTGTATAGAAAATAAACTAATTCTTAGCCTCCCTAAATGTAAAACTATCACCTTCACTAAAAAAAGTAATATTATTAAATTCGCATATTCTCTTTGCAATACTCCTCTTGACAACGTTTCGCTTATTAAAGACCTTGGCGTGTTCTTTGACTCTAAGCTTCATTTTGATTACCACATTAACCACATTATCAACAAAGCGTTTCAGCTTTACGGTTTTATCATGAGAACTTGTAAGCCATTTAAAAAGTCTGGCACTTATCTACTGCTCTATAAATCTCTTATAAGACCCCAATTGGAATACGCCACACAAGTTTGGAATCCCTTCTACCAAAGATATAGTGATTTACTAGAATCGGTTCAAGCTAAATATCTACGCTCTGTAAACTACAGATGTTACTGTTCTTGGTCCTCTTATGACTACCTCTTGCATAAATATTATTTAACAACTTTAAGTAATAGGCGATTACTACTTGACTGTACTTTTCTTTACAAAATTGCACGATGCGGTTCGTAGATCCTTCGCGTTAGAGTCTATTGGTGTAGGTTCGAAGCCGCGCCGCAACCCAGACGAAATACGCGCTTTACAAATTTTAGACGACACTGCAGAGTTAGTAAATGGTCAATAGAATGTCGGCTTACCGTGGAAATACGATGAATTACATTTACCCGACTCTTACCCTAACGCTTTTAATCGTCTAAAGTCAATAGAAAGAAAATTTTTGCTCAACAAAGAGTATGCAACTCGTTATTGTGAAAGAATGAGATACTTATTTTCTAATGGTTATGCTAGAGAACTTAATGAGACCGATGAAAACTCTAATAAACGTATAATATGGTATTTGCCGCACTTTGGTGTAGATAATCCAAATAAGAAAAAACTGCGTTTAGTTTATGACGCGGCAGCAAAGTCGAACGGTTATTCTTTAAATGATTTTCTTTTACAAGGCCCTGATTTGTTACAATCGTTATTAGGAATAATGTTACGATTTAGAGAAAACCGCGTAGGTATCATAGGGGACATAAAAGATATGTTTTTAAGGATTAATGTACGAAAAGAAGATGTTAATTCTTTGCGTTTTTTGTGGAAAGATATCTATTTAAGCAATGAAAATGAACAATTAGGCTTCGGAAGTAGTAACAAAGGTTCAAAATTACCTATACAACATCCTGTTAAGAAATATGTTATGACGTCATTAATTTTTGGCGCTAACTGCTCCCCATTTATAGCACAATATATTAACCAAAATAAAAACACATTGCGCTTTCAGAATAAAATGCCGGATGCAGTTAATGCAATTAGGAAAAATCAATATATGGACGATTTTATCGATAGTTTACCAGACGTCGCTACTGCTACAAAAATGATAAAAGATGTTTCATATATTAATCAGCAAGGTGGTTTCGTGATGCGTAACTGGTTAAGTAACAAGTCAGATGTTCTTAATGATATGCCAAAAGAGACTTTAAATGACATGGCGATACGGTTTAATGTTGAATCCCAGCCGGAACGAACGCTTGGGCTTTTGTGGTTTCCCGCGAGTGATATGTTCGGGTTCGATCTTTCGTTAAAGCGTATACCGAGTGATATTTTACAACTATCACGAAAACCGACTAAGCGTGAAGTTCTTCGTATTATAATGTCTGTATATGATATTCATGGTTTTTTAGCACCTTTTACGATAAAATCCAAAATTTTAATGCGCGAAATATGGAATGTAGGTATAAAGTGGGATCAGGAAATAACAGATAGTTTATTTGTTTTATTTAAAGATTGGATTTCGCAGTTACAAGAAATGAGTTACGTTCGAATCCCGCGGTGGTATTTCTATAGCAACGATTCTGTCGGTGTGAATGAGAAGAGCGGCCACACCGTAAACGACGATGAGACGTCGTTGCAATTGCATATTTTTTGTGATGCATCTCCATGCGCATACGCATGTGTTGCTTATTGGCGTAAACAAGACAGCAACGGCGTGCAGGTGTCATTCATTGCGAGTAAAAGTCGCGTTGCGCCGTTAAAACCGTTAACTATGCCTAAACTCGAACTTCAAGGCGCGCTATTAGCATGTCGCTTGGCAGAGACTATAAAAAAGGAGCATAGAATTAAACCGTCACGTGTTTTTTATTGGACTGATTCAATGATTGTTATTTATTGGATACGTAACGAGCATAGAAATTACAAAGTTTTTATTGCAAATAGGTTAGGTGAAATTGATGAGTTAAGTAAAATTGATGAGTGGCATTATGTGCCGACAAATTTAAATATAGCCGAAGCATTAAACAAAGGAGTTTCCTGGCAGTTTATACCACCAGCCAGTCCTCATATGGGGGGAGCTTGGGAGCGTCTGATTAGAAGTGTGAAAACGGCACTGAAAGTCGTTCTTAGAGAGAGGGCTCCACGAGAAGAAGTTTTATTAACGCTTCTCGCTGAAGTCGAAAATATAATTAATAGTAGACCGCTTACCCATGTTTCGGTGGACCCTCAAAGTAAAGAGGCATTAACTCCAAATCATTTTTTACTAGGATCTTCGTCGAACTTACCTGTACCTGGGGTCTTTGATGATGGCGACATGTATGTTAGACGACAGTGGCGTATTGCCCAACGGTTGACAGACTTATTTTGGAGCAGATGGGTGAAAGAGTTTTTGCCAGAGCTAATTCCTCGTCGTAAATGGGATAGGGAAGGTCCGCAATTAAAAGTAGGAGATCTTGTAGTAGTAGTCGATCCATCATTATTTCGAAACTGTTGGCCAATAGGTATTATTGAAAAGGTTTATCCAGGTTCAGACGACAGAGTCAGAGTAGTTGACGTTAGGACTAAGTCAGGAGTGATGAAGCGATCAGCTGCTCGCGTGGCCTTTCTCCAGCTTGATAATGAGTGTCGGCGAACCGACACTTGGGGGGAGGATGTTGACGACGCTCACGTTGCTTCTCGAACACCTGAAATATAAATAATATTAATCAATAAAAAATAAAATATGTAAAAAAATATACTCATAAAACATTGTTACTTACCTAATGTACTTGCTGTTTTTCTATAATAAATAAGTACGTGTGCATACGGGGACGGTGGCACTTACCGCGATTTTTATCAGTAGGGTGAAGGTATATTTGCAACAACGGTGTTGCACCGCTGAGTACATGATCCCGCGTTTCGAGTTAGTTGCACTAGAACATCATACGAGGTGACACCTATGTCTCCCTCCCCGCGGATGTACACGCGCTCACCAAATTTTTTTTTTGTATATTTTTCTCCCAGACGACACCAGCGGCCTACATCATCAACATAGTGGTCAGTCTTTGCCGCCTCGTCAAAGGGCAAACAATGTTAACAAGCGAGCTCCCGGTTTATTATTGAAAAGTGTATACTTATCGTACAATTCTAGATAAAACCCGTATTACGATAAAAACGATTGTCAGTTCGGTTTACCTATGTTGTGAAATCAAACATAACCAAAGAAAATACAGTGATTTAACGACCCGAACAGTTCAATTACTATGCAAAAATCAGTCGGCCGCCATAACGGTTGGTTCGTCGGGCAAAGCAGTGCATCAGGTAATAAACAGTGCTAAGCGCAACGCACAGTGATCATATTCTCGTGCGCCCATTGACCGCACGCCGACCGTACGTCATCGCGCATGCGCAGTGCTACCCGTCAAAGATTATTAAAGATTATTAATCGGATATGCGCATATGTACGAGTTGTCGCTGAGAGACTACGACGTATGAAAGTTATTTAGTAAAGGTTTATTCACTGAAAGTTTGAGCTTTTTGCAAGATTTTAGTATTGATTTTGTATAACAATGTACTCCTGCTGCGAGGGATCGACGGACGATGAATCAACTATAGTATGCACCCATTGTGGTGGAGCGTTTCATCACAGTTGTATGGACCCGGCAAACAGCTACGATTTTTCAACTATCGATACAAACAACTGGACCTGTCCCACTTGTACAGCCAAGAAGCCAAAGGCGATTAAAGGTGACAATACTCCCATACGATTGGGAGCATCGCAGGCAGTGGCAAATAATAACGTTACCCAACGCCTCAAAAAGATAAAAACGGTTTCAGAACCTTCATCAAAGGCTCAAACCAGTGATACAGTTAGTCAAATTACAGTTTCTTCGCTTGAATTGCGTGAAATAATTAGGCAGGAAATTAGACGGGAAATTATAGAATTACAGAAAGGTTTGGAAGCCAGCTTTGAGCACCTATTAAATGCGAAATTTAAGAAAATAGAAGATGAAATGGAGGAAGTCAAGAAATCAGTCTCGTTTATAAACAATAAATATGATGAAATCAAGACTCAGTTGGTCAACCAAGAAAAATCTTTAAAATCCATGGATGTTATATCGGCTGATGTGACCCAATTGAAGACTACATTTAATAAACTGGAGAGTGAGAATAATACAAGAGATCAGTGGGCCAGACGTTCAAATATTGAAAAATATTGAAATTTGTGGAGTTCCTGAAAAGAAAAATGAGAACTTGATTACAATTATAGAAAACTTGGCAAAAAAAGCTGATATATCATTTAACGCCCCCACTGATATGGATTTCGTAACCCGTGTTGCATCCTTATCGAAAGATATTAAAAAGCCCAAACGTATAATTGTGCGTTTCATGTCTCGTTACTATAAGGATGAGTTTCTGTGCAAGGTGCGTCAGCTGAAAAATTTGAAAGCTAGCGACATCGGGTTTTCAGGTAACAACTCTTATGTCTTCTTCAACGATCATTTAACTACATCAAATAAACTACTGCTTCAAAAGGCAAAAGCTAAAGCTAAAGACTGTAATTACAAATTTGTGTGGGTAAAAAACTGTACTATTATGGTGCGTCAAAGTAACAGTAGTCCTGTGTTACATATTAACTCGACAAATGATTTATTCAAAATAAAATAAGAACTATTATTTATTTTTATTCTCAGTATAATAAAAAAATACAAAGACTTGCATATTCTTATCCTTGTTTGGGATGGAGTCAACGTACATTGATACTTTGTTTTCGTTTTTGCGTATTGGCGGGCTTTGTTGTTCTTTACAGTAGTGGTATCGCTTCTATTGATTCCTTTTGTAACCTTAACAATTTAAAGTTATATAATGATAGTATACGGCATTATTATATTATTATCGGAGTTATGTATCTGAATTATCATATTATAGTGTTTAAAGATAGATAATAAATTGCGAATTTATTACCAAAACGTCAGAGGGTTGCGTACTAAAACTAGCATGTTCTATAAGAATATTGTTTTAAATGAATATGACGTAATTTGTATTACAGAAACATGGCTACTACCTAGTATATATGATTTGGAATTGTTTGACTCTCGATATAATGTATATAGATGCGATCGAAACCATACAATCAGGGGCGATAAGATGGGGGGTGGGGTTTTAATAGCTGTACATCGAAAATTTAATGTACGTAATTGTATAACTGTTCCTGTTGTAAATTCGGCAGCTGAAATTATATCAGTCGCCATATCGCTCAATGGAACCTCAAAAAACATTTATAACTTATACTCGTGCTATTTTCCGCATTGCAATGTTCAAAAAGAAGTTTTAAGTAACTTTTATGAATATATAACTAAAAAGGCAATCCAATATCAGGGCGAATATTATGTTATTTTTGGTGACTTTAATATCCCTTGTGCTGAGTGGTTGCCTGTTAAAAATGTTTCATTTTCCATCCTTTCTGGAAATTTTAATGTCGACTACGTAAATGATTTATCTAATTTTATTTCCATGAATGACTTTAAACAATTTAATTTAATTTATAATGGTAATAACCGAGTGCTTGATTTAGTTATTGCTAACGTGGATTGTAGTGTATCAGCTTCTGAGCCTCTTGTACCTGAGGATAAACATCACCCAGCTTTTTGTTGTGATGTCTGGATTTGTAAGCAGAAGTCACTCAGCCAAAACACCAAGTCCCTTACGTTGTTTAAGTCAGCCAATTATGATAGCATAAATCATGCTCTTTCTAACATAGATTGGAATGAATGTTTCACTTCGAATGATATTAATGATAATATTAAAACTTTTTATAATATAATTAATGATATTATAATTAAGTTTGTTCCAGTCAAAGTCATTCACACTAAAAATAAATACCCTATATGGTTTAATCGAGTACTAATAAAAACAATTAAGGAAAAATTAAAATATCATCGGAAGTGGAAAATATATGGCCGTGTAACTGATTATAATACATTTAGACTACTTAGAGAAAGGCAGAAAGTGTTGCAGGATGAGTGTTTTAATAATTTTATATCTGATGCTGAATCTAAGATCTCTCACAATAGTAAACACTTTTGGGCATATGTTAAATCAAAAAGGATAAATATGAATGATTTACCCGACTCAATGTTTATTGGAGATGTTAGGTCGTCTAGCGGCGAGAACATATGTGGTTTGTTTAATCAGTATTTTAACTCGGTATTTGAATCTCATAGTCAATCTGATCATGATCATATCGATGTCAACCAAGGAAATAACCTGATTAATCTCAACCACATTTTTATAGATAAAGCAAAAATTGAATCATACCTCAAAAACATTAATACTAATAAAGGCGCTGGTCCTGACGGGCTTCCTCCAATTTTATTGAAGAACTGCTACAAGCAATTATCCGAGCCGCTTTTTAGATTGTTTAATCATTCATTGAAAACGGGAGTGATGCCATATGCCTGGAAACAGTCCTTTGTTACACCTGTATTTAAGTCTGGTAATAAACAAGATATAGAAAATTATCGTCCGATATCCAAACTTAGTACTATCCCCAAGCTTTTTGAGAAAATAGTGTATGATGCTATATACCCTACCATCAGACCCGCCTTGTTGACCCAGCAGCATGGTTTCATGACTAGAAAATCTACAGAGAGTAATTTATGCGAATATCTTAATATTGTTCACAAAGCAATGGATGCAGGGCTACAGGTGGATGCCGTGTACACCGATTATTCCAAAGCCTTTGATAAAATATGTCATGAAATCCTTATCAAAAAACTAGACCAAATCGGTGTGCACGGTGACCTCCTGCGCTGGCTAGCATCTTACTTGCGTAATCGTACTCAAGCGGTAGCAGTTAAGGGGTACTGCTCTTCGTTTTTACCAATATCTTCGGGTGTTCCCCAGGGCTCGCATCTCGGTCCTCTTTTGTTCAATATTTATATAAATGACGTTCTTTTGCAATTCCAACATTCTAACATACTTCTATTTGCTGATGATAAAAAAATTTTTAAAGTTATTAAAAATGAACATGACTGTGAGCTACTACAAAAAGATATTAATAGATTATACTCATATTGTTCAAATAATCTATTATTCTTAAATATAAAAAAATGTAATGTTATTACATTCAGCAGGAAAAACAAAACTATAAAATTTGATTATAAAATAAATAATGAATCGATAGATCGAGTAACTGAGTTGCGGGACCTGGGCGTATATTTGGATCAAAAATTAATATTTAAATCTCATATTGATAAAATCGTTAACAAGTCCTATAAGATGCTTGGATTTGTCTTACGAATTACTAAAGACTTTAAAAAACCCTCAACTCTAATTATTTTGTATAACTCATTGGTCCGCTCAATATTAGAATACTGCTCAACAGTTTGGAATCCTCAATATAATATTTATATAGAGTCAATTGAAAAAATTCACAATAAATTTCTGAAGCATATACAATTTAGATCAGCCGGTGATGCCTCTGTTTTGTGTAGATTAGCCTCTAACCTAAAATCTCGTCGTACTGTCAGGGATCAGATGTTTTTATATAAAATCATTCATAATAGGGTCGACTCCATACCACTTCTAAGTGAAATAAATTTTAGATGCCAAAGGATAAGTGCTAGAAAGAAACTTTTATTTTGTACCTCTACAATGCGCACTAAATACGGCAGGAACAATTTTATAACTCGTGCATGTAATTCTTATAATAACATTTTTTCAGGTGTTGATGTATTTTCTCTGTCATATAGACAGTTTAAAAAAGAAATTGAAACTGTAATGGGTAAAATTGATATTTCACATTAATATTATATTTTGCCATAACTTAATTTTAGTTCTACACACCTAAGTATGTTATGATGTTTGCTTGTTGTCGATGAGTTACTTATCTGTGGAAACTTTATTGTTAATTGTAAGATTAATATGTGTTATGTATTAGACTTAAATTATGTATGTTTCCCTTGAAAAAATAAAAAATAAAAATAAAATAAAATTTGTCGTAACTTTTTTGATTGCTCTCAATTTGTCAACTGTATATACCTTCGTGTACCAAGTCACTCACAAAGAATACGAAACACTCACGTGCATCGTTTGTTTTTCCTTAATCTGTGCAAAACAAATGCGGGCAAGCGTGCGCCTTTGCGTCGTATAATGGAACTGTACAACAACAGCTTCTCCGATGTAGACTTATTTACCATGTCCCTACCTCAATTTAGAAAAGCTGTAAAACTTATATTAAATGATTTGTAATTTTTTTTATCTTTATTACTATTTTCTTTAATTTTATAACGTTAATCTCAATTGTTTTATTTTTTGTAATAAATATGTAATATTTACGATTTTGCTGATAACGGCTAAGTATGCATTGTTGTCTCTAGTTTTTTAGTTTTTATTTTATATTTGTATTCTCTGTGCCTTATAACTTTAATTAGTACGGTAATTTTGTGGATAACGGTGTTGGTTGTGTAATTAGCTTATATTTTGACATAGGATTTGAATTGTAATTTTTATTATACAACTGTTTGTTGTCCTTAATAAAATAAAATAAAATAAAATAAAAAATAAAATCAATATACGAGGTTTCGCCAGGGTCACCAGCCATCTACTTTAGACCTAATCTTGACAAACGATGAGTCTTTGATAGTTGGAATTAATTATGAGGCCGCAATTGGGAAAAGCGATCATGCATGCTTAGTATCGACTATACAGTTACAAACACAACAACAGAATAGGCAGCAATCTAAATCTAAAAAGAACTTTAATAAAGGAGACTACAACAAAATCAAAGAAGAAATTCTTAAAAAAAATGTTTAAAGATGTACTTTGTCCAGTTGAACAGTTTAGAATAATACATAAAGCAATAACTAATGCCATAGACACACATGTTCCTCTTGTAAAAACATTTAACAAAATAAATAAACCATGGATAAAAAATGACATATCTGAGTTAATAAGAGAAAAAAAAATCTTTGGAAGAGATATACTGTAACAGGGTCAGATAAAATCTATAAGGAATACAGGAAGCTAAATAACAAACTGACTAATTTAAGGCGCACGGCAAGGGCAGTTTATGAAAATCAACTATTAGATCTAGGACCAAAGAAATTTTACTCGTACATCAGGCAGCAAAGCACCTCTAAAGTTAGTACACCAAACATTTTACGGAACAGTAATGGGCAATCTGTGACACGTTCTAAAGACATAGCGGAAGTATTTGCAGAACATTTTTCTAATGTATTTGAAAGAGAACCACTAGAAGAACTTCCTACGCTTGACCCAAACCTAAGAGCAACTGAAGTTATAGAGGACATCATGTTCACAGAATCCAAAGTACAAGCTGCTATCAAAGAAATGAATATAGACTCTTCACCTGGCCCCGACGAAATACCCGTACATGTTTTAAAGAACTGCGGAATTGATAGTTATCTAGCATCAGTAATGCAAAAATCATACGACAAAGGAGTTTTGCCTTATTTATGGAAAACGGCTTTAGTGACTCCTGTTTACAAAAAGGGAAACAAATTAGATCCTGCAAATTATAGACCGATAAGCTTAACTAGTGTGGTGTGCAAAGTCATGGAAAAGATAATAGTTAAGCACATGAGGCAGTTCCTTAACGAACAAAAAACTATTGGTAAACAGCAACATGGTTTCTGTCCTCATAGATCAATGATTTCTAGCTTGATGTCTTGCTTATCATCCTGGGTCAACAGTCAAAATGATCGAGAACCAATAAATGTTATATATCTGGATTACGAAAAAGCTTTTGATAAAGTACCAATAGGCAGGCTTTTACATAAATTGGAATTTGTTGGTGTTCGAGGGAAACTGTTAACTTGGATTGAGAGTTTTCTACGACAAAGAACCTTAAGAGTAAGGATTAGCGACACATTGTCAGATGAAAAAGAAATACAAAGCGGTGTGCCACAAGGTTCTGTACTGGGACCGGTATTGTTTATACTGTTTACCTTTGATCTACCAAAAAGCTTGAGTTGTAATGTAAGTATGTTTGCTGATGACACGAAGATATTCGCAAACCCACTAGTGGACTTTGATCGCCTTCAAGCAGATCTAATTAAAATATCAGAATGGTCAAAAAGGTGGCTTATTAAATTAAATATAAATAAATGCACAGTCCTCCACATAGGAGACAGAAACCCTCGTTTAATATATAAAATCGATGATATACCTTTGGAAGAAGTTAAAGTACAAAAAGACTTAGGTGTGCATATAAGTAACGATTTAAAATGGAATCATCATATAACAGTTATAACTAAAAAAGCAAATAGTTTTATTTACCTGATTAGAAAAGCCTTCGGACATCTTACACCAGAAATGATGCTAAAAATACATAAGGCATACATTCGACCTATTTTGGAGTATGCGTTCCAAATCTGGAGCCCCTATTTCAAAAAGGATATTGAGTTACTGGAGAAAGTTCAACGTAGATTTTCAAAGGTCCCTAGAGTATTGAAAACCATACCAAACGAAGAAAGGTTGAATAAGCTTAAACTAACGACACTGAAGGATCGCAGAGAACGGGGAGACTTGATCGAAGCATATAAAATTATACATGGACACTACGATCTGGAAAATTTTGACAGAGATTTATTCCAGTACTCAACAAACACACATCTTAGGGGACATCACTTCAAACTAACCAAAACCGTGTCACATAACAACCCACATAAGCACTTTTTTAGCCAAAGAGTGGTTGAAGCATGGAATAAACTACCATCAGAAGTAATATCTGCACAAACTATTAACCAATTCAAGAACAGATTAGACAAACATCTAAAATAAGAATAATTACATATTTGAAAATAGGATACGGGCTTACATCAGTTGTTTCAACTGCTAGCCTGTTAAGTAATAATAATAATAATAATAATTGAGTCGCAGTGGAGAGCAGTCAAGAGGTTTTTCAGAAAACAAAATTATAACAATTCACATTCCATTATTTCATTTACCACTATCATAGCAGAGTTTAGGGCAACCAGACTTTATAAATAAGATTGGTTGAATCTGTTCTAAAACCGAATCAGCACACTCCGACTCCACATAGTCTTGTCTGCCCTACCCCTAAAGTGTTTTTGTATAGCCATAGACACGGAGGGAGAGCAGTCCCAGCCCGCTGTAGCAAATTGCAGGCACCTAAGTGAGCCGTAGTGATCGAGGCTGGTTGCCGAAGGTGATCAATAAGCCTAAGCTGCAGAGTCGAGCATGGGTGCCTGTGATTTGCTACGCAAAGGCGAAAGGGCTGTCCGCTCCCAACACCGTACGGCCGTTGCAGAGGTAGCTTTGTGTCAATATTCCTGTATAAAAAGTGATGTTATAATTTTACAAAGAAAATTATTACTCATAAACTATACATTTCCCCAACAGGGGAAGGGTAGGGGGCTTCCCATGGCCCCTCCCCGCTCCCCGTCCCCTCCCAACACAATACGCAAGTACTGTTTTATTAATTAATCAAAATGCAGATGTGTTGTCACCCCTGGGAACTAAGATGGAATGCCTCGTTTCCAATAAAAAGCATACAGTCAGTGTTTAGAACCAGAGACCTTTTTTACTGGAAACGAAGCATTTCGTCTTGATCCTTAGCTCTGACAAAGCATCTTTTATAGGCAATACTACACTACACTACTACTGCACTCACTGTCAGGTAGACTCTTATTAGTCATCCTTATGATATTAAAAAAATTGGTTTTGAAATTTCTTTCGAAACTGACTAGATATATGCATAGATATTATTTTCAGACTTCCATTTGGCACCATCCTGACATACCTCTCTCGTCTCCTTTACATCCATATATGTACACATACACGCTCAACGGTTAAGGGTACTTCTAATGTGGCCCATTTTCAAAATATCGCCAATTTGGTCGATCAACTTTTATCTAGGGTGTCCCTTCCCAACTCTGCCGTTCACATCTGCCATATAAATTTGCATTGTCACTCTTTCCTCATTCATTCTTTCTACATGACGAAACAGAGGTTTTTTTACTAAAAAAATAATTTACTTTGACAATTGCAATTTGTGTATAATATAAAGCCTCAGCATAATATAAAACTCATTTCCTATTATTAAATATTGCAACATTACTTGAAACTGCACGTAAATTAAACACCAGATTTACTTTTGTAATTAAACCTTAATTCAAAATCAAAACAATCAATTATATAAAGTCAAAATTTATGTCTATTACCAATGACACAGCTACCTCCCACATAACTTTTCCATTTTATGAAATTTACACAAGCCAGGCTCGCACCCCATACTAATCCTATTTAATACGACAACAGTGATTTTTTATTTGTACAATATCATATATTTGTAGAGCTAAATATGAAGGTAATGAGTGCAAGCAAGATACTTGAGAATGTTCCATTTGGTCATTAGTTTCATTGTGTTCGCACATCATCGGTGCGTTATTGACCTTATGACAAGTCTTATTGTTACAGAATAAGTGCACGAAAATATAAATATTATCTGATAATCAATTTACATACTCCAAAGTTCGACACATTGTTATGGTTTGTATGGAGGAAACGCCACATCGGCCATGTTGCCTCTTGACAAAAATTTTGCTGAATAATTTAAGAATGATAGATAGATAAGAAGATAAAAAGAACACCCCGAGACAGACAGATCTTATCATGATTTAATACCATCACAGGGAGGTTGATTTACACGCTTTACTTTTTTTTCCCGCCTTTTCACACAGCAGATTACTATGAAATGCCACAACAAGAAAGAAATGAATGAATGAATAAATTAAAAATGTTTTGTTTCGCTCGAAAACTGTGGGATTCCGCCTTCACAAGGCGTGGTGGGTTCATTCACACACATAAACATTTGTGTTGCTGCCTAAATCCTGGGTCCATTTAGGATTCAAACCTAACCAGAACCAGGTTATATAATAGCTAGATATGTTGAGTGAAAACAATCTAGGTCAACTTATTTTATTAGTAGAGTATTTCAGAATCTGACTGCCTCATTGGTCTAGTGCTTGTAAATACGACTGCTGATCATGATCCCCAGGTTTAAATCCCGGGTCGTGCCAAATAAAATAGTTATTGAGTTGTTCCATCGAGAAATATTCAGTACCTGACTGAGTCAGGAAGTTGGCGATGTTTTGCCCCCCTGCCTCGAAAAGCATTTTCAGCCGTTGGTCCTGCACCTGATCTCTCAAAGATGATGTCGGTTTACCGTCCTATCGGACTATGAGTGAGAGTGAGTGAATAGAGAGTGCACCTGTGCTTGTGCATACACTTGG
This sequence comes from Parnassius smintheus behrii, assembly GCA_036936625.1. NCBI lineage: Eukaryota > Metazoa > Arthropoda > Insecta > Lepidoptera > Papilionidae > Parnassius > Parnassius smintheus. The sequence goes on along the minus strand of JAUPFT010000019.1, from coordinate 21,602,791 downwards.
ACACTATAATCTTGACAGCTCCGCTAGCTAGTTTCCATTGAGGTTGGCCACTGTGACCAATATTTGGTCTGGCGGACTATTGTTATTATTTAATAATCATTTTGTTTCAGTCAACAAACGATTAGATGAGTGGGTTGGGGAGTCATGGCTGGATACACGGAAGGTACAGTTCCCAAGAAGAGATGGTGCACCTTCTGGTGGCACTACCACTCCAAAGAAAACTCATATTGGATCAGGAGGTGGCATAATGCCTCAGTTTATTAGTATGTGTGATTTAGCTATTTTAGTTCCACAGTTACTACGAGGGGTTTGGCAATATTTTCAGACTGTTTAAACTTTACAAGCTTCTTTGAAATTTCAGTTATAATCACTTCACATTTTTTTAATTTATGCACTCATGATACTTAGTTACTATCAGAAAGTATTGGTAGCCTCAAAGCTTGAGATTCCTTCTAATAATTTAAGATCATAGTAATTTAATACACTTATGTTCATCCAAATACCTGACATTTTTTAATATTTGTTTATTTTATAGATTCATTTTCAATTTTTGAAGTAGTTATCCTGATAATTATACTAAACTAGTTAACCTTTTTAAGTCAGCATTTGAGATTAATTTCATTGTATAAATAGAACAACATTTATTTTATTTTAAATCATTTTGAAATTAAATTTTTTAAAGATTAATTAATATTTCTTACTTGCTATTTTGTATTACAGAAGTCCATGTAATTTTCATTTTTATCATAAAAATTGTGATAAAAAGAAAATTAGAAAGACTCCCATTTTCTTGATATGAAATTGAATACAGAGTTTTATATAATTTAATTGAATGTTCATTTTGTTGGCAGATGATAATGTCTGCAATGAACCTCACAGCTCTCATAACCATAGAGACTCCAATGCAAAGCAACAAATTCAACATAAATTGCCAGAGAGAGCCCATGTTAGCAATGCCCTCAATGGCACCGCACAAAAATATACACCTGGTATGTTTAAATTTTAAAATTGTTCACGCCTAAGCAGGGTATTTAGAAGCTATATGATTGTTCCATGCAAAGTAAAGTAGTACCTCTCCTATATAGTAACAAGATTAAGACTTGTACATATTATATTTAATTATACACTTTGTTTGTTGTTATGTTTTTTTAACAGATAAATTTTTGATATAATAATTAAATGAAACTAATTTTACGGATTCTATCGCGTTTAATTTCCGTCAACTATTAACGTCAAACCCCTCAGTCCCCCCGCGACTATGGATGCTGTAAAGCACTCGAAACGTAAAAAGTTGAAATTAAACGCAATAAAATCCATAAAATTAGTTTGGTTTAATGAGTAGTAATGAGTAGTATTCGCGTGAATATAGAAAGTCATTACATAATAATTGTTTTTGTAGAGGCTATTTTGGGTTCATCCTTTACTCAATTCTACCATAATCTAACCGCACTTTGCTTACTAAAGTTCTTATTCATAGAAATGTCTTATAGCACTTATAAGTAAGCCGGCCAATCATCCCATATTGTGCAAGACAAACTTGAAATACATAGTATAATACTGTATTTATTAAAAATAAAACTGTATAAAGTTAAATGTCTATCTAATCCTTTACAATTTCTATGCATCATTTTTATTTACATTGATAAATAATGATAATATGTTGATAGTTGAACTGTGGGCAAAATAAATTCTTTCCTTTATCAGCCTGTAAAAGGTTGCTGGACATGTTTTCCCGTTGTAGGGAGGAATTGACTCAATTGTCATACTTGACAGACATATTGACGATCGCAATACCTGACGTATGGAGTGTAAAGGTAAGGAGTACAGACTCTGTGTAAAAAAGTGTCCGTAGCAAAGCGCTAAATAGGGCGCAACTGTAGCTACAGTCTAAATTTTAAAGAAATTTCTATAATTTTTTATTGCACAGACTTTCATCATAATTTTTTACAATAATTATTTTATTGGTTTTAAAATTTTTATTTTCAAAATCGCTCTCAACGTATTTTGCGGCGATTTATCATACCCTGTAGTTACTCGAGCGCTGTTGTGCAGAGTTTTTGAACTGTTATTTACTGCTTACAGATGGGCACATTATCAACTATTCTCCTATGGGAGATTGTCCTCCTTATCTCTATACTCCACGACGACTTGCACCTTCTACCCTGCGACCCGTCGGGGGTCTGGATATTTACGTCCGTTGTAAACGAGATGTTTACACCGCCATCTATCGGAAGCCATGGATATTTCTGTGGTTTCCAATAGTCGCCTCTTACAGCACAAATTATTATCTTTCGAAATCAAATAACAGGATAAATAGTCAAGGGAAAGTGATAATCCAATGCTTTGTGCACTGCATTTTTAAATTTAAGCGCAGACAGACGTAAACATTTTTATGAAATTCAGAATTATCGTTAAAAATCATCGCTCATGTCAGAATATCCTTAAAGGTGGCCAGTTTACTGAATGACTGCTATAATTAAAAGTTCTATTTAAGGGGCCTATTTATGAATAAGTCCATTAGTACTTTGTTTTGCATGTTATTAATATTTTCTAACCCTTAATATATTTTAATTTATTTTCAGCTTAATTATAATATTTTAGTTAATAGTAACACTCAGTAGTTTTATACTTTTAAAATATTTTTACGTATTATTTCTTTGTTTATTTTTTTATATCTTTATAATAGGAAGTTACAAACAAATACTTACAGTCCACCTGGTGGTAAGTGGCTAATGCAGCCCATGGACATCTGCTACCGGCTGCACGCAAACAATGATACAGATGTGTCTGTCGCTTCGGAGGACTAAGATGGAATGCCTCAGAGCCTCTAGTTATACAGGTCCTTTATACCATTTTGACTGGACACAGCTCACACTACACAGCAGTCCATGCACTGCTGACAGCAGAAATAGGTAGGGTGTGGTGGTACCTTCTCAGACTGACTCCTGGGCAGATAAGATAACCTAGTAAATTTTTATCCAGTTACGGTAGTATCAAAACAGGTATTCTTTACTCTCCTATGTGTATATCTATGGCCTATCCTAGGTTTATTGGATTTTAGCTAGAAAAAGAAAAACTAAACTTATAACTTCATACTATTATTTTAATAATATGTATTTAATACAGCGTTGGGAATTTAGCCTCTTCTGGGTTAAACCTAGCTTTTTTTTTTGCTTGTTCAGCCCCATATAAAATGGTCTAAATAAAATACCCTAAATGCCATATTACAAGTACGAATTTCAAGCAAATTCGCTATAAATCAACGCAGTAGAAATGCGGTCCTTAAGGAGTATGTTAGGGCTGAATCTGAACGACAAGGTAAGAAATTGTGTAATAAGAGAAGAGTATGGTTTGCAAGATGATGTTGTGACCAGGATTAAGAAAGGAATGCTTCGGTGGTTTGGTCATGTAGAAAGAATGAATGAAGAAAGAGTGACAAAGACAATTAATGGTGCAGAAGTGAATGGCAGAGTCGGAAAGGGACGTCCTAGGCGAAAATTTATCGACCAAATTGGCGATTTATTGAAAACGGGCCAAATTAGGAGTACCCTTAACCGACGAGCATGTATGCGTTGGTATATGGATGTGAAGGAGGCGAGAGAGGTGTGTCAGGATCGTGCCAAATGGAAGTCTGTAGTCTCTGCCTACCCCTCTGTGGGTGTGTGACTCTGGGTGACAGGCGTAAGTGTTTATGTTTATGTTTTTTCGCTATAAATATGACGTCACAAAGTATCTCAAAAAATTAAATTCCAAAGTAAGTACAAATTTATGTTGAACAAGCTGCGCGCAATGAGAACCAACAATCGATGCCATCTACACAAGTGGTCAAAGTATAAATATTGTACAACCGACTTCAATATAAATAAAATGAGAACATCATCAATGTAGTCGAAATAAATTAAATACGCATTATTAATGATAACTCAAAAACTACTAGTCAGATCTTCATAAAATTTATAAGAGACCACATTAGAAGCATCATCCAAATCGGTTCACTTAGAAAAAAGTTATGAGGTAACATACAAAAAAATACAGTCGAATTGAGAACCTCTTCCATTTTTGAAGTCGGTTGAAAAGTGAAACTTCGCCCAAACTCGACCAAAACTAATGAGGACCGCGTCATATTAAGTTGATTATAGTAACATGGTAAGAAATGCAGGAAGTCGATGGATGCATGTGGCTACAGACCGTAAAGTTACAGCCTGTATACGTCCCACTGCTGGGTACAGGCCTCTCACTTCTGAGAGGGTTTTAAGGCAAGGAAGTGACCGGCGCGCTGCTTCAATACATTTTGGCGGACATCGACAAATATTTCTTTTCTCCGACATGCAGGTTTCCTTACGATATTTTCCTTCACTGTCGAGCAAGTGGTAAATCGGCACTTTGAAGAAAGAAATAACGAAAGAAAGAAAAGCTTTGTGGTTTTTCTGGGAGGAGGTCTAAGTTCATGTAATGAGTGAAGAATGGATGAATGGTCTAGAATTCTATATTTTATAAATAATCTACACGGTAGGTACCATATAATCAAGTACGTTAAAAAATCAACCGTCTTAGTTATTATTAGGTCTTTACCAATGAATTTGCCGTTTTTATATGAAATAAGTTAACGTAAGTTTTTTCTATGTTTTTTATTTATATTAAAGTAATCACCAATCACCCATGCAATCGATACATCTTTGCCAACGCAGGGCAGGTTATTGATGTCCATCTTCAAATCAGGAAATCAGCTGTACTGCCTTTCTGGTATTGATTTTTCCCCGCCAAAATTTTATCCAAATTCTGGAAAAGTAGAAGTTTGTAGGCGCAAGGCTGGTGTGTACGGTGTGTGACGGAGAGCTACCAACCCCAGCTTTTGTAACTTGGAGACCTTCTGTTGTGGAGTATGAGTATGAAGTCGCGCGTTTTCATTCAGGAGCAGCGGAGACGAGCGATTGATCAAAGCCGGTTGGAGACGTGACAGCTTCCTTATCATTGTGTTCAGTTCTTCACAGTTTGGTAAGAAGCTGTGATGAATCACACGCTAGACCACCAAACAGTGATCATCACTTTTCTAGGGTTAAGTTTTCGTTTAGGGCATTGTTTAGGTGCTGAATATGTATCCAAGCAACTTGCTGAGCGTATGCGATTGTCAAACAGAATCCATTTTTTGTCGCAAATAACAATGCGTTTCAAAATTTCTTTCTTCGCTTGTGTGCCTGTTGAGTGCAAGGCACTTCTCGACGCGTTCTTCGCATTGGCGGTGATTGAGTTCGTTAGGCGATTATTTGTCGAGCTTTTTTCACCTTACCAATTTGACGCAAACGGGCCATTACTTAAATATTATTTTGTTGCTAACGTCGAAAGCTGCTGCTAATTCAGCCGAAGATTGAGTAGCTTCCACAATCGCCTTTAATTCGTCATTGTGTACCAAGGTATTCAGTTGAACCGCAAGGTTCATTTTTCAGGTCGAAATTTCCAGAACGGAAGCGGGAAAACCTACAGCAGGTAGTGCTTTCGTTTGTAGTATTCGCCCCGTAAACGTCGTTGATGTTGCGTGCCGTGTTGCTGCCAAGAAGGTCATTGCATAATTACTTGAGTTTTTAACGTATCCATGATGACCAAAAAGATTCAAATACGATGAAAACATAACGCTAATAAACAAATGACTTATTACGGCATTTTGTGATTTTATGCTGAATAAGTGATCCTAAACCTCATAAAAATAAAATTGAATCTGAATTTTTGTGCAATGTTAAATTCTATTTTTACTGTACTATTCATTTCATTCATTCATTCATTAAACATTTTATTTGTTAACAACTTCTTACAATCGTCGTTTCTCTAGCGCTCACGTGACCTTCATACAAATAATTCGATATTTTAATTGTTGATAACTTTTATTTTTGGATAAGAACATGATAATGACTCTAAGTTATATTTATCTTCATTTAAAAAAATGTCTTTGGCCAAACCTACTATACTCTTTGGCTTGACCATAGGTCTGACTAATATACCAATATACTGACGGTACACGAGTGGTTAAAAAAAGAATTCCATGTTTTTAAAATAAAATTAATTTGAAATTAGAATTCTTAGCCAAACAAAAATTATATTGATTTGAATTGGCCAGTACGTACTGTAGAACGGCAATTTCATGGGTAAATACTTATTATTTCAATATCTTTTCAATGATCTGGTATCTTTTTAATTCTTTTGCAGCTGTTACAAGTGAGCCACGACAGTTGGTTTCTAGACCAGCCAGCCCGACTCTTGTTAATGAATCTAATACTTTAGTGAACGGAGGTGCAGTCCTTGCTGCAGCCCTTCAAAAGAAAATGAATAGGAAACGTAAAGCTAACTCTCTAGAAAATGAGGTAAGGCCCTCATAGCACTTTAGTTGTGTCACTTATTTATCTTTGAATTAATAAAACTGGACCTTGGTAGCTTCATGTTCATGCTCGCCTTAAATGTTGCGGAAAGTATCATCTTGAGGAAAACTGCATCTCCGAAGAGTTTCAAGGACGTAATATAAAATGGTCTAATAGCATTGGGGTAGCACGGCAGTTTCGGAAGGACTTCGCTTTGTAGTGAGATATCTAAAGGCCGTTATTTTTTTAAATTCATTCATTCATTACAGTCTATCAAAAGTCCACTGCTGAACATAGGCCCTTCCCCCTCCCCCATAGATTGGTTTTACTAGACGTTTTTAATGCCCTTTTTATTTCCAAGTAATAAAGAGAATAGATTTGGCGCATTTGTTTAACATTCTAGTAAAATGAAATGCGGCATAGAGAATGTCATTTTGTAACTAATATTACGGTAGTTTAGGGGTTACAAGTTTCAAGTTACATAGTTCACGAGCAATCGTGGTTCGATTCTCGCCGGCACCAACGTAATTGAATGAAAGACGTCGGTATATACCGGAATGTGTGAGGAATCGACACTCCGGGAAGTCTGCAGTCAGTGAACACCTACAGGATCACCTCCGACATTATATCAGATTTGATTGACCACAAATCCTCGAAAAATATAATGTGTTTTTGTATATTTCCATAATCCTCTCATTTCTGAAAGTAGGCCTATATAGTGTATGTGTCTTGTAGGAACCTCCATCCCAAGATTCACTTGATAGTGGTGAAGCTGCTCCAAGTGGAACGGCAACCCCAACAACTCGACCACGACAATCCGGCAGTTTAGTGGCCCACGGACATGATGACCTCGTAACGCGGATGAAGAACATAGAAATGATAGAGCTGGGACGCCATCGGATACGGCCGTGGTATTTCGCACCGTATCCGCAGGTGGGTAGTGACAATATTTAAAGTGTAATAATATAACGTCGGTATAATAAAGTGACATCTCCGGCGGGGCTTTTTGCGTACATGACAAGCACTCGCTCTTGTATTAGAGTGACCTAATCACTAAATGAGAGTGAGGGAATTGTGAGTAAACCTGTGCCTACACACTTTTGTAGAATGAGGGTGACCAACTAACACAAGGTCCACCTTGTGGTAAGTAGATGCTGAGGCACAACATAGACATCTACATCTATCCTCGAAGAAGGATCAAAATGCAGATGCGTTGTCATCCCTGAAGACTAATATGGGTTGTTTCGTTTCCAGTTAAAAAGGTCTTGGGTTCTCTACACCTACCATACGAAACCTAGCATCTTTAAGATACTGTATCACGCAAAACCTGCGAGAACGTGGTACTTCCCCGGTCGAGTCGACCTATTCGATCTATAACCATTTTATAGCTGCAGCAGGGCTCTACCACTCAATATGGTAGTCTTCGTCGAGACCGGCGTCCGTGACCGCAAGTGATCGGAATACTGTCTGGAGGACAGTCTACAGTGACCTGTTACACTGTCCTGGTGGCAACTGCTTAAAATGTAAGCAGAACGCGCCACTATACCACAAGCCTCGTCGAACTCTTCCCTTTGGGGCCTTAGGCTTTACGTTACGTAGTAATATACATGTGATTGAATGTATAAATTCTATGTTAACATCCAATAAAACGTCCATATTTGTTTAAAACTATAGATTTAATAAAACGGACAAGAGGGTCGAGTTTGTTCTCTAGTTTTCATTATTTAAATATAAAATCATAGCGACAACCAAACTCACAGACCACACGATGGTAAGTTGCTATTACATTCCACGGATACTTACTTACTTACGCGACATAAAACCAAAACTGATACAGATGCATAGTCACTTCGGAGGACTAAGACGAAATGCCTTACAGCTTGTAATATTTCTCAATTAACCATAACCTTGGCCTCTCAGTATATCTATGAGTATATATATGAAAATTTGATGTAAGTTCACAAAAATAAAGGTAGTTTTAGTAAAAAAGGTGACATACACTCTGTAAACACTAGGAACAAACACAAGCTGGTGCTACCAGTTTCTCGACTCCACAGAGTCAGTAATTCATTCTTGGGGCAATGTATACGCTATTACAACAAAGTCCCAGAAAATATACACGGTATCTCTATTACCAAGTTTAAATATTTAATTAAACAATAACTGTCTAAATAGGATTATTATGATATAAATGAATACATGATTGATAATAACCCCTGGGAATGAGGTGGTCGCTTCCAAGCTGTTTCTAAAATAAATTTTGTAAGTATTTTGTGACCCTTGACATTGTAAAATTTATTTAAAAAAAAGTCCTGCTGGGTTTCTTGCTGGTTCTTGCCAGGACAGAGGTTTTTTTCGAACCAGTGGTAACGAAAATATTGACTTTCAATAAGAATTACTTGTAATCTATGTTGAATAAAAAATTATTCTAGTTTATTTCAGTAGTGCACGTACTACTGCTTGATGGCAGGAATAAGCTAGAGAGTGTTTCCTACCCATAAACACTCCTAGGCAAAAGGAGTCGTACCACAAAATATTACTGTTTGGCATGAATTAGAAGCCAATACAGCAAATCTTAGAATTTAGTTCTTTGTCTGTCTGTATGTGCGCGCTACACCTGAAAATAGCTGAGTCGATTTCAAAGTAATTACAACATTGTAGCTTATAATTTCGTCGCCGAGTTCTGTAAATCCAAGTAACAACTCTACTTCCATACTATGTCTATCCTGTAGCATAAAATGGAATATATCGTTTCCAGTAAAAAGGGTCTACGGTTCTCTACACTCACCATACAAAACAGAGCGGCATTAAGCTGCTATTTTACGCTGGTATTTTGTAAGAGCGTGGTCCTACCTCGGTAGAGCCGAGCCATTCATACTACAACCATAATATGACTGCAGCGTGGCTCTACCACGTCAAAATTTTCTAGGTAACATAATGTCAGGCGAAGTGCAGTTACTATATAATAATAATAATAATAGTAATACCGGACCGGAAGGACCGGATCAGGCTGACATAATCGCATTCTGGCGTGGCCTGTGGTCAGAGCCCGTAAACCACAGCGAGAGCCCTTGGATGGAAGTTGTGGCGAGCCAGGGTGCGAGTGTTGCGCCTATGGACCCCATCACCATAACGCCAGAAGACGTGGCTGAGGCGGTCCGTAGGGCCCCGAACTGGAAAAGTCCGGGGCTCGACGGGCTGCATCATTACTGGCTGAAGGGGTTCATAGTGTGTCACGCTGTGCTCGCCCGACAGTTTCAAGAGGCTCTCGACCAGAAGTCACTCCCGAGCCTCTTCACTACTGGGATCACTCACTTGGTTCCTAAAGATCAGGATACCACAGACCCGAGCAAATACCGCCCCATCACGTGCCTACCCACCATATATAAGACACTGACATCCATTTTGAGCGCGAGAATCACTCGTCACCTGGAGCTAAACCAGGTGATGTCACGCGCTCAAAATGGATGTCGGGGCGGTGGTCGCGGAACTAAGGAACCACTCCTCATTGACGCGGTCATAGGGAAAGTGGTGAAACGCAACCGTCGGAACTTCTCTGCCGCCTGGATAGACTACAGAAAGGCGTTCGACTCGGTGCCCCATACATGGCTAAAGAGGGTCCTCGAGCTGTACAAGATTGACTGTACAGTTAGAGACTTCCTCGAGCAGTGTATGGGGCAGTGGAGTACGATCCTTTGTCATCTGGGCGAGCGGATGACGGCTGCGGAGAACCACATAAGGATAAGAAGGGGTATCTTCCAGGGCGATTGTCTGAGTCCAATCTGGTTCTGCCTCTCTCTGAACCCTCTCAGTACCTTACTGGAGGGCTCCGGGAGGGGATTTCAGCTACGGAAAGGAGGGACAAAAGTGACCCACCTTTTCTATATGGATGACCTCAAGTTATTCGCCTCCAGTCGCTCCCATCTTATGGAACTGCTAAACATTACTTGTGAATTTGGCAGTTCCATTGGAATGGAGCTGGGGACGGATAAGTGTGCGGTCCTCCATGTTGAAAGGGGAAGGGTTGCTAACTCTGAGGGCATAGACTTGTCTATGCCCGTCAACTTAAGGACCCTTTCCGAGGCTGAAACATACCGATACCTGGGTATGTCACAGAACATCGGTATCGATGAGGCTGGTATGAAACAGTCAGTTTGCGACATGTTTTATGCACGCTTGACCAAAGTGCTTAACAGCCTTTTGTCCGGTGTGAATAAGTCACACGCATATAACTGCTGGGTCATGCCTGTCCTCATGTATACCTTTGGCATACTCAGGTGGACTCGGTCTGAGCTTAACGCCCTGGATAGAAAAGTCCGCACTACCATGACGTCCCATAGGATGCATCATCCGAGATCGTCGGTAATGAGGCTGTACTTGCCGCGAAAGTATGGTGGGCGTGGCTTTCTGAGCGCGCTCACCATGCATAATCGCGAAGTGTGCAGTCTCCGTCAATACTTATTAGCGAGATCGGATGATCCATTCTATAATGACGTCATTTCTGGTGATAAAAGGCTTACCCCTCTATCCTTAGCCAACGAGCAATGGCAGGACCCAGCAGTGCTTAGCATTTCCGACCGGGAGACCGTATGGAAGGAGAAGGAGCTCCACGGGAGGTACTACAAGGCTCTACATGAGCCCTTCGTTGATACAGTCGCCTCCCTCAACTGGCTACGTTTCGGTGACCTCTTCGGGGAAACCGAGGGTTTTGTCTGTGCAATACAGGATCAGGTTATTAAGACCAACAACTATCGGAGATACATCCTAAAGGATGGCACCGTCGACGTCTGTCGAGCTTGTCGCCATCCCGGGGAGTCACTTAGGCATGTCATCTCCGGTTGTTCGGCGCTTTCTAACTCTGAGTACTTGCACAGGCACAACCTAGTAGCCAGAATTTTACACCAGGAGCTCGCTCTGAAATACAGTCTCGTGGACCGGAAATTGCCGTATTACAAGTACTTGCTGGAAGCCGTGCTCGAAAATGACCGCGCCAGGCTCTACTGGGACCGGGCCATCATCACAGACAGGACTATTCTTGCGAATAAGCCCGATATTGTGCTGATGGACCGGGCGCAGTCAAGGATATTTTTGGTCGACATTACCATTCCGTATGACGAGAACCTCGTGAGAGCCGAAACAGATAAGCAATCAAAATATCTGGACCTGGCTCACGAGGTGACCGACATGTGGGGTGGTCTGCCGGCCGAAATTATTCCTGTAGTCGTCTCTGCGAATGGGCTAATCCCAGTTAGCCTCTCTGGTCATCTGAGGCGACTGGGACTCCGTGACGGACCGCTCCGGGCTCAAATGCAGAAGGCGGTGCTCCTTGATACTGCCCGCATCGTCCGCCGGTTTCTTTCCCTCTCCCCCTAACCCTTGGCCGTTTGGTCTCCCCTGCCGAGGGCTTCCATCTGGTTGGGCTTTTATTTATTTATGTATTTTTGTGTTTATTTTATTTTATTGATATTTATGTATATTTATCTTTTCATTTTCGTTTATAATTATATATTTATACATCCCAACCAGATGAGAAAACTATATAGATACCCCACACAATAATAATAATAATAATAGCCATTTAATTCCCAATTTTCATACAAAGTAGTTAAGTAAATAGTTATTATATAATAACGCATAAATTTCTGGATGTTTTAGGAAAACAACACAAGAAATTTTAGTAGCTATAACAACGTAGATTTGGTATCTAGCAATAACAAAATATTATTGCGTCTTTAAATTTTTTTCAGGAAATGGTCAATTTACCTTGTATCTATATATGCGAATTCTGTTTGAAGTACAGGAAAAGTAAAAAGTGCCTCGAAAGACATTTAGTAAGTACTCATTTGTCAACATATGATTAAAAACTTTTTGCATGAGATATTTCTTAGATTTGCACATGTAATCTATTTTTTTAAATTAATAACATTAAAAACCTTATTAATGACATAACTAAGAGTTGATGTAGCAATTATAATTTTAAACTCTCCGCGTGTGTTCCCTCGGTCGGTCTGCTACATCAGAACTTACTCAGTTAAAACGTAACAGCATGATATATACGTCCCACTGCTGGGCACAAGCCCCCTCTCATTTCTGAGAGGGTTTTAGGGCAAAGAAATGTCCGCCGCGCTGCCCAATGCGTTTTAGCGAACTTCGCATGTTTTCGAAATGTTTTCTTATTTCTTAGACATGCAGGTTTACTCACGATGTTTTCCTTCACCGCTGAGCAAGTGGTAAATCAGCACTTAAAATTACAATTAACATTATATTAATTTCGTTGGTGCCGGCGGGCATCGAACCCAGGTTTCTCGTGTACTGTGAAATACAGCAAGCGCTTAGCCCCTGAGCTACCACAATATTCTTTTCATTCTTCAATATTTTTTAACTCGACTCATAGTCGACGGTCCAATAAGTGTGTAAACTTTAGGAGAACACTTCTCAACTGATTTTTTTTAGAACGAAAATGGAAAATAGCAATTGTTTTGCATTTGTTTCAGATAAAATGCAAACTAAAACATCCACCGGGCAATGAAATTTACCGAAAAGGCAGTATTTCATTTTTCGAAATCGACGGCCGAAAGAACAAATGCTACGCTCAGAACCTCTGCCTGCTAGCAAAACTGTTCTTGGACCATAAAACCTTGTATTATGATACGGACCCATTTTTGTTTTATGTTATGACAGAGTTCGATGCTAGAGGTAAGTGTATTGATAAAGTTACAAAAATACTTTGATATATATTATTTATTTATTTAATCTTTATTATACACCTTATATTAAGGAGTATAAAGGGCGGACTAATGGACTTCTCTACCAGTCAACCATGGATGGTTCGAGAAACGGTAGGTCCAAAGTGCAAACAATTTTCTTAATAAAATAAGTAAGAAACATATGAGGTATATTGAAATGTAGATAAATAAAATATAGTTAATTAGTACTTTAGAGTATACAAAAGTCAGCTATAGAGCGCGCGTATCGCTCATTACCAAGCCAAGTGTAAGCAGATGGTCTATAGATACTAATAATGTAGTGTCCTCCAGACCGAATTTCCGCCACGGCAGCCTGCTTCAACGGAGGCTAGCCAACGGCGCAGGACAGGATTATAGTGCCCAAGTGTACGCGCAAGCACAGGTGCACTCTCTATTCCCTCACTCTCATAATCCGATGGGACGGTAAACCGACACGACCGTAGAGATCAGGCGCAGGACTAACGGCTTTACGTGCTTTCCGAGGCACGGGGGTGTGACACCGCCAACTTCCTGACTCTGGACAACTACTTAGAATTTCTTGACAGAAAAATTCAATAATTAAGTTTTTGGCCCGACCCGGGATTCGAACCCAGGACCTCGTGATCAGCAGTCGCACTGCTACAACCACTAGACCAACGAGGTAGTATATAGATACTAATACATATATGAGGCGGTTTATACGTGGTAGGGCCACGGTGAAGCTGTCTTGTGGTTTTGGCACGAATGGATCGGCTCGACCGGGGAGGGACCACGCTCTCAGAATACCAGCGTCAAATAGCAGCTTAATACTGCCGTGTTTCATATGGTGAATGTAGATCTGGAGACCCTTTTTTTACTGGAAACGAGGCATTCCATTTCAGTCTTCAGGGCTGGCAACGCATCTCCATTTTAATTCTTAATCGAAGATAAATGTCTATGGGCCACAGCATCCGCTTGCCTTCAGGTGGGCTGTGTGCTCGGTTGTCACCCTTATTCTATATTTTAAAAAAAGAATAGTGATGCGCCAAGGTTGACGCGTATGTGTTTATTGTATTTAAGTTATTAGTTTACACGGGTACGAATTTATAAATCGATGTTTATTTATCAAACACATCAATATAATTAATTTACTGCCTCTTAAAAAGGGCTAACATAATAGTATATAATTATCGTTTTGTTTGCTTGATCGCAGTTTTTCGAAGAAGATATAATGTCAATATGCATAATTTTTGAATCATCTATTACTTTTGTAGATATTGTAAAGATACGTAATTAAGTAGGCACCTTCATGCATAAATGACTGTCGAAGCTATTTTTTTAATCACTTTAAAATATTATTTCAAATCTTACTTCAATTTTAATCTCTGGTATTGCACCTCCAACCGGCCGGCGCAGTCCACCCTTGGTTACAAAAATGGATGAAGCATTAATATGGATGGAACAAACGAAACTACTGATGTTAAGCTCTTAGTTTAGCCTTTTTATTGCTACCACCCTTTTATTTGCCAATTGACTGTTTTTCGGAAATATGAAATGAGAAAAGTATACGTGGTAGAGCCATGCTGCAGTTATATTAGTAGTAAAGTTGTAGCACGAATGGGTCGGCTCGACCGGGGAAGGACCACGCTCTCACAGAATACCAGAGTAAAATAGTAGCTTAATTCTGCTGTGTTTCGTATGATGAGTGTAGAGAACCGGAGACCCTTTTTACTGGAAACGAGGCATTCCATCTTAGTCCTCACGGGTGACATATATGGGTCTATGGGTCACAGTGTGACTGTGCTCGTTGTCACCCCATCCTATAAAAATTTATTTAACCGTATTTATATCTGTTATGTATCTATATAAAAATGCTATTCAAAACTGTTATATTAAACATTGATCTATGCGGGTATGTAATACAAAGGATTCTAATTTCGTATACTACTTATGATTATATTACTACGAAAGAAATCACGTTATAGCGGTATATTGGTGTACGACGTGGTACAGCATATATACATAATCACTCACACCTGTCATCAGAGGGGTAGGCAGAGACTACAGATCCTGACACACCTCTCACGCCTCCTCCACATTCATATACCTACGCATACATGCTCGTCGGTTAAGGGTACTCCTAATTTGGCCCATTTTCAATATATCGCCAATTTGATCGATAAACTTACAGCACTATATATTTATTATACAACACTAGCTATAATTTGTGAAAACCTAAAGCGGCAGGCGCGGGAGAACGTGTTGTGTCAACCCGTTCGCGGCCCTCCCGCTACACCCTTTTACACCCAGATTAATTTTTTTTTAAAACAGTGTTGCCTTATTAAAATATTACTCACTGATTATACGGAATATCATTATTCTTCTAAGTTTTCCCCCGTGAATCGTTTTTACAGCTTGTTACATTTTTCTGCAAATTTTACCACGGTAGCTTAAAATACAAATAAAAACCGGCGAGAGAAACAATCATCACGCGTGTCCTTTTGTGACTAATAGCGTCGCCCTTGCAATTTCGAGGCTGTTCATATCCGTGCTTATTGTTCATACTCTATCTAAGGTTCATAAATAAAGTGTAAATAATAAATATATACCTAAGTGACATAAATACATATCTCCCACTGCTGATCACAAATCTCTGATTTGCTAAGCAGACAGTGTTGTCAATACATAAATTTTGCATTACAATGTCAATGTTGCAAACAGTCCTATTCGTATCGTGCGCGCATAGTGGAGACTGGTCGCACTACCCTGTTTGCCAGTAAATGGCTGCCACTCGAGAAGAATGTTCCATTTCTTTCGATCAGTTGTCGGTTCTGAATTAAAAAAAGTAAAGTAACACCTTCTATACGTCCCACTGCTGGGTACTGGCTTAGTTCGCTGCGCTGCGCCCGCGCGTGTTGCGAACTTTCACATATCCTCGAAATATTTTATGTTTCACATATGCAGGTTTTTATTACAAGCCGATTATTTCCATTATTGATTGATCGAAATTCTCGATGTGTACTGAGGCTGTAAGCTACAACAGCTCACGATGGGTTGTAAATAATTTTACTACATTAAAACTTAATAAAATCTAGGTAGAGCCACGCTGTAGCTATATTGTGATTATAGCACGAATGGGTCGGCTCGACCGATGTAGGACCACGCTCTCACAAAATACCAGCGTAAAATAGCAGCTTAATGCTGCTGTGTTTACTGGAGACCCTTTTTACTGGAAAAGAGATATTCCATCTAAGTCCTCGAGGATGACAACGCATTTGCACTTTGATTCTTAATTGGTGAGAAATGTATAATAAAATTGTATATCCATGGGCCACAGCATCCACTTACCATCAGGTGGACAGTGTGCTCGTTTGTCACTCTTATACTATAAATGAAAAAAAGCGAATGAGAAAAATAAACGGGTAATTATTTTCATGAGAGATTGAACATGTTTACAGGATTTCATATAGTTGGATATTTTTCGAAAGAGAAAGAGAGCACTGAAGACTACAATGTAGCGTGTATTTTAACTTTACCTCCATACCAAAGGAAGGGATATGGAAAACTTCTTATAGAGTTTAGTAAGTATTACTTTGTCTTTACAAAAGTTTGCGATAATTTAAATTTTTATGTTTAATCTATGAAAATTTCGTTACTGTTGAGTTCTACCAGAAAAGTAAAGCAGATGGACCATCTCTTATAGGATTAGAACTAAAACTTTACTAAAAAAAAGCATTAAATAGCAAGGAATTTATCAATAAAAAAAATTATATACATATTTGAATTTAATGATTCAATTCTTTTTAGAATAAGGGTGACAATCGACACTATGTCCACCTGATGATAAGTGGGTGATGTGGCCCATACACATCTACATTTATCTTCAATTAAAAATCAAAATGCGTTGTCACCCCTGAGGACTGAGATGGAATGCCACGTTTCCAGTAAAAAGGGTTGCTGGTTCACTACACTCACCATACGAAACACAGCAGCATCAAGCTACTATTTTACGCTGGTATTCTGTGAGAGCGTGGTCCTACCCCGGTCGAGCTGACCCATTCGTGCTACAACTATACTACTACTATAGCTTTAGCATGCCACATAAAAAATAATGCTAGATGACATTACATGCTCATATAAAAAATATTAAGTCTAATTAGTCTTTAATATGTCTAAAGCCGCTAAACAGTCGATTTAATAAAGACTACCTTCTGTGTACTAAATATCGGGAATTTGTCAATAAAACAAAAAATACAAATTATTCATCTAAATTTATTTTATCGCCTTCAAAGTAGGCCCCATCGCTTGCAATACAACATCTCCAACGCTTCACCCAGTCTTCCATACATTTTTCATAGGCTATTTGCGGTATGGCCTTTAGCTCATTCAGCGAATTTTTTGTTATGGCTTCTATCGACTCAAAACGTTTTCCTCGAAGTGGTAATTTTAACTTGGGAAATAAAAAAAAGTCAGACGGAGCCATATCAGGTGAATACGGTGCTTGGTCGAGAACTTTTGTTGAATTTTTTGCTAAAAACTCTTTCACTATAATGGCTGTGTGTGATGGTGCATTATCATGGTGCAGCATCCATGAGTTGTGTTGCCACAAATCTGGACGTTTTCGGCGGATACTCTCACGCAAACGCTTCATGACGCCTAAATAATATTTTTTATTCCCTGTTTCTCCCTTTGGAAGGAATTCGGAGTGAACCACACCACGGTAGTCAAAAAAAACTGTCAGCATCACCTTGATTTTGGAGCGACTTTGCCGTGGTTTTTTGGGTTTCGGCTCGTTTTCGAGACGCCATTCCGAAGACTGTTGGCTTGTTTGCATGTCGTACTCATAAACCCATGTCTCGTCGCCAGTTATTATACGTTTCATAAAGGTCGGATCCGTAAAAGCTCGGGAAACCATGTCTTCAGCGACATGCTTTCGCTGCGCTCTTTGAACAAAATTGAGCTCTTTTGGAACTAGTCGAGCGGCAACGCGTTTCATGCCTAAAATGTCAATGAGAATGTTGTGGACGGACTTAAAAGATATGTTCACCTCACTAGCCAACTCTCTCAGACTCATACGTCGATTTTCGAGCACTAGCTTCTTGATTTTGTCGATGTTTTCTTTGGTTGTAGCGGTTGAAGGTCTACCAGAACGAGGCAAGTCTCGGTCTACTACTTCTCGGCCTTCTTTAAAAGCCTTATACCATTCATAAGCCCTTGTTTTCGATATACACGATTCGCCGTAGGTATTTCGCAACATTTTTAGTGATTCACCACATGAAATATCATTCGAAACACAAAATTTAAGGCACGCTCTTTGTTCAACAATATTTTCCATTGTAAAAATCGCCGAGAACTCAAAACTATGACCAACAAAAAGTGTAGTTTAAAACAAATTAAATGACAGATCCCGCTCAAACTCAGTAAATCCCGCGCTAAATCAGTACAGTGCTACCAACATGCAGTAAAAAAATTAGAACGACCACTTTTACGCGGGTCTTTTTATTGACATATTCCCGATACTTTTTACACAGAGTAGTATTTCATGAAGCTATAGTATTATATTTGATTTTAAAATGTATGTTCTAATTGTTTCATTTAGGTTATGAATTATCGAAATTCGAAGGGAAAACTGGGTCGCCAGAGAAACCTTTATCGGACCTTGGACTACTATCGTACCGAAGTTATTGGGCGCAAACTATACTGGATATACTTATAAACGTGAAACCCGTTGGTGACAATGAAAAACCCATTATAACTATCAAGTAAGACTTCAACAAAAGTTAAAAATGCATTAATTATAAGTAGTCATAAGGACAAGAAAACGTATGACTTCTCTAGTTACAAATTCCCGTGAACATATGTCAAAAACGTAATGGGAATTTGTAACTAGAGAAGTTCGCAGTAATAATTGAAAAAGAAAATCTTAAGTTAGTCTGTTAATGATTTGTCGTCGACATGCGTGATCTGTCAACTGTGACCGATTTTCGTGCAAATTTCGTGTTGCTAATTTTACGTGCAAACCTGGTACATGTTAGAAAAGGCAAAGCAAACCAGTTTTACCAAGAATATTGTGGCTTACGGATGGTTCCCCTTTATTCCGAAAGTCTGATCGGAAGAGAAATCTTATTTTTTTCAACAAGTACTAGCTTTGATCACGTTAAGCATATTAAAATTAAGTTAATATATTTTAACTATCAGGACAAAGTGTAAACATTAACAAACAAGATTTGACCTGCTCAAAGTTCAGAAACTTTAATAAATTAAGTTTGTATAAAAGGGGTTATTATAATATTAAGGAATTTATGGATGATAATCCCTGGGAAAAAAAATACTCCGGAGACATGTGAAGTTCGCCAAAACGAGTTGGGGCTGCGCGGCGGATACTTCCATGCCCTAAAACCCTCTCGGAAATGAGGGGAGGCCTGTGCCCAGCAGTGGGACACGTATATAGGTTGTAACTTTACTAATCCCTGGGAATGAGGTGATGGATACCCAGCTATTTCTAATTTGTTTTGTGTTGATTAATTGTTCAACAAACATGAGTAAGCTGTTATTTAACCTTTTGAGCGCTAAAGTCGCCTATACTTGACCAGCACCTGCAAGCTCTGAGCGCCAACGACGTCTATAGTTGACAAAAAAACCCGGCCCACAAAAATATGATATTGGAAAATTATTACTGGTATTTTAATTCTACACTCCTCAAAAAAGAATAATCCAGCAACATGTGAGTATAAAAAACAAGTCTCCTAGAGCCACAAGTACTAAGAAACATTGAACTAAAAAAATGGATTTTTATCTAAGCAAATACTGTGTCCAGCACGCCAAAGTCGTCTATGTTTGATCGCTAGTGTTGTAATGCGTTTGGCGTAGATTTATTGAAAACTATTCAAAATTAAACGCAAACATTTTATTTTTTAAATTATTATTGATATTTGAATAAAACAAAAGGTAAGAAACATAAAACTATCATCAGCTACAGAAATAAAAGAAAATTTCATCAAATCAACTTCGCATAATAAATCTAATATCTCAACTCTGGCGCATCCTTAGCGCGTCATCGGTTATCAGTTCATTAGGCGCCGTGGTCAATGATAGACGACACCCTGATGACGTCATAAACGAATAGAGGAAGTAGTGCAGTGCAACATGAACGATTCCTCAGAACTCATTCGCATTTTGGAAATCGTCGATGATGATGATTTTTTTTTATTTTAATAATATAAAACTACAAATAATAAATGTTTATTTTTTTCTTAAGGTATGAAGAGCAATTTTACATTCATTGACTGAAACCTCTATTATATTTGCTGATGACATTTCCATTCTTATTCCGCATACAAAAGACCAGAATTTAAATAATAAATTGAATCAAGTATTGAACCAGGTTACAAATTGCCTGACACATCACAACCTAGAGATAAATTTTAATAAAACCGAGTACTACATTATTTTTACCCAAATGAAAGTTATATTTAATTGAAAAATGTTTCTATAATTTAAATGAATATTTTGATACAAATATTATTTAATTTGTGTGGACAACTTCGGCCTGTGCCGTTGTGCGTATATAATTTAATTAAAAAAAATTAAATTATATAGTAATTTAATTTAATTTTTTTTATTCCATTATTATTTTTTACTTAATTTTATTTTTATTTATAATAATTATTATTATTTTTACTTGACATTGTGATTATTAATTTAATTTAATTTACAGAATTTTAAAATAATACGATCTAATAATGTAATTTATTAATGAAATCTAATATTGTAGTTTAAAAATAATATTTAATATTTTTATTTTATTTTGTTACGCCCAAACTGGGTTCATATGCGGACAATTTTTTTTAAAACATTACATCTATTGTTTACCATTTGATTGCAATGAAGATTATGGTTATGATTATTTCAAAATCATCTGGTAGCATCAGCATCATATCAAACCCCCATTGTCATAAGAACGGTAAGACTTTTCTTCTGTGCTTTACTTGGCCTACGCCTCCCCCGACACATAAAATATTTTGAGTCGATCTCTGTGTATTTTGGTTAGATCGATTTCGAAATCGATACACAACGTGCAACACGGCTACATCTATAAGAAAGTTTCAAAAAGCAAGGTCAGCTACGCCGTCATCACGATGAAGAGTAGTGTTGTGGTTTACTACTATTTTATTGTTATTGTTTGCTTTTATTTAGTAAGTTTTTTTGTACAAAGTACATATATAAAAAGAGTGGAAGACAGCACAAGATTAAATAAGACATACCAGATTATAAAGAGTCATTTATTGCGTAAAAAACCAGCAAAATCAAGTTATTTTGTGTTATCGATATATCAACTCTTGGCAACACTAGTTTTTTCGTAGGTATTTTTGTTTAATTTCCGCTTTGGCGTACAGGACACGGTAGTGCGGTTTTGGCGTGGCGCTCAAAAGGTTAAAAAAGAAGTCTACTCGAGAAGATTCTTACACCTCTGGGTTTTGTGCTGGTTTTCTGGCTGGTTCTTCCCAGGACAGACGTTTTTTTCCAGAACGGGTGGTAATTAAACAAAAGGGTGACTTTATAAGTGTTAGATATAATCTACATTAAATAAAAGAGTTTCTGTTTCTGTTTCTCTCAAAAACTGTCAAAGTTGACTTACGGTCATCATTACCACCACCGATCAAACCGAACAGGTAGGTAACCATAATGCAAAAGATAAAGTGGATATATTTTTCGATCCATTCTCTCTGCAAGAGGTTCTAAAGGCAATGAGAATTTTTAAAGATAATGAAGTTAGCGGTCCTGGTGGTATACCAGCTCCTATTGTCCTTAAAATTGTGTACCCGAGTTGTTTCATTTTAGATAGGAGTCAGAATATTAGCGTGAAATAGCAGCTTAATACTGCTCTGTTTCGTACGGTGAGTGCAGAGATCCGGAGATCCTTTTTACTGTAAACGAGGCATTCCATCTTAGTCCACAGGGGAATCATTTTTTGATCTTAAAGCCTCGTAAACGTACAGCCAATGCTAATAAAATATAGCAATGCCGGCACGAACATTTACATTTCATTCATTCATTAAAGCCTATTAAAAATCTAATGCCGAACATCTACTTCCTTTATACATTCCCTCATAGTGGGGATTCTACCATAGTCAAGCTTTGCAGGGGGGTTGATAACTGCAGTTTTTCATAATTTCCGGTTGTTATCACGAAGATGCTGCTGCCCATCTCCTGTTCAGCTACCCTCTGTCGCCTCTAGCCACACCCACGGGATGAAATAGGGTGGTGGATATTACTACCACTGCAGACCTGTTTAAATACCTCCATAATCCGTAAGGCAATCTCTAATAAATATACCGTTAATGTTTATCTGCGGTGATATTCTTAAAAGTTATTGCGAGGATTTAACAGCTTTAAGTTAAATTTTGCAAGCTTTCTTAAAAGTCATTCATTAGTGTTACCAGAAATTTTTGATCTTATAGAATATCCCATAAATTATGCGCGGATACTACACTACTTGAGCAACTGCTGCAATTATTCGTAGTTAGTAGTATACATTGTACATCAGCGGCTAAGATCGTTAATGCTGATGGATTGACCAATAAGGTCAATTAGGCGTTGGGTTTGAAATTAAGTCGCCTGAAATTGAGGATTCTGTCACTGTGGGGAGTCAAGCGGGTCTATTTGAAGCACCCCCATGCAGATTTTACTACCAGGGCAGTGTCGAAGTATTTTCAATTGTTTTTAAAATATTCGTAAATCACTAACTAAACGTGAAATGGAACGTAAATTTATTCAACTAAATTCTTACGTTTTTGACATTGCGTTTGCCAAAGTCATCTTAAAATCCGTAAAATGAATCGCTAGGCCAGCTTTTTTGTTGACAGTGACAGATATACTTTACGTCATTCCGTTGTTTCCGAGTTTACATGAATGTGCTCCCTAACATATTTATCTGCCTCCACCTGTTTTTCGATGACTTTGCTACATCTCTGGATACTTTTTTACAAATGGTTGTAGCTATAAATTATGTTTATAATTTAAGATAATTATAAAAGTTAATATCGTGGTGTTTTATTCAGTGGCGAAGCTAGGGCTCCAAACTAGGGCAAGCCCAAGATATGGTTTTGTTGTTTTTAGCAGTTTAATAAAAATACACCAATCTTGAGCTGTCTCCACTCTTTAGTTTCATATTCAGTGCTGTCAAGGACGTGTTTAACAAAGCACACAGAAAGCATACTACCGCTAGATAGATTGTATGACATATGCAATTGCACACCTTCGGTGGTTTTGAAAAGAGCCGTTTGGGTTTGCTTGAGATATTTACAAATAATACAATACATGAACAAAAGAAAAGCATGAACAAAGTACAAACAAACTCTATACAAAGTTAAAAAAGGGACGCCTGGCAGATGTGAAACCTCGAAATTGTTTTGTTTAAGTTATATACATAAAAGAACATATATATATGAAGAAGAAGAACAGATTACGACAGGAATTAGATAGTTATAATGAGAAGATAAAGCTTTGCTGATTTTTTTACCATAAAATAATGATTATTTATTATATAATTATTCATTTTCAATTTATAATAAACCGTACTAAATGATATTCAATTCATAATAAACCGTACAAAATGATATTTTTAAACTCATATGGTAATATAAATATTAAATTAGCCGATAGCGTAGGTAGATGCAGGAGTGTACAAGCTTGATTGTGAGTGTGGTCTCTCTTATATAGGACAAACAAAAAGATCAATTAGAACCCGCGTAAAATAACATATAGCTGATGTGAAGCATCAACGTTCCGGGAAGTCTGCAGTTTGCGATCATATCCTAGACGGCCCCAACCATTACATCAGATTTGATAGACCACAAATCCTCGCGAAAGAACACCGATTCCTACCAAGGATGATACGTGAGGCTATTGAAATTAAAAAAAACATCCTAATTTCAATAGAGAAGGAGGCTGGGTACTACCACCAGCTTGGGATCCTATAATCAATAAAATTAAAACTAAACCCAAGCATACCACTGCAAGACCTCAGGACATAGTCAGTTCATTTTGCATAGATCGGACCATAAACAATAATTTAAAAAAAAATTTAAAAAAAGCTGAAAGTACTCCGGGTTTAACAATGACATCGGTACGTCAGTCATCTCAGTCCCCCGTGACCATGGGTGCTGGAAAGCGCCCGAAACGTCGGGAATTAAAAATAATAGTAAAATAAACGCGATAAAATCCGTAAAAGTAGTTTTAATCAATGTGAAGAAATGTTTATTGAATATTAATTTCATTTTTAAAGATTTTACCTTTTCCTCGCCGATTAGCACATCAACACACTTATATTCATCACAATGAACACTATTATCCTCCCATTTTCACTGAAAATCTTTGAAAAAGCATAAATTTTTAACAAACACAACAAAAACAAACATAAACATTGAAATGTGAAGTGAACTTGCATACGAATGGCCCGCACCCCATTCGCTAGTCGCTAACGCACTCCTAAACAACTTCAGGGCAAAGCCAGGCTTGTGGCTCAATAGTAATTGCTATATAAACATTTCGTAGTTATATTTCATTAGAGAACATTTTGCCACAGGTTAGAAAGGGAGCGACCGCCTTCTCGAAAGCCCGGTAAAAGCCCACGCATGCGAGGGAGAAAATCAATCGCTCAATTCAACTCTCCTTATCCCTCCCCCATCTCTCTCCCCTCATAAATCAGGTTTATAGTCAAAAACATTGCGAAAACATAACCTCAAAATGAAATTTTTAAAAATTTATGGCTGAGGCAGAGGGGTAAATGGGGGGCGACTCTATAACTCCACTGCCTCCCCCTTTCCCCACCCCACCCCTAATTAAGCTGACTTAATTTCAAACTTTACCCTCAATTCTTCTTGCAACTCTAATTTGACTGCATTTTAACAATATATTGTTACCAAGTATCCTTGAGTTTAGGTACTCGTACTCGTGTGCAAGAGCACCGTCATAATATAAAGTTATAATTTATATTATGACTGATATGTGTTATTATGAATGATAAGTTTTATTGGCGCTAATGCCAATAAAAAATCAAATATAAGGGCTTACTCTCGAAATTGTTTTCGAATTCGATTCGGTTTTCGATTTAAAATGATGTTTTTTCGAAACTAATTTTAAAAGCTTACTCTGCAACCAATTCGAGCTGAGAAATACGATCGGGTTACAATCAAGTGTTAGCAGCACCGTTAGGCACAGCGAAGTATTTAATTATCCGGGTAGATCATTTTTCATACACTAAAAATTTACATATGACAAACCAAATAAAGAAAACGCGTCTTCGTCGCATTCGTTTACGAGCGTCACTTATTCCATATAATTCCAATTTAAGCCACCATTCGATAACTTCGGTTTCGGGAGTTAGGAATAGGCCAGATGGTCCTAGTTACACAGAACTTGTGTTCTTTAATTCCTCGTTCATCTTTTTTACATTCGGTCGATTAAACACAAAGAGAAATTCCAATCTTTTTTGTTAAAATACTCTATAAACGTTTTGCGATGTTATTTTTGATGTACCGTTAGAAATGTTGGTCTCTTCAAAGCACTAGAGAGTAGGCTTCTTTTAGGCTAGGCTTCATCGTGCTTATCATGGAAACCCCCGTAGCTATGGTACCAGGTCAGACAGGTTTCTTGTCAAACATTGCCATTATCATGTTTTTTTATAGGATGGGGTGACAAACGAGCACACAGTCCACCTGATGGTAAGTGGTTGCTGTGGCCCATAGACATCTACATCTATCTTCGACCACGAATCAAAATGTAGATGCGTTGTCACCCGTGAGGACTAAGATGGAATGCCTCGTTTCCAGTAAAAATGGTCTCCGGTTCACTACACTCACCGTACGAAACACAGCAGCATTAAGCTACTATTTTACTCTGGTATTCTGTGAGAGCGTAGTCCTGCCCCGGTCGAGCCGACCCATTCGTGCTACAACTATACTACTAATATAACTGCAGCATGGCTCTACCACGTAAATATTGTATTTTTCTACCATGTGAATGTTGTATTTTTTGCTACTTTTCAGTGAAATCTGCGAATTGACAAGTATAAAGAAAGAGGACGTCATTAGTACATTGCAGAATTTAAATTTAATTAACTATTACAAGGGACAGTATATAATTTCTGTGAATCAGGTAACTGCTTTAGTTTATTTGATATAGATGTATTGTGCAAAAATGTAAAATTCTGTTGATCTGATATTTGTTTTATAAAAAAAGGAAACCGTTCAGCAACACGAGAAAGCTATGGAAAAGAAGTTGTTACGTATCGACCCCAAATGTTTGCATTGGACGCCGAAAGATTGGTCTAAGCGAGCGAAATGGTAAAACATTTTATATATCTAATAATAAATAATCATAAATTAAAAAATATGTTTTAGTGACTATAATTTCCTGTAATAATTTAAAATAATATGAACCCTAATAGCTCATTTAATAAAATTACGATTACCGTATTCACGACATTCTTAGATTCTAAAGCATATAGTCCACGTTTGATTTTTTTGATAAAACCCTAAATTATATATTTTTCTTTTGTCACCAGCGTTTGAAGTGTATCGGAGATGCGAGCTATCTAACTCTGGCTTCCGACACGTACGCAATTTATTCATTTTGTATCTAACATGCCTCATCCATGTATTATTTTCAGCTTTTCACTATTTTTGGTGTTCTTTAAAATAATCATTGCTACCACTAACTTTGTTAAGGGATTACTATATTAAGTAAAATAGTTTTGTGCTTAATATTGCTGCTACATTAGCGTATCGTATATTATTTGTTTTTACCGTCAAAGGAAAACAAATGTATTTATTGCAATAAAGTTGATTTTCCGTGTTAATGTTTACAAAAAAATTATGTGTAGAAAATTTGGTATGCATTTTTTAAGGTTTGGTTTTTAAATTATTGCTTTTTTGTAAGTTTATAAACACTAATTTTAATTATTTTTGTTTCTAAGCAATAGTTAATTTTTATTTGCTTTTAATTTTTTTACTACTGATGACGTCGTAGAGTAGACTGAATAGTTTGTTACTTTTGCCAAGCATAGAAAAAGGAGTAATATCATAACTAATAATATTTTTATGATAAATCCACCTGTAAAAAGACAGTACCCTTGTAAAAAAAGTAATGGTTAAAGCGAGGGTTATTGTGACTCAAATAAATTAAAAAGCAAGCAAATGTGCTGTAAACAAACGTACTGTAAGGATCGTCTTTTGACAACTTGAGTTAGACAAGCAAGATAATTATGATTTTTAAATTACTAGATGTTATATTTTCACTTCATTCAGCTTACTTATGATGTCATATCTAGAGGTGAAACAGAGGTAGGTAAATTTTTACACTTTAGATAAAATAATTAAAACTATTAATTTAGTAATTGTTTATAAATATTACACGTGGTAGAGCAATGCTGCAGCTATATTAGTAGGGTCCTTCCCGTGTCGACTGGACCGGGGAAGGACCACGCTCTCACAGAATACCAGCGTAAAATAACAGCTTAACGCAGCTATGCTTCATATGGTGAGTGTAGAGAACCGGAGACCCATATTACTGGAAAAGAGGCTTTCCATCTTAGTTTTTATAAGTGACAACGCATATGCGTTTTGTTTCGTGATCGAGGATTGATGTAGATGTCTATGGGTCACAGCATCCACTTACCATCAGGTGGACTGTGTGCTCGTTTGTCACCCTTATCCTATAAAAAAATATGCATAGCCTATAATTTTCATTACATACCGAATTTATAAATGATTGTCAGTTTATAAATAATTTCACTGAGATGACAAATACCATTGTGTTCTATTTTTTCTCTGTTTCAACACAACTTCAAACTTATTTATACACAATTGAAAGTGACACCTTTTCCTAATGACGGCTTATTAAATTAATGTTATATAATCCAAACAAAACATATTCAAAGGTTAATAATGATTTAAATATGTGTAACTCTTTTTAGTTGATACAAAACAAATACGTAATGTAGTGGCAAGATAAATTACTAACATGGTTTAAAATGAGGTATTAAATTTAACCAAAGCAGATGTTAAAAAATGGGCCAGGTCTATGTACACTGCCACAAAAAAAAGAGAAAAATGTGCAGAATACGGCAAAAATACAGATAATTCAATTCAATGTATCCTGTCGTGGTAAATTATTGATTATCAATTATTGTCATCAACATTCAACATTGCCTCTCACCGATTTAGTTACTCTGTGCTTATAGACAATGACAGTAAACCATAAAACCACTATTGATAATAGAAAGAGAACTGACAGTTGCCACAACAGTGTCAAAAATACGTGAAATAAACAATTAATAAAAATGACCGCTTACCGTCATGACGGGTTTTTGTTGTGTTGCAAGTTCAAGTATAATTTCTTGTGCTTTACCAGAAAACAAAGCCATTATAAAATAATTGGACAGTTGAGAACCGTTTAAAATGTGTTGAGTATAGTGTACAAGGACTTGGCCCATGCTCCATACAGTTTGGAACACAGCATTTAATGTAATTATAAACACGCAACAAGGTTCGCTACAAGTTGCAATGCATCTAGTTTATTTATTTAACTTTATATTTTTGTAGTAGCGGGTAGGTAGTAGGTATAGTACATACTTAAATTCTTATAGCCTTATATAATTTTGCATGTAAGAAAGAATTACACTTTTTGACATAAAATGTTTATTGCAGCAAAGATAATCATTTGTTTGCTATCGATCATAGAGCAACACAGGCCATAGTAGTAACCATATGCAACCGTTCCCCCCTATCAAAGTATAAGTCCACGCGGTCCTCTCCGTACAATAAAACTAATTACAACAGCACTCCTCACTAGACTAAATAATCATGTCCAGTCTTGACCTGAAAATTTGCTATCGCGTCTAGTGATGTAAAATATCTTATAAAATTGCATTTTTTCTTATTTCGTATCGCATAATTGAATTTTTAAATAAAGCCAGTAAAAAAAGTAATGTTACTTTGTTTATCATTCTCAATAGACTTTTGGAGACGGATCGTGTTTTAAAATGGCTCAAAGGCCCAGGAGCCATACCAAAATATATTAAAAACGTGTTTTATACGTTCTATTTCAGACTACCAAAACTTGCTCATTTGTCATGTGGTTTATGAATGTTCAAAATAACCAATTTCTTTTTTATAATTAATTAATTTATGATTAGATACGATTTTAATGGTTTTGTACTATCGTGTGGAAAGAAATATAAGTGTACAGACCGTATCTGACGGATGTTATAACTTCAAATTTTTATTTACATAATAGTATTTTTTCCTGGTCTCTAAATGAAAAGATGATAAGTTATTATGTTATTATAAGCAATAATTGTTTTTATACAACAGTAATTGTAGGTAGACGCGATCTGTTAAAGGAATCAAGTAACAGGTCATTCAATGTATGGAAAGTGGGCATGATTCTTTAGTTGCGAGTCTAAATTGACGTCATACAAAAATGCCGAATTGTTCAGATTTTTGCTGCAAAAATAGATCTGCTACGTCAAATTCACAAAAAGACCTTACCTGTCATATGTAATTCTTAACGACTAGTACTGTTTAATTCTTTTTAATCTTAAAAATTACATTAATAACGGTGCATAACATTGGTGGTGTTGTTTCGGATTTGTTTACCAACACAGGCCGCTCACCTTAATACAATTTTGCGATTCGGTCGAGCGACTAATCCGAGTTGTCGCTGTCGCGAAGATGGCAAAGGCTAATATGGTCTATACAGCCATGTCACTTGTGCTTATATCATTTATGAGATTATTTTTTCTGATTTATTAATTATATATTGTGAGTTTATTATATTATAGTTTAATTTTAAAATTGCATTAAAATAAATATAATACAATACTTAAGAGTTTTAACACATTATATTAAAATCAGTTACCATTCAAACGAAAATGATTTTACAGATCATAATTTGGAACTGTCAAGATTAATAATGAAAAATATTCTTACTAGAATTTTTTCTTAATGAAAAGGGAACCCACAAAAATTTATTTGTTATAATATACAAAATTAATCCATTTTAAAAACCAGTGATACATATACAACTATTACTGGTTTTTAAAATTATATAAATGTTAATTGTATTTCTTAAATGATTAATGACTATAGTGATAAATTTTAAATTTCACAATCTCCGGTTACATTACTACTTACCATCAGGTGGGATAGTAGTGTAACAAACAGTACGTTTGCACTGAGAAACATTCAACACGTAATGTTTTGAAACAAATCACATAAAATAAATCACACAACATATTTTGTTGATGGTGACGTTCGCACTCACAAAAACTGTGTAAAATTTTCAAAAGATATTCAAAGTTATCTTTCAACATGACAATACTTCTACAAATTTGTTTTCAAATATTTTGTTTCTGTGGTTATAAAGATATAATATAGTTAAAATATGTAATGTACAATAAACTGTCAAACATATTTCACTACAACATGTTCTTTGACTATGCAAACGATTTTTGTTATATTGACAGAAACAGTGTTTAAAACATGATTTTTGTGAAAATTGCGTTAGTGTAAACTCACGGTAACACTGGCTTGTAATCGTATAAAAATATACAAATAAATGAAATAGACTCTGTCAAAAAATCCATCCCAGCGTTAATCTGTCGAAAAGCTATTAGCGTTATAAATCATCAACCGGGCAAAGACATGAAAATGTGCCGTTTGGCAAACATTTCTTAAGTTTCAATATTATACTGTTCCATATTTTCAGTTGTTCCCATAGTTTCAGATTTAGCCATCCTCCACTGCAAAAACTCATCGGTTTTCAATCATGGCTTACTAGCAAAATGTTGAAAATAATATAATATTAGCAATAGTAGTATTTTGGGAAAAATATAATTTGTGCAAGTAAAGGTTTTTATATCCCTACACACATCCTATAGACGTACAAGCAGTTTAAACAATCATTTAGTAGATGTATATTGTTACGAGCTTAGGGTTCGTGACAATAAAAACTGTCGCTTGAATTACCAAAATTGACACTATTTACGGAACACCTATTAAAACTAATACACACTAATAATTAATCACACCTAACACTTTAGTTCACTTTATTTCGCTCCTAAGTCTTCACTTGTATCTCCAATTCAATACTGTCCCGGTCGCAGTTCTAAACGGTTTTATGTACGCCTTTTCCACCGAAACATCTAGAATGTTCCAGCAAATACCGCTCCCGACCGACTAAAAAAATTCGAGTTGTTTTCAAAAAAGTTTAGTTCTTTTATTTGATAATAGATGGCGCTAGTGCCATGTACAAGGCTTCAACTGTGGCGTGCAACAATATCATATATTGAATCGGCTTCTAAGTAGTTATAAAAATGCTAAAATACAGTATTTTAGAGTTTAATAATTATTTGTCGATTTGAAACTTCTAGACTGGACCTGAAGATAATAGGTTTTAAGTCCCGAACCTCATTCTAAAATATGCATTTCAAAAAAAGTTTTTATGGTAACCATTCTTTCATTAATCTTAGACATTTATACTATTAAATAATGTACACATTATTGTAATCTGCTTTTATTTTATTTTATTATATAATATCTAAAACTAGCTTCGTCATATTACAAAAAGTGGTTTATTGATAGTCTTGAGTTTGACCGTAGTCTACGGTTTGAGTCCTGTCGCTGTCTTCGCGGAATTTGACATTTCAGTTTGTTTGTTTTTCTTAACATTTTAGTTGACATATTTACGCAGAACATCTTACGTAAAACGGATTCTAGTTTAAACCTGACACTAAATTTAAACTACTTTTTGTTATAAGGCTGGCTTAATTTAAGTTCGGTAAGCTTTGCGCTATTCAAAAAGATCTTTTCACAGCGTGAATTATATGAGATATATTTTTAAAGTCACTTTATTGGTATTCCTGATAAAGTATACAATACACACACTACGATGAAGACCTCAACATCCACATATGTATACGGCTGAACATATCATCATCATTCATCATCATTACAGCCCTTCACAAGTCCACTGCTGAACATAGGCCTCCCTCAAGTAACGCCTCAAAGCACGGTCCTGAGCCACCTGCATCCATCGACTTCCTGCATGTCTTACCAGGTCGTCACTCCATCTAGTGGGGGGTCGCCCTACATTACGCCTACGGGTACGAGGCTGCCACTCGAGAACCTTTCTTCCCCATCGGTTATCGGTTCTTCGAGCTATATGGCCGGCCCATTGCCACTTCAGCTTACTAATCCGTTGGGCTATATCGGTCACTCTGGTTTTACTGCGGATATCCTCATTTCTGAGTCTATCACGCAGAGAAACTCCGAGCATAGCCCTCTCCATAGCTCGCTGAGCGACCTTGAGCGTCCTCATACGGCCAGCAGTGAAGGACCACGTCTCAGATCCGTAAATCATCACTGGCAACACGCACTGGTTATACACTTTAGTTTTCAGAGATTGAGGTATACCTGACGAGAAGATGTGTCGTAATTTCCCGAACGCTGCCCAGCCGAGTTGAATCCGTCGATTGACCTCTCGGTCGAAGTTGGACTTACCTAGTCGGACTATTTGTCCCAGGTAAACGTACTCGTCAACAACTTCGAGCATAGTGCTCCCAACAACTACCGCCATAGGTGTGACATGGACATTAAACATGATCTTTGTTTTGTCCATGTTCATCTTAAGACCTATCCGTTGGGAGACACCATTGAGGTCATTGAGCATAGTGCTAAGGTCCTCCAGTGATTCTGCCATAAGGACTACATCGTCGGCAAATCGAAGGTGAGTGATGTACTCGCCATTGAGGTTAATGCCGTATCCTTTCCAGTCCAGTAGCTTGAAAACGTCTTCCAATGCAGCGGTGAAGAGTTTCGGGGATATAACATGCTTTGTGGCATTACTTGGGGGAGGCCTATGTTCAGCAGTGGACTTGTGAAGGGCTGTAATGATGATGATGATGATATAATATTATGTAATATTATATTAAATAAGCAAATATAATATACAAAATAAATGACAAAATTTAAAAATTGTTCTCGATATAATTTACCTATTAACAATACAATCTACTATTACATACTGATAATTCTACCTATGTTTATTCTATGATAAAAAACCAACCGCGCGAACACAGAGTAGTGCACATTTTTTGTTTGTAATAGTTGTTGTAGTACGTAAGTACATATTATTTCAATTGAAAATTTTAAACTTTTTTTGTATTTAATCCTTCCGGCTTCCTTATAATAAAACAAAAATTCTTTAGGATCTTGTATTTGGCTTGTAGGATAAGAATTTTGGTGTAAATTCTATCGATTATACCTGTATGAGGGACTACTCTTACTCCAGTTTTAGGGTCTTGAGTCTGATGGTAGCCTAAGTCGCTTCTTATTGCATGTGTAGGTGAAGCGGGGTTAGCTCCAGCATATCTTCTAAGGCGGCTGTTAGTATAGTCCTTATACAGCATGTGGAAGCAATACATGCATCTCTGGTATCGCTGTAGCTTCTTTACAGTGATGCCACAGTATAATATTTATTTTTTTAGCGACAGACCCCATCGTTTGCCGATCATGATTTTGCATTGTTAAAAAGATATACTAGACTTGTTGATTTTTTGTGTTTATTGCAATTGATTTTACTGTCTAAGGAGTGATTGGTATTTAATTTGCTGATGAGCTCAATTATGACTATATTCCACAGGAGAGGTGAAAGAACCCTATTCTGCGGACAGCTTTTCTTATCTGAGCTATTTAAGATTCAACAAAAATCTTTATTGTTTGTGTACTGCACTCTACGTCTACTAAGTGCAACTTATATGCTGGGGAAATTCGTTCTGTCAAACCAAGACATTAACAGAACCAAGACATATTTCTTTGCTTTTAATGACCTATTCAATCCGTGTTATCAATTACCTGGTGGAGTCGGTAGCTCATAGGCTAAGCGTTCTCTGTTAATTTCACAGTACGCGAGCAACCCGGGTTTGATCCCCGCCCGCACCAATGAAATTGTTAATTGCAATTTTAAGTTCTGATTTAACATGTGCTCGGTGGTGAATAAAACATTGTGAGGAAACCTACATGTCAGAGAAATAAGGAAAAAATATTTCGAAGACGTGAAGTTCGCCAACACGTTTTGGGACAGCGCGGCAGACTTTTTCTTGCCCTATAACCCTCTCAGAAATGAGAGAAAGCCTGTGCCCAGGAGTGGGACGTGTATACAATGTTTCTTTACTTTATCTTGGGAAATGTCGATTCTATCGATTTGCCTGAGCTGTAGGCATGTTGCTTGCCGTGTAACGTGTAACGGTATGCATCATTAGCACCGACCTTCTTTAATTACCTTTAACCCATCCTTTCCATCATCTCTAGGAGAAAGGATGTGAGACTAATGGGTCTATAGGAGCTGAGGCCCGGTAGTCGCTCGCTCCTGTTTTAGGTATGAACGTAACTTTCACTTCCTTCCATCTCTTACGAACATATCTGAAGTATATACGTAGGAGTGCCGGGAAAATGCCGTCAGGTCTGCCGCCTTATAGAAGAGGAAACTGAATGGCCCAATGGGTTTTGTCCACCCCTTTTTATTACTCCTTTCTGTACTAAATTCCAGTTTTCCGTAGCTGAGTTACAGAGTCACCTGGGAAGGGCATTTCAATTAGGAAGCGTTAAGTTTTATCCGGCTTTGTTAAGTAATTTCCGTCGGGTTACTTTGGAGATAGGATTCTTTTATAGAAGAGGGGGCAAACGAGCATACGGCTCACCTAATGTTAAGTGACTACCGCCGCCCATGATCAACCGCAACACCGGGGGAATTGCAGGTGCGTTGCCGACCCTTTAGATAGGAGTAAGCCCTTTTTTTGATCTCGATATGTTCTGTTCAGCTGGGATTATCCTAATCCAATTAGCTTGTTCACAGGTTTCTATGTTACCACAAAATCTACGCCATCCTGTCGAACGTCGATCCCTGATACATTTCTTGTACTGTACTCAGACGTAGCCAGTCTTCATCACTAGATGTGCGTTCATGGCTCTGTTAAGTGCTTTCCTTGCCTTTTTGCGTTTTCTATCTAGTTTTTTCCTCACCACGTTTGCTTGCCTTCAGCACTTGTTGGAGTAGTTTCTGGACATGCTTCATGGTAGCTGTCTATCATGGCTTTTGTTGCAGCTACTACATTTTCTTCTAGGAACGATTGATGTTATAATGTTTGTCTCCTCAAATCCGGAAAAGACAAATACAAGAGCTGTCAAGGTATTTTATTTTATCTGTTTTGTGGGGGGGGATTTCTCTGTGATTTGTCTGGTGGTGTAGCGTAAATATCGAAATTTACTTCGAAACAGATCCACGCTCAGATACATGAGGCCTCATCCCATCTCTTGATGCCGATCACGTTTACACTTTATTATTAACGTACCTAAAATATAGCCTTAGAGTATCCTTAACCGACGAGCATGTATGCGTAGGTATATGGATGTGGCGAAGGCGAGAGAGGTGTGTCAGGTTCGTGCTAAATGGAAGTCTTTAGTCTCTACCTATCCCTCTGGGTGACAGGCGTGAGTGTTTATGTGTTTATGTTTTTAAAATATGAAGAAATTAAACCAAAATTTCTACTGAGTATAATAATTGCGTTATTGCATTATTTTCTTGTTTATATTGTGTAACGGTGAAACGCTGGGAAAAGATCTACTGCAACAATTAACGTGCTTTAAACAGAATCCGTACTGTCAGTAAAACTAACAGCATATAAATATTCCGAATGTGTTATATTTCAACTATTTATCAGATATTTAATTTAATTTTATAAGTAAAGCGTACAACAAATAAGAAATAAAAAGATTTTTTATTATTATACATCCTGTTTTGACTTTTTTTAAAGGCTGTTAGTTTAAGTGACTCTATGAAGCTTGCCTACTCGTGCCTACTCAATACATTCAAGTTAACATTTTTATATTAATTATATTAGAAAACATGTTTTTCATTACATATTTTAAGATATTAAACTAATTTGCTTAAATTTTCAGGTAGCGAAATCTGGTTTTGGAATTGAGCTGCATTACATTAATAACATTGCGAGTATGAAAAATGGATTTTTATAAGTTAACAGTGGTCTTAAGCTTTGCGGTCAATTTTATGACACATAAATATCCATTTGCCAGTACAAAATGAACATTTTTTTGTTAAAGATGTTCAGTCTTTTTATTAATTACATTTACATGTAAAGTAGAACAAATTGTGTACATATTTATTGTGATATTAAAGGATATCGTCGTTGAAATAAATTAATAAGTTTTTTTTTTCAATTTTATGACTTCATGTACCCCTATTTCATCTCATGGTGCTTGAATAATTTAACAGGCTTTTCGGTCCTGACTTGTTGGTCTGCTCGGTACTGATCGGAGTAATTACACGTACATAATTACTCCGATCAGCACCGAGCAGGTAACCTATATACAGGTAATTTTTTTATAATATAAGGGCGACAAACGAGCACACAGTCCACCCAATGGTAAGAAGAAGCTGTGGCTCATAGACATCTCATTTATCCTTAATTAAGCAACCCTGACGTGTAAGATGTAATGCCTCGCTTCCATTAAAAAGGGTCTCCGGTTCTCTACACTCACCATAGGAAACACAGCAGAACTAAGCTGTCATTTAACTCTGGTATTGTGTGAGAACGTGTTCTACGCCGGTCGGGCCGAACCATTCGTGCACCTTAATGTAGCTGCAGCGTAGCTCTACCACGTATAAATCTGTCCGTGTGATAATGTTTTTTAACTTCGGATGTTTCGTATTGTGTATAGCAAGGAATTTCATCTTAGTTTAAGGGGTAGCGATGCATCTATACTTTGTTTCTAAACAAAGGAGTCTGTGGGCCGCAGCGCCTACTTCTATTCTTACTCTTACTTTTATGAAAACCTCCATTATGGTAGACTCCCTGCAAACGGAAAACGCCTTATTTTGTTACATACTTTTAACAGACATGCACATCGGTAAAGCAGGCCTTTAACGATAATCTTCCCGGCTAATACAGAGGTAATATAACCATATAAAATTTGCAAGTAAAATGTATTTAAATTAAATTAAATTTTTTAGTGTCGAGTTTTCTAAAGTAAAGTTATTTCTATACGTTTTATTTACTGATTCTGATTACGCACTTAGCGGGAACCACAAGGTTTTTGAGTACATGTATAAATGTTTTTATTTCATTTTTATTTACAATTTTGTGAATTTTGTAAAATTTCTGGGAATCTCTAGTCAAGAGTTCTGGCGTCCTGTGTAAAAAAATGGAGTTATCAGAAACCTATATACGAACCTTTCTTCTACATCGATTATTGCTTCTTATATACCTTCAGCCGTATATATATATGTACAATATGTAACGTAATTAACGCACACCCTCAGATACCCCAATTAGTATATTATGTTCTAATCATAATACATACACTGATTTTAGTTAAACTTTTTATGCAATGATTATTTATCAAATTAGTTATACTAATTCTGGAAGAATGTTGTGGTCACAGTACAAATCCACGAACGCAAAGACTTTAACGCGCTTGAAATAAAGTTCATTTTTCTTTATTTTTATTGAATTACAGAATTAGTAATAATACAAATAAAACTGCACTCTTAAAAGTCTTATTGCCTTAAGTTACGGTCCATTTCAGTTTATTTTGACTGTACAGATTTAGTGTGACTGTAATTTACGTAGTTTTAATTATTTTTGGGATAAAAAATTACCTATATTAAAAATGATAGGAATCGATCGATTCATTCATCGATAGAGTGTGTTAATTGTGTTACATGTTGTATATAAGAAGCAACAATTGATGTAGAAGACAGGTTCGTATCGCACCGTATCTATCTCAAAATACCGTTTTGAGGGGAAACGCTTGTCATATTATTGTGATGTATCTTTCCTAGTCTAGTACTGTTTCTCATGGTATATGGTATGGTGGTGTTATGGTAGTGGTAACGGTGCTGTAGCTCCTCTACATGATGGGCCAGCGCTGGCCCAGCGAAATGGCCATGCGATGGTTGAAACGCAACTACACGATAGCGTCATTCAGTTGTGATTGAAACCTTTTTCGAGATGGACGTCGAAGCATTAGCCGCTGCGGCAATGTATCTATACAGCACGTACCGTTATTTTCTTAATGTGCACAAGAATAGAGTTATCAAAAAAGAAATGGAGTAGACGAAGATGTGGGATGTTATCCATCGCACACATTTTTATCTTTATGTAGTTTATATCTTAGATTCCATATCACGCTTTCTCCCCGATATTGTTCTAAAAATTTTGTTAACTCATTATAAGGCCACGTACTCGTCATTTTTAAGAAAATTCGTAAATTAACAAACAAAACACGAACGTCCACACTCAACCGTCGAGCACACACAACTGTGGAATAGGCCACGTGTAGATGCGTACCGCCATCGCTGGCCCACTACCTTTGATGTGCGGCCGACAAACCGACACCGACGCCATTCCAAGACCATCGCACGCGCCATAAGCCATCCGACACCACTACGCCCTCCACACGCTGGCCCATCAAAGTGGACCATCGCGATAGCCCATCGTGTAGAGGAGCTATTGTAAGCAATTGAGGAAGGGAGGGCGATGGTGCTTACCAACCTTTGTTATACGTACATATTATATAATTTTTTGCTATTTCTGTGTCTGCTGTTGTCTATGTAATATTTGCGATCGACATCTATCCTCGATTAAGAATCAAAATGCAGATGTGCTGCTACCTCGAATGACTCGTTTCCAGTAAAAAGGCAGCGTTGAGCTGCTATTGTACGCTGGTATTTTGTGAGAGCGTGGTCCTTCCCCGGTCGAGTCGAGTTATTTTCATCGTAATCATTTCATTATAAACCGATAGCTGTATTCAGTCCTGCCCAAAAAGTGTCTCTTAATGCCTTACGGACTAAGGGTTCCAATGTACGCGTTAATCTAGGTAGGTATGTTGACTACGCATACAAGTGGATAGTGGATAGGCGTACATGGCACTTTAGTGCATTTCGTGGCTAAGTCCAAATTGAGCATTAATATCCGCTTTGA
Organism: Parnassius smintheus behrii; assembly: GCA_036936625.1. Lineage (NCBI taxonomy): Eukaryota > Metazoa > Arthropoda > Insecta > Lepidoptera > Papilionidae > Parnassius > Parnassius smintheus. Next base: position 21,563,675 of record JAUPFT010000019.1, on the reverse strand, counting down.
CGCATATCCAAAGTAAGGCTGGCGACGACTCGCCCCGAGTTCCTGTCATAGATATCTAAATAATAAGGCAAAAAAAGTCGTAAAAGCGCGTGACCTTGTCGCCGCACATGGGACTCGTAGGCCACAAGCGCGCAAAGTGCTTTTGTTTCGGTCACCAGTTTTGTTTCGAACGCAGAGACATAAAAATGATATTTTGAAGCATATTCAACTGCGGAAATCTATGTCCAAGTGAGTGAGCGCGCAATGTCATTCTCTTTTTTTCCCCACGTTAATTATTGGACCGAGTGGCTACGCCTCCTGAGATTTTGCGTTTTTATAAAATAGTACCCGGTTGACCGAGCTTTGCTCGGTATTTTTCGCTCGGTTTTTTTTTAATTCCTGTGTTTTGGAAATTATATTTAGATACAAATTACATACTGATGAAATATGAATAATATTTTTTGATCTTAGCGACATAATAGAAAAAACTGAACTGGTTATTTGAATAAAAAATCATGAGTGCAATTAGTTTAATTTAAATTTTCGTGTTTTTAAAAAATACTAAAAAAAGAGCTCGAAAAAATAGATTTTCTCAAAAAAGAAAGGAATTTGAAATAAAAATTTAAAAAAGTCGGTCGGTCGGTCTGGGCTCGAACCACGGTATTACGATTTTGTTACCGCCCAATATACCAATTAAGCTATTTGTAATCATTAATAAACTGTCAAAATTTACCTTCTTATTCTAACGATATTGTAGCAGTTTTTCATTGCCTAAAAACACGGACAAAAAGACATTTTCTAAAAATAAAGTCCTAGCTAGATCGATTTATTGCCCCCGAAACTCTCTGCACACGAACTTTCATGAAAATCGTTGGAGCCGTTTCCGAGATTCCGACTATATATATATATATATATATATATATATATATATATATATATATATATATATATATATATATATACAAGAATTGCTCGTTTAAAGATATAGGATTCCTTAACAAAATAGTTTATAGTTTAACCTTTGCTGCATGAATGCTAGAGACATGATGTGTAGGCGTAATTGTGTATTTATTGTTTGCCTATGTGTGATAGCTGCGAACCGGCGACACGCGTCCTGATATTAAAAGACAGTAGAAGGCATTTCTAGTGCCTTATTATTTAGATTTCTGTGGTTCTTATGTAAGCGTAACCGACTACGCGTACATTGAAACGCTTAGTCCGTATACAAGTCTAAAAAAACATAGTATAAACAGCTGAGAAATTTACGCTGTAAATTTCACAGTACGTGAGCGAACCGGGTTCGATCCCCGCTGGCACCAATAAAATCGATTTTAAGTGCTGATTTACCACGTGCTCGGCGGTGAAGGAAAACTAAGTGAGGAAACCTGTATGTCTAATAAATAAGAAAAACATATTTCGCGCATTGGGGCAGTGCGGCGGACACTTCCTTGCCCTAAAACTTTTAGTTTAGTTTTAGGGGGAGGCCTGTGCTCAGATGTGCGACGTATATAGGCTGTAACATTAAGCTGTTAAGAATTTGGGTAATGGAATTAAACATTAAATAATGCAATATATGATTTATTTTTTAATAGATAAGCACAGTAATTTTGCTTCGACTGTCAAAATATTATTTATATTGAAGAAGCAGGTACAAGTGATGTTTAACTCTTACAAAATCTAATTACTTAAAATTTATAGTAACAACTTTGTCATTTTAGAAACATGTTTCGTAGTAGATAGGATAAAAACTTGGGAATGAAATATCTGTTTATATTTTACAAGCCAATTGAATATAATTTATATAAGTATTCAAAGTATCACGTAAGAAACAGAACACACAGGTCTGGTAAAGAATACGATTCTTTCTTATAAAAAATCCAACGTAAATAATGACTGTATAATATAGATCGATTTATAACCTCTTCTTTCATAGAATATATTTCTGACAAACTAAACTATTAGATTTTCTTTTAACTTGTAACACTTCGTACTTTAACATACGATTAAAAACTTGGAAGCATAATTTTTTTAAAACACGTAACTTTAGAATACTATATATCTAATATGAAATACACATAAATCATAACATTACATATTCCTTAAGCCATTAAAATTTGTTAATATACAGTGAAATCTTCAACTGCAATGTTATGTTTTGTCTTATTCAAATGCTGTTAGGATAGGAATACCTGGTATGGAGCGCTAATGCTTCATAAAATACTATAATTCACAATAGAATGGCCGTAAACCTTATTTTGTACGAGGATATGCGTCGCCGGGAGCACACATACAAGCAATTACGTCGTATTATCAGTTAATCACTACTCTACAAACCCGATTCGCTTTGTTGACAGACGGATTTCAATACATATTTATTTGTAAATAGCGTGCAATTTTTCAGAAATTTGGAAACGATTGTAACGTCAAAACACATCTCGTGTTGACATTTATACGTGTGAATTGACGTGTTAGTGGCATTTTAGTATGTATTATAGTATTCTATGCTAATACTTGATACGTTAACGGACGCCTGTAATACATTAAGCACTTGTTATCGGTTAATGGTACTATAAAAATCTTAATAAATGTATAATATTATCATTCCGAGGGTGTCGTAAGAGACGACAGAAGGGAATAAAATAGGAGATAAACAGCAGCATCTTCCTTAAACTCATAATAATAAAAAATGTGGTTGGCAACTCGTTTGCCCAGCGTGAGCTATGGCAAACTCCACATTAAATATTCTCTTGTGTTGTTTTACAATACACGTTCCTGCCGCGTAAAGCAAATCCAAAACGTCCTTTCCAAACAGCATTTAAACCGGGATATACTATCACAAGTACTGGCATGAAGCATAGATAAAATTAAAAATTATATAGTATACCTTGTTAATACCGTCACAAACGTACCGTTCTAAGATAATCTTATAAGCAAGATTACAAAGAAGATACCAAATCTCACATAGTGATGTTACAAACATTAAATAACATTATAATTAGGTACAATGTTAAAAACAATAGCAAAATATAAATTACACAAAGTGTACAAAATATTATTTTTCGCGTAAAACTTTACCCAAACAGATTAATTTACAAACTTATAACCATTTACCAACATGGTCCTAAAAAGATGGTTTTGGAACGTGAAAAAATTTAAATCGGTAAGAAAATTATCAACAAGAATAAATTGTGCTTATTTATTTATTTTGGAAGTACGCTACTTTATCACAATAACAATATAAAAATAAATGCTTGCGCGACTGGCTGTTTACACTTACTGTTAAACAAAGGCAGCCATATAGACTAGGTTCACTGGTACGCAAAAGGCACTGTCTCTATAAGTCTGCATAATTTTCACATTTTAACCTTTGATTTATTAGACGTCAATATTATGGTAATTTTCAACTGAATAGCTAACATTGCTTGCATAACATTACAACTCCGATTATTATGCAAGTCGCAATAGGTATAGAACTTAGTTTAAAATCACCACTAGTGATTACTCAATCTAGGTCCAAATTATCGCAGCACAAATAAGCTTACTCTAAATGGTAATATTATGTTACAACACTATCACTTTAAAAATATAACTTGGTAAAAGTGAACAGCTTTTCAGTAGGCGTATTGGAGGCACTTCCGTTATTTTATTAATAACTTAAGACTCGTTAAGCGACACTATGTGCCATACATTCCAATAATATGTAAGTTATGTTGTTTTAATGTAAAATACTTAAAAATTAGCTCATTATTTTCATAACAAGTAATAATATTACAATAATCATATCACGATTTAATCTGAGTTAAAGCACCTTAAATCTAAATTAGCTTATGCTTATATTTATAACAGGTATTAAATTTGGAATATTAATACTCCAATGCTATATGAATATTTTTCTGTAACGTACAATATACTTTCGGAATTTCAACAGGAGGTATTTAATTATATTTTATTATATCTTGTACTGTAAGGACATATTAACGTGATGTTTTTTTACATAATTTGGTGTCGTAGGTATAGACTAGACACTGAACGTTATACGATACGTGGATATCATCAATTTAATTCACGATTAGACCATTGCACCTTAGATATTATACTTATTAATCAGATCTAAGTGTAAGATAAATATTTTGCACAAATCAAAGCAAAATTATTGAACTTATAAAATAAAACGAATACGGATTTCATGTTAGCCGACTTAATAAAATATAAAACAATAGGTACTCACCTAACCAACTGTTTCACAGTCGCATTTGAATGTTTTAAAGATGACTGGTAATGATTATTTCACAACACATTTGAAATTAAAAACAAATAAATATATTTTATTATGTGAGTTTGAGTAGTTTTATGAAGACTTGTCTTAGCACCTACGGCGATTTGAAAGGCATTTAAATTGCCCTCTGACCTTAAATATACTTCATATGATTGTAGTAACTTAATGTTAAAGGCACAACATTATACATACTCTATGCTGTTGTCCTACACAGTAGACATACGTAACGTTTCTAAATCCCTTGCTCTTTAACTGGCGCACTTTTTCATACAAATATGGTGGTGCTTAGTTACAGACTACACAAATAGTTATAACAATGTATGTTATAAAAACGAACAACATATATTAAACATATTACAATGGTGACTTGCGAATTTTAGTAATTTCTTAATAATATACGTATACACTTCAAAACGAATTTTGGACCCGATGAGAAGGTTGACGAATTGTGATAGGGAACTAAACGAGGCAACCGTCATTGAGGCTATTGCCGATTTTTGTTTGAGCATCTGGGATCGTACCGGGGTAAGTATGGCACGGTTGGGCGGACGATAAATTGTAGTTCACTTCTGTGTCATAATATTCAGTTTCATGTTCGATCGGCACCAGTAGGTTCGTCGCTTTCGGCATGTAGCCATCGGTGGTGATGAAATGAGGATCCGAATTAGGTGGTAGACTTAGAACACTGTCCGGCCTGTTGTAGTCGACGTCTATAACTTGCTGGGTTATGTACGTAGTGTCGAGGGATGATATTGTGTCTATGGAGGAGTCTCCGTTTAGGGGAGTAACGCAGGTATAGCTGGAAGCGAGGATGTTGGCGGACTCCGGTCGGATGTAGGGTGATTGAGCGTCGAAAGTTGCCGGGAATGTTGTCGGTTCGTATGTACGGATCATGTTGTACGGCGCTGGCGGAGATGTTCGCGTATTGGGGTTGTTGTTCTTCATGCACGAGGCTGCGTGCAATGACAGCATATCGATGAGTTGCCGCTTTTGAACTTCTAAATCCTGTAAAAGATATGTTTGATTTTAGATTTGTTTTGCCTATATTCACTGGACACGTAACCACTCTTAGCGTCTAATAGTACATTCTAATCAGTATTTAAAAAATATAGGGCGACCATCAGTCTATTTCGTTCCATTGGTATCGTAAGAAGTGACTATGAAAACACCAGAAAGTCTCAAATCTTCCGTCAAGTGGTAGTGTAATTATCTCGTTTAGGTACGTCAAACATAAAATCCCTCTTAAGGCGGTACCCTGACCAAAACCTGGCAAAAGTGCGTTTTTCAGAGACTATTATCTCATTAGTTATGAGAAATAAGCTACATCTAAAAGCACATTATTAATGTTCGATATCCTATCATCACATTCCACGTTCTAATTTGTTTTTATGTGTTATGAATACATTTAAAATCTACTTTTAAAAAATGACTAAAATTATTGATAACATGCATCTGTTGCTAAAGGAAATGCTCTAATCATTTGAGAATTACACTAATGGATAGATAATTTAAAAATCTATATTCTACACGTTTTATTTAATTTCTTAAGTTCGCTTATCTCTTTTAATTTAAATAATTCCAAATATTCGGGCGTATTTTTCCGTGACATATTGTAGCGAGAGCGCGTGGATTGTATGGGATCGAATGCTCAAGGTCTCTCGCTAGGGGAACCGTCTTAAGAGAGTAATATGTACCTCGCATAAAATACACAGACCGGCGACACAGAGCAACGTCAAAAGTGCGAAACGCGTAAATTTCACAGGATGCGAGCAACTGGAGTTGAACGTTACCAATGAAATGCAATTTTAAGTTCTGATCTATCCCCGCTCGGTGGCGAATAAAATATTTTAAGGGTGAAAGTTACATGTCTGAGAAGTTACAAATATTTGAGGAGTCTCAAAAGTTAAAGTCAACCGGAGTTCGTCGCTCTCAGCTATGAGAGGAGGCTTCTGTCAAACGGTGTTACGATTTTAATTTGTTTACACTTTATTGTTTATAACATCTTAATAAAAACGGATTACAAAGTATGGGCTTATTGCCTCTAGGCATTCTCTAACAGTCAATCCGGGACCATTTGAGATAATGTGGTAGTTGCTAAAACTAGAAAGAACAGTAAAATGCAAAAAGCAATACAACAACGGTATTACGTACTAAACCTACCAATATAATATATGAGAACAAACACCTGTGAAAATAGTAATATACTATAATGTGTACATACACTCTGTATATAAAAAATAATAACCGAATATACGAGGCGTCCTATAGAGAGGGAGATATTGGGAGAAAAATTGTGAACTCATTATTTTTATATGTCGATTTACAATCTTAAACTCCCCAACCAAGAAAAAGTCCGGTAGATAATTGCAACTAAGGAGAAAATTAAAATTTCTGGAAGGAAAAAAACTCTTAAACCAAAATTAATAAAATGTCTGGCTGTTTATGGATATCAGTGTCGTGATTAAATATTGATTTACAAGCGGAATGGTATTTTTAGACAAGGCCGAGAACAAATACTACGTACATATAGAATTACGCCTTTTAAGGGTCCTGTACAAACAATTTGGCGTGATAAGTCAGTGATAATACTGCCTAAAAAGCAACAACGAATCAAAGCATCTTGCTATCTATTTCTGTAGTTGTGTAGCGAGTGGATTATGTCAAAATAGAAAAATATTAATTAGGTTGTTTCTTTACATGTTGCATACTATTGCACATCGTATGCAGTTTGTAAACTTTAAAGAAGAAGAAGATGAAAGAAATTCAATGTATTTTAATCGTATCTTATGTTTGTTTGATAATATCAATTTTTTTTAAAGAATTAGGTTGTCAAACGAGCACACAGTTCAACTGGTGGTAAGTGGACGCTGTGACCCATAGACATCTACAGTTATCCTCGTTTAAGAATCAAAACGCAGATGCGTTGTCACCCGTGACGACTAAGATGGAATGCCTCGTTTCCAGTAAAAAGGGTCTCCGGATCTCTACACTCACCATACAAAACATAGCAGTAATTTTACGCTGGTATTCTGTGAGAGCGTGGTCCTTCCCCGGTCGAGCCGACCCATTCGTGCAACAACTATAATAATATATTGCTGCAGCGTGGCACTGCCACGTTAAAATTATATTAAGAACGAAAAATACGCAATGTTTACGTAGTCATTGCAATATCGAATCTATGTTCAATATTTCGATTCTATAGTTTTAAAGTATTTTCCGAAGACCAGTAAATTTCCAAAGTTCACAGTACATTTTGATATCACAGATAAAAAGTAAAAGCATATTTCCTTATCTGTGCTCATTGATATACAAAAAACCCAGTATATCAATGTATGTGCTATGTATGTTTTGTAAACATATCACATCAACGTACTCGTAATCGTTGATAATCAGCATATCAGTATTTGATACAAAATAATGTTACTGGTACTTTTAATGTTAGATATTTGTTGCATTATTTTCATTTTTACTATCAAATTTATACTGTCGCTAGTAGTAGGTCTTTAGATAACTCCATTATTAAGTTTTATGTCTCAAAAATGTCTACAAAAAGTGGTAATTATGAATTTTAATTGTAAAGAATACTGATGAAAGGTAAATTACCTTGAGCTGCGCTTTGAGGTCTATATTTTGGTTTTCTAAAACTTCACTCTCTGTTACTAAGTTGACCGTTCGCTCGCGTTTCTTCATTCTGCATTTTGTTGCTGCAATTTTATTCCGTTCTCTTCTACGCCGCCTTCGCTCCTCGTCTTCCGGGGTCAGCTGTTGAATAAATAATACTATAACATCACTTCTAACACTCCGCGTCCAGTATCATAATTTCTAATCACAAAGTCACTAACTTTCAATCAGTAAGTTTTGTCACGAACTCAGTCGCATTTGCAATGCTAGCCACCTTTGTAAACCTATAAAACTTCCATAAAGCCGTTGAATTATAATGCATTGGTGGTTGCTACAAAAGCTGCTTTAGTAACGATTCGCGATCTGATGTCTATGTGTTCCTGGTAGCCTCATTGATATAGTTGTTTTGTAAGTTAGTAATGTAAATATCGTTGCTTATGGTTGAAAATCAGTTTATTAACTACGTCTACATTACTGTCCACATTTATGTTCTATCATAGAGTATAGCAGGACAACAACAAAAAAAAAACAACGAATTAACAATGTTACATACTCGTAGTATTTGGTCATATTGATCTAGCTTGCGTTCTTTGAACAAACTACATTTTAATGTAATTACACCAATATTTTTAATCAACGTCAAAAATTACGGACGTATGCTAAAACTAGACAATACTAAATATTCAGATTAATTACTTAAAATATTGTTGGAAACTTCAGTTACTAAGTGACTTTTATGAAACTTGTTTAGAAATAGTTAAGGTAATGTAAAAACCTACCCTACAAGCTACCTAGAGGGCGCGGCAAGCAAAAAATATCGTATCTAATTAAAATTATTGTACTTCAACAAGAAACTGGAGTTTTATTTATAATTAAAACCAATGGCTTAATTTTATGCTCGTAACAACTGTATTGAGTATTATAAATTAATACTGTACCCCTTCGTTTTTGACTGTTTGCGTGTGACTGCTATCGTAATCCTCATCGCTCTCTTCCTTTTTGAATCGCTTAATTCCTCCGTCGGTGTCGCTGCCTGACATCTTCCGCTTTGACTCTATAGACAACTTTAAACCGGCCTTGATTAGATCCGAACACGTCTGGAAAAATAAATTGGTAACGTGAGCAACATTACCTATATAATATATAAAAACTAATGTTTGTTTGTTCGTATTTTATGCGCTGCCATCCCGCCGGTCAGATTGAGCTGAAAATTTGTCTACTTATTGCTTACATTGCGCAACGGTATAGGGCATAGTAGAATTAACTAGTAGGTGGCGCGTCTATTATACCGACATTTTTTTTAAAGTAAATTACTATGAATGTATTATCTTTCCAAATTTTGAACGATAATTTCACAATCATTTCTTCTGCCTTCTCTAGTAACATATATTAACGAGATGATGCTTTCACTAGCATTGAGCGCATTTTAATGTTTTCTTACTTAAGTCTTTAGATAATTCTAAATTCAATTTGATTGGAAATTTACACATGTGGTGGTTGGCGGCTTTAGAGAACTTATAATTATACCACGTAGATATCGTGTCGTGTGTATTTCTTTCGCCAAGCAGCAAAACGGCATTGCTGTGTTCCTGTCTAAAGGGCGCCAGATAGAGCGCCAGTATAATTTTATAATTCCTATTAGCCTTCTTTCTTTGAAGTTGCAGATGTCTGCAGCGGCCACTAACCTTCAATTTAAAAAAAAACTAACTGAAAAATTATCGATTTTTCTGTTAGTTTTTTAATAGTAACAGATAATAATGAAATTAAAGCATTTCTAATTTTCTAAAGTCAATCAGCTAAGATTCGCATAAAAATAAAACCGATGTGCCTTACGTCGTTTAATGAGTACGTTTCGGGAGGGCCTTCTATTGCGTACACTATCCCGTCACTACTAATCCTAGAACCATCATTCGCGATACCATTACACTAGGAAAGATACAACACGATAATATGACACGTGTTTAGCCTACAAATGACGAACCATTAGGAGAAATAGACTCGGCGATGGCTGACCGTATTCATGCTAGGTGGTCTAGTGGTGACGGGGATAGTACACGCTCTTAACTGGGGTGAGGTACTCTTCAAACTGGGTAAGACACATTATTATTTTTTTACGCGAATCGATTAGTTAATTTTTTCACCTTTAATTTAACTTATAATTTAGTTTTCCACAAAATAAGGCCTAAATCTATAAATTCTAATAATTGTTTTAAAGGTAACATTCCCTTGGTTTCTTTTTTAAATATCTTACAATCTTTATTTCCAACAATTTTTTTGTACCTACTATACGTCATGTCCTTTATAAAAAGCAGTAATAAATAAAAAGCTTTGGAACTAAGAAACTTTTCATTGATAATCGATATTAAAACGAGTGTTTCGCGTGCCCTGAAATGTGCATTGATTACTCAGCAACTTTTAACAACAACTTTCGGTATACAAAATCTTGTAATAAAATATGCAAATGGATGCAATCAATGATGTATTATATATAGACACGTCATGAACGAACATCGCGGCGCTTAAAAACGGCGAAAATACTAGAACTACTTATACGCATGAAGAAAGAGAAAGAAAATATGACACCGTACGGCGAGATGCCTGTTTCTTGACTACTAGGTACTAGCTGCATGCACCGGCCGCCATTAGACGGCGTCGTCGAATAAAATGAAATGAAAATAGGTAGTTTTGTGAACTTACGTATGAAATGACACATTTTTGTCTTTAATCTTTTCTTGTAGCGTCGCGCGACAGGTTGGTGCGTGACTAAGCGCGATGTGGCCAATTGGCTTCATTTCATGTTGCCATTTTAGAGTGCGGACAACGTATCTTTTTTACGTAGATTTTTTTTGAAGGGAGACAAACGAGCACACAGTCCACCTGAAATGGTAAGTGGTTGCTGTGGCCCATAGACATCTACATCTATCCTCGGTAAAGAATCAAAATGTAGATGAATTGCCACCCCTGAGGACTTAGATAGAATGCCTCGTATCCAGTAAAAAGGGTCTACAGTTCTCTACACTTACCATACGAAACACAGCGGCATGTACGATGGTATACTGTAAGAGCGTGGTCCCTGCAGCCTCCAGCCGAGTCGACCCATTCGTTCTTCACCCATAATGAAGTTGCAGCATAGCACTACCCACTTTAATTTTTTTTATATGCACGAAGGCAATCGTTCAATGCAAGAAACTGAATTATATAGTGTGAATATTTAAAACACCTTGTTCATTATTTTGCACATACGTATTAAAACGTGTATCGGATCTCACTGATATCGTGATTTTAGATTTTTTACACTACAATAATTCACGGCCGATACTTTAATCGAATGATTTCAACAAGGTTATGACTATAGGTATGTGTAATCATGCAACTATGTAGGTATGTGTACTCAATTATACAAATCGCGGGAAAAGGTATAGGCAAATGCAATTGCAATTTATATACAATTGCAATTGTAATAATCATAAAGAATAGTTTTGTTTTTCCCACATTTGAACGTCCGCCCATTGTTTCTGAGTCGAAAGCAAAAAGACTTCGATAGTTCATAATATGTAGACATTTTTCCAATATGGTGTCTTGGGAATTTAATACCTAAGCTACGTTACTACGCTACTACGCTGGCACCAATAAAATTCTTAATTGCAATTTTAAGTGATCGTGTACTACGTGTTTGGCATAAGGAGACCTGTATGTCTGAGAAATTAAAAAAATATTTCTTAGAAATGAAGGAGATCTTTGCCTAGGATAGGAACCCGTGAAAACTCACAATTGATATAGATATCGCGTAAACACACAAAAAACCCAGCCGAATTGTGAACATCTCGCATTTATTGATGTTCGCTAAAAAGCGTTAACTTTGGAATACAATGTACTAATCAAATGGCTTAGCAAGATTCTCCGTTATGCCGAAAATATTGCAGCATTAATTTTGAAATAAATATATGGTAAAGTTGAAGATTAATGTTAAGTACTATGTTAGACGAAAACATGATTCCGTAAAATTTTCTCGATAGAAATAAAATCCAAACTTACCTCCAAACTGAACAATAAAACGCTGTTATTCATAAAATACTTTAAATAAGATCATGAAACTTTGCATACTAACTGAACTAACTATAAAGCAGGGCTAATGTTTTTTTTTAAATTACCATTATTTTCACTTGTTTCCTGCCGCCCGGTTCCAAGCTTCAGGACGCCGATAGTTTAGGTAATTTCTTTTTACAGTGAAAATAATAGTAATTTAAAAAAAATAAAAAAACATAAGCCCTGCTTTATAGTTACTTCAGTTAGTATGCAAAGTTTCATGATCTTATTTAAAGTGTTTTATGAATAACAGCGGTTTATTGTTCAGTTTGGAGGCTACTTTGGATTTTTACCCTATCGAGAAAATTTTACGGAATCATGTTTTCGTCTAACGTAGTACTTAATATTAATCCTCAACTTTACCATATATTTATTTCAAAATTAATACTGCAATATTTTCGGTATAACGGAGGATCTTGCTAAGCCATTTCAGGTTATATTTCCCCTTAACTTATAATATGCGTATGTAATAATATACTAAAATAAAATAAAAATTAATTAATAAAAATCTAAACACAGATTAAATTAAAAATTATTTTTATAATTATCAGTTAAAAATGTAAAACATATTATTTTATTATTAGTAAAAATATTGTACACATATTTGGTTGTTTTTTTATATAAAGTAAAAATAGCAAACAAAAGCCCTGCATACGACCCACAGCTGGGCCTCTCATCTCATCAGTAAGGGGATTGGCGACAATTCGTGAAACAAGTGAAAATTCGACCCGCTGCCTCAATGCGTATAGGTAGACGATTAAGGATAATATCGTTATGGAACTTGAATGTCTGGCAATTTAGAAATTAATAGATAATTCGAATCTATTAATTTCTAAATTGCCAGACATTCAAGTTCCATAACGATATTATCCTTAATCGTGTAGCGGCGGTGTAAGAATATTCACTAGCCAATATCGTCCCGAGGGTGTCGTGAGAGACGATAAAGGGAAACTGAAATAGGAGATAGGCTGCAGCATCTCAAATACTCATCACAAATACTAAGCACAAGCAACGCTCGCTTTAAAAAGCGCGACTGTTTCCCCCCTTTTTTTATGAAGTCTGATAAAGTGAACTCAAAATAGGACCTTGATTATCCCGGAATCGCAAAGTGTAACAGATGGTTGGATAAGTAGCCGTAATATGAATAAAACATACGCTCGATGGTACTAAAGAAATGTTAAAATAGAAACACAGATGCAGGATGTGACATGATTGCGCAATGAGAACGCTATTTACGATTAACGATAAATTATAGCTTTTGTTATAGCTGTGCTAAATGATGCTATATGTAGTAGCGATATAAAACCGCTATGTGTGACCTCCGGACAAATGGCGGTGTAACCTTGTAGCGTTTATATTTTTACTCTATATAAAATTAACAGACCGTTTATAAGAAGTAAGTCGCTAGTCCGCCTATCCAATCCTGCTTCTACGGGGCCCCTGTTTACGGACTTGGTGAAGCACGAGTTGTAAAAGATGGAAAAAATACTTTCTTTATAAAACTGTATTAACAAACAAACAATTTACCAAAAATGTTAAGTGATGTGCACTTAACATTACACACACTACAGCTCATGGCACCCTGCAAATTACTTCAAACAACGAAGGCGACTGAAACGTCGGCACGTGTGAGGACTTACGTGGAAAGTCTCACAGCTTGTAATTTGGCTCTCTAACTCTCTATACGCTTCAAACGGGAATACAGTCGTGCAAGCACTGCTAGTCGTGGCAGAAATAGGTAGTATTTACCCAGATCGACTCCTGGGCAGAAAAGTATTCGTACCACCAAGTAAAAGTACCTTAACCTTACCTTCACTAACTAAGTTATTTTTCAGTATAATATCATATTAAAAAAGTTGTCAAACAAGTGTTCTAAAGACATCCACAGTAATGTTTATGAAACTATACACTGTTAGATTTTGTAACTTTTTTTATTTATAGAAATAGGGCTTTTTCGCTGACGCTAGTAAACTTAAAAAGGCTAATGAGTCTTTCTAACTAGCCTTTTTAAGTTTACAACGACATAAGCCTTTTCAAGAATGAAGTTTGATGTCGTGCATCACTTAGAATTGCCCGTACTGCTACACAGTAAAGACAGGTTGATCCTCCATAACAAGTTTATGAAATTCTGGTTTAGAATTGGAATTCTCTCAACAGTCTTGATTTGACAACTTGAGAGAATACATATTCCTTTATAATCATAGAAAAATGGTTGTTTATTTGTATTACCTTTTGTATGCTGGGCGGGGTTCCTGAAGCTGGCGAGGTGGCAGATGAGCCGTTGGACAGCGAAGAGTTGGAGTCGTTTCCGCTTCCGCCCTGCAATTACAACGGGAAATGAGTTCGCGTTCACACGCGCTCAGCCGGGCGTCGACTAATGGAACATTTTCCACGTCGCTGCCCATTGCGGCGGTTGTATTTTAATTAAAGAATTCCGCATGACATATTTTATAAAGATTTATTTAATACTAAGATAGAATTATAATTCAGTATTAAACGTATAATTGTTTCTTAGACTTTTTGTCATCTCCTTTTTTTTGAAAACGAAGTGCCAAACAAACTTACATGCACATGATGGAAAGTGTGGCTACAGCAGTCCATAGACACCTGAAGCCAACTACGTACAAACAAAAAGGCTACACATGCAACATTGCCATCTCTGAGGACCAAGAAGGAATGAGCCACAGTCCGTAGGCTCTATGCCCTGCAGTACGGACTACAGCGGTGCAGACAGCGCTATTAGTAGCAGAAATAGGTGAGACGGTGGTAGGTGGTGAGTGGGGTTACCTGCTTAGATGGACTTCTAAGAAGAAAATCAATCCTACCATCTACAAAATATATCTCTATTATGTTTTATATATATGACTAATAGAATCCAGGCTTGTCAAATCTTTTCCAATCTGAAAATAAATATATGTATATAAAACTGACGAGATTTAGGTCGCCACTGTATCTAACAAATCAGCGTAGTTTTACATTTATGATAAACTGTTCATAGTTGGCATGAAACTTGGAAACCGCATTGGCCGTGGAGCAAGAGTATTTAAAATTACCGTGGTATTGTCAAAAACACTGCTTTACCGACGAGCGTGTCTGTTAGAGGTAATAAAATCACATACAATTTGAAATTAAAAAATAAAATAATGCTATCTATATCTAAGTAGAATTAATTTATTGTGAGTTGTTTATATCTACGCCGTATTGATATTAAAATATAATAAACCGATTGGCGTACATTAAATATTTAATGCCTTATGTTTTACATAAATAAGTAAATAGGAGCCTTGAAAAGCTTTATAATTCGCTCATTCTTTTTCTATGTACTATTTGTAACAAAGTATCAAATGATCTTACAAACAACATGATGGTCAGCGGCTACGACATCTACCTATTCGCAGTCAGCTAATGCGTTGTCACCTCTGAAGAATATTTTTGCACGCCATAATTAATGTCTAATACATGGCGAGTTACCACCAGCGCCATCTAGTATCGAGTAGCTAGTAACTACTAACTAGGAGGAGTAACTAGGAGAACATTCTAGAAAATTCCATACTAGAGCATACTACACCTAGTCAATCGGGACCGGTATGTAATAGAACATTCTAGGTGTTTCAGTAGAAGATTCCTATATATAAGGCCGGTCAGGACCGCGACTAAGTGAGCATTGAATTCGATTCGATAGGCGATTCAGGCGAATTGTGTTTGATTATTAGTGTGTTTTAAGTTGTAATTGGCGTTAGGTAATTAAAGCGTCAATTTTGGTAACTCAATCGGCAGTTTTTATTGTCACGAACCCCAAGCTCGTAACAATAGTATGAAATGCCTCATCGCCTATATACTGGTTTTCTTGCCTCTTCAACCATTATACAGCAACGGTTGCTCTGCAGTTTAGTGGCAGATACAGGTAAGAGTGTAGTGGTAGTCTTGGGTAGTTCGCTAACGACCTAGGTGGGAAGAGCCGCTCCTTTAGGTGATTTATGCGAACCAGTTCGTCGACAATCTCGCTCTTAGTTCTTTATATATTTATTTTTCTGGCGTCTGCTTTATTATGGAGGGGCGCTGCATGACCAACCAACTGATTTATTTTTACTCTTACCTCTCTTACCAGAGTTTCTTATTTATTTTATTTAATTTTCCTTAATAGTGCTTGATACTTAATTACATACAAATTAAATCATTAATATTTTTTAAAGTAAAATCATATATATGGTGAACGGAGTAGAAGCCTATGTATGGCACACAATAAAGTTTATTTTACATTAACATATTATGAAATTGATCTATCAATAAATACTACTAATTTGAAATAAACTTGCGTTATTCAGAAAATAACAACAAAATGGTTGAATTCAATAAATGAATCAATTAAAAACTATCGAAATTAAATTAATATGTACCCAATTAGTATTATTATTTGTACCAATTAGTATTAGTATGATTTATTATATTGAGGATACTTAGAAATGAGGATATCCGCAGTAGAACCAGAGTGACCGACGTAGCCCAACGGATTAGTAAGCTGAAGTGGCATTGGGCCGGCTATATAGCTCGAAAAACCGACAACCGATGGGGGAAAAGGTTCTCGAGTGGCAGCCGCGTACCGGTAGGCGAAGTGTAGGGCGAAACCCCACTAGATGGAGTGACGACCTGGTAAGACATGCAGGAAGACGATGGAAGCAGGTGGCTCAGGACCGTGCTTTGTGGCATTTCTTGCGGGAGATCTATTTTCAGCAGTGAATTTGTGAAGGACTGTAATGATGATGATAATGAAGATATTGCTTAGTATAAATTATATTCTATAAAGAGTTTATTTTCTCATTATTAAATTATTATTGCTGTAACTGATTTTATGTGCCATAAATAGAAAAGTAAACTATGCAACAATCATAAATATCAATCTTTTTTTTAATTAGATCTACTGAAATAAAAAAGAAATAACGAACTAAATGAGCGAGCTAGCGAGTTAAATAGGACCGGTGATGATACCAAAAATAGAAATTGCGTTTGTCAGATCCCACGTGAAGTGCAGGTATTTAAAAAGGTACAGTCTATTTAACCAAATATTGTTTAATCTGCGATTTGACTACCATTGCTAGCCATAGATGGCCATAGGCCTTCTCTTACTTTTGAGAGAATTATGAAGCAATTAGCCCGCATTGCGCATGCGAGTTCTCAAATATGCAGGTTTCCTCACGATTCATGGTGTTTTCCTTCACCACCGAGCAAGGTGTGAATCAGTACCTAAATTGTTATTAACAATTTGATTGGTGCCAACGGGGGTCGAACACGGATCCCGAACTACAGGCGATAGGCTTCTTCCAAACTACAAAAATTAACTGCAATAGCAAAGATTTTGTGCATTAGCGAATGTGATAGCTCTTGTAGATTGTGATAGTATAAAATAATTACTACACCAACTGTCTGATAACTTGCTCTTTCACACAACTCTTACATAATGACTCTTGGATAGATTCTTCTGTCAGAAATACCAAGGTAGAGACAGCTGCAGTGTACTATATACATGATAGAGCCACGCTGCAGTTATAGGTACTATGCATGCAGAACGAATGGGCGTGAACTGTGTGCGCGTTTATCACGTTTACTTATATATAAAAAACAATTTAATATTTGCTTACATGTCTAGGCACTTACGTTATACTTATATACTGTTAAAAAAAAGGATATTTCATTACTTCAAGTGAGTGAATGTAATATTTCATTCGAATTTTCATTGAAATTCAGTATGTTAGAGCCAATAATAGTTAGACAGGCACAAATGGTATGGCAATGCTGTAATATTAATCTAAACCTAGTATGGCAAATGCGGAATATAAATCTCCTTTCGACAACTGATAAATAAACTTCATCTAATTGAGTTCACAAAAGTACAGGAAATGTGATATATGACTGCGCGTTTAGTCAATACAGACTAGGTATCGTAGGTGTTAATTAATTCGAAAACTAGCCAGACGTATTTTCAAGGTCACGAAATCAACAGAGATACCTTTATCGTTTTGAAAATTAACTGATTTCTACTTTCTATGATTTTACCTACTTCGTCAGTTATGATAATAATTTGTAATTCGTTCCGTAATTCTACGTTAATGGACATAACATTCGTATTTACTAATAAATACAAAATTTCAAATTAAAGTCCTCACAACTGCAACCATTCTGAGTGAAATGTGTTCATAGTACGGGTTTATTCGAACTAATTGACCTACTAACCTCTTTTGTCAGTATTTACTTAATAATAATTGATTAGTTTGAAACATTTATACGTTTTAAAATGAAAACGATGAACTAGCAATTCTATTTATGGGAAAATGATAATTAAATAATGTTTCATTTAATTAAAGATTTTTTAGATTGCTTGAGAATTATGAAATGACATATTTTTTTTTGTTTTTATTTGATACACTGCACATTTATTTATGCTTTATAGTACTCGTACCTTACATAAACTTTATAGAATCAAAATGCGCGCTAAATGCTAAAAGCATTTATTGCCAGTACAGAGTACCTTTGTATAACCTTAGATCTGTGAAAACACGTCGCTAACGGACACAGAGAACAGGAAAATAACACATAATTTTTATACGTGGTAGAGCCATGCTGCAGTTATATGAGTAGTATTAGTTGTAGCACGAATGGGTCGGCTCGACCGGGGAAGGCCTACGCTCTCACCATATATACCTGTAATAAACCACTTATATACCAGCGTGAAATATTAGCTTGATGCTGCTATGTTTCGTACGGTGAGTGTAGACGTAGAGAACCGGATACCCTTTTTACTGGAAACGAGGCACTCCATCTCAGTCGTCAAGGGTAACAACGCATCTGCATTTTGATTCTAAATTGAAAATAAATCTAGATGTCTATGGGCAAAGCATCCACTTACCATCAGGTAGACTGTGTGCTCGTTTATCATACTATCCCATAAAAAAACACAAATGAAAAGTATTTTACAAAACACACTATACATTCCTAAATAATATAAAAATGAACTACCTATAATATGGGGGTAAAAGTAGTTATGATATCTTAGCAACTTCGTGTCATATTAAACAAAGTATTATTACGTTAAATAATGGGGATGCCGCCATACAGGTACTGCGTTGGAAAACTTTATCCACCTCGGTTGTCGGTTATTCTAGCAATAGGGTCGACCCATTGTCTCTTCAACTTACTGGTTATTCATTTACTAAGCACAGTTTAAGGTGAGCTGCTACTATAATGGTCGTCGCACACGGTGAGTTCAACTTATTATTCCAACTGATCAGTTCAAACTTAAACTTTCGATTTTCGATATATCGATAAATAAACTTATATATAAAACTCCGATATTGATATATTTATAATTATCAATATATCGAAACTCCACTATTTTAAAAAATATCAACAGTTTTAATTTAAACTGATCAGTTGAACTCACCGTGTGTGGCGTCCATGACTCTTTTAGTTGGAGTAACGATCTGACAAGGCGTACAGGGTGCTTCACACCTTGTCAGTTAGGTGGGTAGTGCAGACGGCTCAGGGTGGTTTTGTAGTAATATTTGGGGAAAATGGATACCTATGCCCGACGGAGGACAATATTATTTTTTTCTTACAATGACCTCATTCAAAATATGGCAAGAAAACTCCTAGATCCTATTAAGAAATAATGTACTTGCTACGTACAATGGAATAAGCTTGGCTTGGGGCCCCTCTTACATAGAGCAAACAAAAATATTAATTACAAACCGCGTTAAGAAGCACATAGCTTACTGACTAAGCATTTACGCTCCGGGAATCCCGCGGTCTGTTTTGCTCAGGATGATATGGACTCGGTATGTAGCACATCAGATTTGTTCCCTTAATTTAGACCAATAATAAATCGTAAGGTTTTTGAAATTAAAATCTAATTTCAATTGTTAAGAAGGTTGTGTGATACCACCTGAGTATATTTTATAGAATAATTGTGACACACGAGGACACCGTTCGCCTGATTGCAAATGGATGCTGTGGTAGATGCGTATAAATATCTGGATTCTTAAGGATCAAAATGCTAATGCGTTTTTGACTTCTAAGATGAAATGCCTCGTTAATTGAAAGAATGGGTTTATGAATCGTACGAATTTTGCGTTTAATTTGATTTATTTTACTAATTTTAATTCCCGGACGTTTCACGGTGTGGGGAAGTCTGATTTCTCTACCGATCTAATGTCAAAGTTGACCGACAGCTACTAATGTACTGAAATCATCGACTTCCTGCATGCCTCCATCTAGTGGGGGGCCGTCCTACACTTCGCTTACCGGTATGAGACTGCCCCTCGAGTACCTTTATACCTATCGGTTGTCTGAAGAACCGACATCTGATTCTAAATAACAAAAGTAAATTTTGCTTTATTATGGTGCACAATTTCGAACCAGCTGCGGATGAACATCGTATATACGTTACATCCCAGGACATGTTTCTGATTCTTAATTGGTAATGGATTTAGAGGTCTTAAGGTCACAAAAACATTCAAGTCTCTTTGCTCGCTTACTACCCTTATTCTTTAAGAAAATCACAGAATAAATTAGTACAAAAAGAAAACTCAAATTAAGCTTTTACTCTCCGAGCTTTTGCTCATGAAGCAAAAGCAATGCTATAAATAATAACTATGAAATAATTAAACCTTGCACGACCGATGATCGAGGATACAAAATAATTGCAAATATTGAAATGTTGCCAACATAGTGACACGTAGGATCACGTGACTGCGATCGTACCCCATTATACACATTGGATAACTTTGGCGCCAAGTTACCTTCCGCGTCAGTTTATGCACCTTATGTGATACTATTTACACGTTACATCAGTTACAGCAAGAAGGCAGACTCGATGGCGCCGTTGTTACAGTTGCTATCGTCCGGGTTATTTATATTTAGCTTGGTTTAATATCTACCTACTATTTGCAGTGTAAAGTGTAGACAACCTTACGTCATTTAATGAATGAGATACATAGGATTCTGTTAAATGTGTCGGGGAATGTAGAGCGTGAAATGACAATAGGACAATGGAATAATTATTGTCGGCTGCGTTAATGCGACATTAACGCACATGCACATGTTGGTACCATTTATAGGAATGTCGAGAATTTGAATATCATCAGAAAACATAATAATTAAATATCTTACGTACTTATGCTTTGAATGTCATGTATTAATTCTTAAATAAACCTTTCAAATTATCAATCGAATGGCCTAGCGTTCAGAGTACATTATGGCTACTACGCTGTTGGTCTTAGGTTCGAGCCCCAGTCAGAGCCAATATTTGTTCCAATCTACACAGTATGAATTTATAGTATCTTGAAGTCTTGCAGTTGTATGCTTAGATTGGGATTTAATTTTATTAATTATAGGATCCCAAGCAGATGGTAGTACCCAGCCATCTTCTCTATTGAAATAAGGATATTTATTGATTTCAATAGCCTCGCGAATCATCCTTGGAAGGAATCGGTGTTCTTTAGCGAGGATTTGTAGTCTATCAAATCTGATGTAGTGACGGGGGCGATCCTGTACGTATTCGCAGACTACAGACTTCCCGGAGCGTTGATTCTTCACATCAGCTATATGTTCTTTAACGTAGATTTACTTGATCTTTTAGTATTTCCTATGTAAAAGAGACCACATTCACAATCAAGCTTGTACACTCCTGCATCTAGCAGAGGGATATTACACTTGACTGATAGTAAAAACTGACCAATCTTCTTCGGCGGCTTGAAATATGTTTTAATCAAAGCGCGCTTCAAGATGTAGCCAATCTTGTCAGTGACTCCTCTGACATATGGTACATACACAGTGTGGTTCAAGGTGTTATCAGGATTCCGAATTACTAACAAATCTAGAAAAGCTAAAGAATTGTTTAACTCTAACCCCATTGTGAACTGAATTTTAGAATTTATGGAGTTAAAATAGTCTAAACTATTTTACGCTGGTATTCTGTGAGAGCGTGGTCCTTCCAAGGTGGAGCCGACCCATTCGTGCTACAACTATACTACTAATATAACTGCAGCAAGGCTCTACCACGTATAGATAGTTTTAATAAAACGCAACAATAAAAAGTTCTGACAAAATTATATTTTTAATAAAAAAAAAGTAAATACTACAATCAACCAAAATGAATAAAATATTTTTCGCAAAATTGTTTCATTATTTTCAGTTCTTTAAAGTTGGCTTTTGTTTTTTATTAAGCACTGGCAACTAATACCTAAAAAAGTAGTCGACATTAAACATTTCATTCCCTATGGTAACGCCAGTTAACAATCTACTTTATCAACATTACATTACATATCGCATTGAGTTCGTCCTAAGTTATATCTACTTTATCAACATGACTAGTGCATATTTTTTGTTTCCTTCCTTCCTTCCCTTTCCTACCGCACGCGCTGCCGCCGAGGAAAAACAGGATCTCGGCGCGCGTCAGTATACTAAGTGATATTACGCCATCCGCAACGCACGGCCACCCGTCGCGTCTTATGTATTTTAACCGCAAACCGCGCAGGATGAACATTGAGTTCTCCTGTTTATGTTTAATATTCACCGCATCAGACATTGTGTCTTTGTAACTCATAAAAGTGTGAGACGCCCCCGTAAGGGCAAAGGTGGAGAGTGTGGGACTTCACGAGACTGTTCCGAGAGTGCGTGTGCGCCGAACCACGTGGCGAGCTAGCTGTATAGCAGACATTCCAGGAGGAAGGCGCGGCAGCCCTCATCAGGTCAGTGCGTGCTATCCCACCTATTTATTTTCCCCTTTGCCGTATGCACCAAAATTACAGTCCACTAAATCTTTATCGAAGATACCTTAAGTTACTGGCGTTTCCATTTCTAATGGTCCTTCTCGCTGGATTGACCTTGACTTTCCATTTTTAATGGTCACTTCTCGCTGGATTGACCTTGACTTTCCGCCCTTATTAGATCGTTATCGTAATAAGCGTTTATATAATTAATTATTTATATTTTAATCCGACTTCGGATTAACCCCGCCCTTATTAGAACACTAGAATAGGTCCTAATAGGTGACATTCATAGTAATTTTAAAACTATATTCATAGAATGAATAAGCATATAATTATCTATATAAATTATTTGTTGTATGTTCACATCACGTCATCAACTTTTAACTACATCTACAGATTATACTGTTAAATTACATTTATTATTTGCACATATATTTAAGCATTATATTCGTTATAAATAACTTCATAATTATTATAAAAGTTATCAATTAAAGTTCATCGTTAACAAAACTAATATTTAATAATTCAACCGCGTAGCGAGGTCGCTTACTGACTACCCGCTTATAATTATATTATTTTTGCCGCATAACTTAAGTTGTAATGCCGCCTAAAAAACAAATAGCATCGAATAATAGCGATTCCTCGGATAATGATGCCCTCATGATCCGAGGAACACCTGATGCTGAGTTGGTTTTATTGTTAGCTAAACGAGATGCTTTATTTGAAATAGTGCAAAAAATATATGATATGTCCTCGGACATCCTCACAAACACTTCAACGATGGAGCGTTTTCTTGATGGAAGTTCTAATATTAATGCTTTACGTATTGAGTTTAAACAGGTCTTAGATAATTATAATTCACATTTATTAAAAATAAACCCTATTGCTAAACCTGATTATAACAGCCTCATTGCGTTTGAGTCTCTTTGCGGTAGAATAAATAGGCTTTATTTACAATATTCGCAATCTAATTCACAAAGTACTAGTACAATATCTAAAGCCAGATTCACACTTCCGCCTATCGAACTTATGCCATTTTCGGGTGACATTCGCTCATGGCCTTTATTTTATGCTAGCTTTAAATCAACCGTCCATGACAACACATCGCTTACCGACGCTGAAAAGTTATACTATTTGCTAGGTAAACTAACGGGCAAAGCCCTATCTGTATGCTCAGGTATAACTCCTTGCGCTGAAAATTATAAAATTTTATTGCAAGCACTCGTTGACAAATATGAAGACCGGCGTACGCTAGCATCTACATATATTAATCAGATGTTCGAATTTAAGCCATTGCAATCGGCCACCGCAAATAATTTTGATTTATTTACTGATAACTTTATAAGTGCAGTGCGCGCTTTACAAAACTTAAAGTTAGATAATCTCGCGGACTTAATTGTTCTTCATATTGCGCTTAAGAAGCTGGACCCGGATACCATTCGCTCTTTCGAATATAGTCATAACTCGATGGTACCTACCTTTGATGATTTAGTAAATTTTATTAAGACCCGCTCCAAAGTTTTGCAACGCACCGATTCTAGTACAAATTCTAATAGCGCACCAAACAATCGACGAGGTAACGGTAATAATCGTCGCTGTAATAATACTTCGTCGCCGAAGTATCAGGCGTACGTAAGCACGACGACTAGTTGCTCAAAGTGTCTGTGCGATAATATTGTGCATCAACACCTATTTAAGTGTGCAGACTTTAATAAAATGACGCCGCAGGAACGATTTAAATGCGTAAAGAGTAACAATGCATGTGTGAATTGTCTCAGTTTAAGTCATCGAGTGTCTAGTTGCTCTTCAAATTATAGTTGTCGAGTTTGTAAATTTAAACATCACACATTGTTGCACTTCCACCGCAGAAGCGATAACGCTTCCCCTGCGCTGGCGCGTTCTCCACCGCTTCAGCCAGTTACACTGAAGTCTACAACCCCCGCGCCCGCACACTCGCCACCCCTCACCGCAGGTGCGCGTTCAGACGTCGCGCTGTGTACTTCGTTCAAGAATGTTTCTCAACGTTCACCGCCTCCCGCGCGCGCAAGTCGTTCGCAGAGAACTGTTTTATTATCAACCGCTCAAGTATTTGCTTACGATGCTAAGGGAGAGAAACAAATTATTCGTATATTATTAGACTCCGCGGCTCAAAGCCATTTTATGACTAAAGAGTGCTGTCATCGTTTAGGCGTTCAACAACACGATACCGAATGTACTGTAGTAAAGGGATTCGGTGGAGTTGAAAAAATTGTAAAATCGAAATCGATTGATATTAAAATTTTCTCACGATTCGACTCGAATATTAACTTCAATATTTCAACGCTAGTTGTTGATCAAATCACCGACCTTTTGCCCACCGCTGTGGTAGACACATCTGTCTTATCACACTTCCATGGCATAAGACTCGCTGATGAATGTTATAGCATGCCTAATAAAATTGATGTTTTGATAGGCGCATCCCTTTTCCCGCACTTACTATGTCCAGACGTAATTTATTCGTCTAACGACTTGTCCGGGCCCTCAGCTTTGAGTACGGTATTTGGTTACGTTATTATGGGCTCAGTGCCGACACTTCAGGTAAATCATTCTTTAACGTGCTGCTCAGTTCTAGAGTCTCCTATCGTTGACAAATTAATGCAACGATTTTGGGAGCTTGAACAGCCACCCTCCGCACCGCCCATTCAGTGTCCTTCAGACATTGAATGTGAAGAGTTTTATAAATCTACGACATCCCGCGATCCTTTTACTGGTAGATATATTGTTGGCCTGCCATTTAAAGATGACGTTTACTCTCTCGGAGATTCTTATGAAACCTCTCGACGACGATTCATGTGCTTGGAGAGGAAACTTCAAGCCTCGCCTACATTAAGGTTAGCATATGATGACGTCATAAAGGAATACTTAGCTAAAAATTATATATCCCCCGCACCGCCGTATGACTCTCATGAACCCGCTCCAATATATGTCATACCGCATCATGGAGTCTTACGCGAAGATAAGAAGTCAACGCGTCTGCGCATCGTCCTGGATGCTAGCAGTAAGACTAGCACTGGGCGATCATTAAATGATATTCTGCATTCAGGACCAAATTTGCAAGGCGACTTGTTCAATATAATTTTAACTTTCCGCTTACATCCAATCGCTATGACAGCCGACTGTCGCCAACAATTTCTGCAAATAGTTGTTCGCGATTCTGATCGTCGTTACCAATGCTTCCTATACCGCTTCCGTCCACAAGACCCACTTGTGTTATACCACTTCAATCGCGTGTGCTTCGGTTTAACTTCGAGTCCATACCATGCATTGCGCACGGTAAGACAGCTCATTGATGACGACGGCGCAAAGTATCCGCTTGCGAGTCGTATCGCATTTACTTCGCTATATATGGACGACATCGCGTTCTCTATGCCCAGTGAATCCGAGGCCAGTGAGACCTCTCGGCAGCTGATAGACTTATTCAAGGGTGCCCAATGGGACCTGATAAAATGGCATAGCAACCGTCGATCTGTTTTAGATTACCTCCCTACTTCCCATAAAAATTACAGGAGAAGTAGAGTTCGATAAATCAATGCCACATAAAATACTAGGCTTGCATTGGTCTACCGATAGTGACGCCTTTTATTTTAAGATATCTGTTCCCGCTGATGTGACGTGCACTAAGCGCGCCATCTTATCTACTGTCGCTCGCCTGTGGGACATAATGGGTTTCGTTGCTCCCACAGTCGCGTACGCCAAATTGTTAATAAAGCAGCTTTGGCAACTTAATTTAGATTGGGACGACATACCACCACCGCCAATTATTAAGATGTGGAGGCAATTCTGTGCTGAATTACCAGCTCTTAATGATTTACGTATCCCGCGACATGTTGGTGTATCCAAAAACTGTACTGCGTCACTCCTGGGGTTTTCCGACGCCAGCGAGCACGCATACGGTGCCGTAGTCTACATACATGTAAAGAGCGTCAATGGTAACACCGTCCAGTTGATTTGTGCAAAGACTAAAGTCGCACCGACGAAACCACTATCTATTGCACGCCTTGAGCTTTGTGGAGCGGTTTTACTCTCAAAATTGCTTCGCAGAGTACTCGACAATTACTCTCTTGACCTTGCAATATCAGTCTATGCCTTTGTAGATTCAAAAGTAGCTCTGTACTGGATAAAGAGTTCGCCACACAAGTGGCAGACCTTTGTTGCAAACCGCGTTGTTCAGATTACCGACAATATTCGCGCTGATAACTTTTATCATGTCGCAGGTACTGAGAATCCCGCTGACATACTTTCACGTGGCGTTACGCCAAATAAATTAGTTTCAAACCCCCTGTGGCTCCATGGGCCTCAGTGGACTTCGTTAGATCCATCTCAATGGCCTCTTCGTACTTTAGACAATGAGGTTATTGCAAATATGCCTGAGAAGAAGATTTTGTCGCACACTGTGTGCACATCCGTCTGTAATTCTGCGATTTATGAGCTCGCACTCCGCATCTCTTCTTGGAGTAAACTTCTACGTATAATTGCGTACGTGTGTAAGTTTGCCAAATTATTGCCCCGCCGCAACACTACTGTAGTGACTGCTGATGATCTCAGTTTCTCTGAGGTTATAATCCTCCGCGCCCTGCAAAAACAGCATTTTGCAGTGGAATATTTAAATATTGAAGGTAACAAACCTTGCTCGCCCGCTTTCAATCGTTTAAGGCCTTTTATTGAGAATGGTTTAATCCGCATTGGTGGTCGTCTTTCGAACTCCGCATTAGATTGCACGCAAAAACATCCAATTATACTCCCGCGCAGTGATCATGTAGTGAACATGATCATTGACTATTGTCATATTAAAAATTTACACGCTGGGCCTGAATTGTTATTGTCATTGCTCCGTCAAAGATTTTGAATCCTTTCAGCACGCCGCATCGTGAGAACTACTAAGGGAACATATCTCCCTCCTGTTGCTCGTATTTGCCCTCTCCCAAGACAATAAATCACGATTATTTTGATTATAATTATTTATCTAAATTAGGAATTAAGTTTATATTTATATATATTAAAAAAGTATTAAACCGCAATATTATATTTATGTATACATTTTCTCGCTTACCAAGTAAGGTTAGTAGATGAGACATGCGCATTGAGCGCATCCTCTCACTTTATATACCGCTTATTTATTTGTTTTCCTTTTACCTTTTATATTACGGTTGTCTTTTAAAGGTGACCCTTTAAGGGCGGGAGGAAATGGTAACGCCAGTTAACAATCTACTTTATCAACATTACATTACATATCGCATTGAGTTCGTCCTAAGTTATATCTACTTTATCAACATGACTAGTGCATATTTTTTGTTTCCTTCCTTCCTTCCCTTTCCTACCGCACGCGCTGACGCCGAAGAAAAAGAGGATCTCGGCGCGCGTCAGTATACTAAGTGATATTACGCCATCCGCAACGCACGGCCACCCGTCGCGTCTTATGTATTTTAACCGCAAACCGCGCAGGATGAACATTGAGTTCTCCTGTTTATGTTTAATATTCACCGCATCAGACATTGTGTCTTTGTAACTCATAAAAGTGTGAGACGCCCCCGTAAGGGCAAAGGTGGAGAGTGTGGGACTTCACGAGACTGTTCCGAGAGTGCGTGTGCGCCGAACCACGTGGCGAGCTAGCTGTATAGCAGACACTCCAGGAGGAAGGCGCGGCAGCCCTCATCAGGTCAGTGCGTGCTATCCCACCTATTTATTTTCCCCTTTGCCGTATGCACCAAAATGACAGTCCACTAAATCTTTATCGAAGATACCTTAAGTTACTGGCGTCTCCACCCTATAATTCCAACTTCAGGCCGAATTTTTTTTCGAATCTTGTATGAGACCTCTGAAATCTTAAAAGGCAAAATAATAAAATAAATCATTATACACAATCGTTAGTTATATATTTAAATTTTGAACCAAAAAAGAAGCAGTGTAATTTGTTTATTTAACCTTCAAGCGGGCGCGCGGTCATTTGTAACGGGAGCGGGCGCGCGTAACCGAAAAGACCTATGGGATGAATAAGAGAAATAAAGCACTAATTATTCAATATTTATTTATTTATTTGTACTCAGATATATTATCATTACCTTTAAAGTCTGATTTGTCAAAAAAAGTAATGTAATTAAAATTATGAAAAAGAAACAATTATTAAATTAATTAACATAACTCAAATATGCTTTGAATGAAAACAAAAATTAGGAACACAAAACCCTTTTACATATCTCAGACTAGTTTATATACTAGTCTAATAATAAAAATTACAAAATAAAAATAAAAATTAATTATCTTTGGCTTAGTTTTCATCACAATCAGTTCCTTCGTCCATATAACATTGATTGCAAATAAATGTTGTATGACTTCTGCAAATATTTTTCATACATAATTTACATTGCGTTTTTGATTGCCTCCTTTTTTTGGCTGGACATATTTTACAGGTTCCTCTGCATGTGCCAGAACTACCTGCTTCTGTATCAGCAGCACTATCCTCCATATTCAAATGCTCCATTATGTTTCTTTTTAGTTTTCTTGGAAGGCCTAACATCGTTGATCTTCTTTGGACATACTCTTTTGTCAATTCAGTGCCTAATGCCCGTAAATACATTCGCCTTTTCCGTAGAGTCACATTATTTGCCCTCAATATCACCATACTATTTATTCCTGCAATATCCAGAAGACGAAAGAAGAGTGTCAATGGCCATCTATTATTCTTCCTTGAAACCGAATACATTTTTGCTTTTTTATCGACTTCATCTACACCCCCCTTTGTTTTATTGTAAAAAGTAACGATGCTGGGTTTGCGCTTTTCATTTGTACTTTCATCAATTTCTGCAGCACAATGAAGTGATGATATAAGAACTACAGATCTTTTCTTTTTAGGCACGTAAGATACGAGTGTAGCTGTATCTGAAAATCCAAATTGACTTGAATATTCAGGTTGGTTTTTATCTATAAAGCAAGGAGGTATTTCTTTCTTGTTTATACGCATGGTACCCACAACGGAAATCTTATAATCCTTGGCCAAATCGTTCATCAGCGGCACACTGGTATACCAATTGTCGATGGTAAGGTTTCTTCCAGTGCCAGAAATTGGTGTAATTAGCCTCTTCACGACGTCTGCCGCAGCATTACTCAACTGATATGGGCCTTCAGGCTGCTTGCCAGCATAAAGTTCAATATTTAGGACGTAAAACGTAGCAGCATCTACTAGTGGATAAAGTTTGATTCCGTATTTGTCGGGTTTTGATTTCATGTACTGTCGGAAAGGACATTTTCCTCGAAAGCCAACCATCATTTCATCGATTACGACGTTCTCTCCCACTGAATATGGCAAAAGACAGTTTTGTGTAAACATATCTAAAACTTCTCTTATTGGCGCAGCTTTGTCTAGAGTACGACGAGCTTGTCGCGTAGTAGCATCATCAAACCGCAATGAATTCAGTAGAAATTTTACTCTTTTTACTGACATAGTAGTAGGAAAAATAGGAATACCTGTCCCATCACTTGCATAAAAATCTTCTAAATTGGCGTGTGATATCTTCAAGGATCCCGCTACGTACAACAATCCGAAAAGTGCTCGAATTTCCACCGCATCTGTCGGTTTGCAGTCACGTATTCTGTTATACGAAGGCGCTTTTTTTTTGAATAAATTCGTTGGTATATCTAACAATTTTTTCAATAATATTCTCTGAAATAAATAAACTCCAGGCTTGCGTAAATGTTGTCACTCCCACACCATTCCTACGAGTGCCCGCATCTTCCGTGAGAATATTTTGAACTTGACGCCTCCTCACTCTGTTATTGTTAGATTTTTGCCACTTCGTTACTTTATCGCGCCCTGTAAAACAGCTACTTATTTCTGAAAGTGGCAAATCATACTCTTCTGAGTCCGAGCAGTTTGATTCCTCAGCAGATCGAGGTTCCTCCGCAACGATGTGGTCGGAAGTTTCAGAGCCTTGGTCGCTGAGCTCTGATTCACTCTCTTCTTCGTCTTCTCTTAGTAATTCCTCGAGTATTGCACTTTGTGGTAACCGTCTAAGACTCATTTTTTATAAAAAAATCCAAGCTTAATTCAATAATATTGAATGATGGCCGAAGAACTACCACGAGCGTGAACGAGGGTATGTCGCGTTGAGCGTCGCGCGTAACCTTTTCGACGACAGGCGCGTGTAGTCTTTTCGACGACTGCACCGGGACTAAAACAATTGCGATCTGTGGAGTGGGGGGAGCGCCCCGAGCGACGGTTTATTCTTTATTTTACTCCCAATGACATAGCGACAAGCTACTAGAAATGAGAAATAAATGTGATGGGTAATAATAATAATATGAACGAAAATGTACTAAGCGCGGTCGATTCGACTACGCGCGCCCGCTTGAAGGTTAACAGTCGGATAAAATTTCGGATTTAGAAGTAATTAAGTTCAAGTTTAACATCCATTTATCTGTTCAATTTTTTTTACATTGCATGACTTATAAAGCCAACTAACATGGTGTAGGTGCGAAAGAGGTATGTGGCTACTCCTTTGGGTGATAAGCGTGAGTGTTTATTTATGTCTATGAATTACTTTTTGTTATTTTTATTAATTTTTGTTATTTCTATATTGTTATTTTACTATTAAATACTGGTTCCTTTCTAGTACTTTTCGGAAGCTTATCAGTCCTTTCTGTTTTTATCACCGTTATTGTATAAAAAACTTGTAATTTCTTATGAAAATTTTAAAAATCTGTCATCAGAATTTGTGATACTATAACTGTTACATTAATGTTCAAATATATCATTTTTAATGACAAGAAATAAAGCAACACGGATGTTTTCGGATATCTGCCAATGTGCAAGGAAGCTGCGGGGTAAAGCGTGGAACATAAATATTTCAAAAGTTATTGCTTCTACGAAAATGCCGTTAATTACCACACGCGAACAATAATAATGCTTGTTTTATACTAACAGCAAACATTCTTAATATAATAACGGTGACAAACTAGCACACAGTCCACCTGATGTTAAGTGGTTGTTGTGGGTTACCATCTACATATATCTTCGGTTAAGGGAAGAGCGGTGACTTCTGACACGGATTTTCTTTTAAACTTACTAGGAGGACCCAACTACTGTTTTGTTTATGTTTGTAACCCAAAAAAATTAAAACATTATTAACCCAAAAAAATTATTTATTATTACCTGAAATTTGGAACTTTTGTCATTGTAATTGTACTGGTCCAGGGGATTGGTCATAGTTATGACATCGTTGACGATCTCAGGCGTGCGTAGTGCTGGCCCTGCGTTGTCCGCTGCGAGGAGGTTCATCATTGCGGTACTGAGGTTTACATTGATGCTCATTTTGAAAGCCCCCCCTTCGCCCTCAGTGCCAACGGGCGCCGTCGGCGATGGCGAATCCTCACACTTAATTGTCGGCACAACAGAGCTCATGCTCGACGAATTCATGATATCCTTGTACGGAGCCAGCTTCGCTTCTTTTTGGTTACTTTAAACTTTAAAAACTATCAGCACCTTATCTATGTCTATATCACGTACGCACTATAACTAGCACTATAGCTACTGAATATCACTTTGTGGTAAACTGGTTCCAAATGGCACTTAACGTCTTGAATGGAAGTCTTCACGGGAAGGTAACGTTGGTAACGCTTGGTGTTCTTTGTTCTGAAACAAAAGATAACATTTATTACAATTGATAATTATATGTGAAATCCATTGAAGGGTACTCTGACTGATGAAAGATTTTAATTCACTGTTCTTTTTATGTAACAATCGGGTGTATATTTTATGTAGGTAATACATAGTATTAGTTGTGCAGTGGCGGAAAAAGAAAACCCACCAATTTCGTCCCATGGTTTTTCGTAAGAGGGTACTATGGGAAATGCCTTTTTATCGAATAAAAGTCCAACTAATTGTATGTCGATACTGTGGCCTGTAGACATTTACATCCATAACCATTAAGATATACAATATGCAGATGTGTAGTCACCCCGGAGGGCTAATATGCAAGACCAGACCAATTCCAGAAAAAGGTCTCAGATTCCTCTACACTCATCATACGAAACACAGTAGCAATAGGCTGCTATTTTACGGTGTTATACTGTTAGAGCATGGTCCTTCCTCGGTCGCACCTCTGCCATGTAAAAAAAGAAATAATGTCTAAAAATCTTATAGGTTTTAATCGGTGGCTGTAAACTAAACTTAGCATTCCGATCATCAAAACGAACTAAATTATATTATTTCTGACTGCCTCGGTGCGGTGGCGCGTTAATCGTAAGTGCGACTGTTGAATAGATGGGTTCGAACTTCGAATCCAATGTAGGACCAAAGTCAAAAAGTTATTATGATTTTGCTGTCAAGAAATTCTCAGTCCCGGAGTCAGGAAGTTGGCGATGTTTCACCCATCTACCTCAGAAAGCACCACCACCTGTGTTTGCTCACACACTCGTGTACTATAATCCTGCCCTGCGCAGATAGCGTCTCCATTACGATTGGCGGCCGTGACTGTAATACGGTCTGGAGGACATTATAGGATTGTTAAAATGTTAAAACATTTGATCGAATTAATTTAAAATAACGGAATTATTTAATATTTTTGATTATTTTCATAATATTTTAGAGCTTTTTCTTTTGAAGATACCCGGCAATTTTTAGCGTTTATGAAAAATAATATGAATTTCATGGATATTTTTGTATTATTAAGCGTCAGCGTCAAAGATGTGAGACACCTGAGATACGTCTTTCCTGTTGTGGGAGAAAAACAACTGTGACAGACAGGCAGACATTGAACTTTATGTACAGAACGGAAACATTATTGCGTAAATTTTAGTAGAACATGTATTAAAGGGCGTGTTCGAGTTTTTTAATACAGCCGGTCGTCGCCGCGCTTTCGCAAGTTCACATTGCTGTGTTTTAATTAGAAAAATCAGAATATAGCGGCCTCGCGTCCAGGATGCGTCTCCAATAAAACGACTTTTTACAGGCCCCAATTGAATGTGAGCCATAAAATTAAAACTACGCGTTTTTACGACGCGTTTTAACGCTCTTCCGCGTGGCTTGCCTCGTCCATTGTTTGTGTGCTCCGCGAACTACTGCGAACGCAAGGACATACGTAGATTAAGCCGTTAATAGCCACGACACCGATGTACGCTCTAGACAACATTATGTGGAAATTAGGGGGCCGTGTATTAATAGGACAAGTCGTGACCGAACAAATGATTTGCGGCCGTGTCAAACAGTAGCTAAAATATGCCGGGCTCCATATATAGTTATGCGACTCGAAAGCTGTCTGGCACCTTGACCCAGCCTGCCTGTATAGCTATCTGTCTATCTCACATCTGTGGCACGTAAACACAATAAAGCACGGAGTCAGAGTAACCTAGTTGCGGGGACGTTTTTACTTATTCCGATCGCGGATCGTGAAGAAAATGTGCCAAGCTAAGAAATATGCTTTTGGAGCCTGTAATAGACAAGCGTTTTCAAGATTAGCGCCTTGTTGTCTAGGCCCGGCATAAGGCATTATTATTATGTTGTTTATTGCATAAACACTTTTTTTTTATAGAAGAGGGGGCAAACGAGCATGCGGCTCACCTGATGTTAAGTGACTACCGCCGCCCATGATCAACCGCAACACCAGGAGAATTGCGGGTGCGTTGCCGGCCCTTTAGAAAGGAGTAAGCTCTTTTCTTGAAGGTCCCCAGGTCGTATCGGTCCGGAAAAATCGCCGGTGGTAAACTATTCCACAGAGAGGTTGTACGTGGAAGAAAACTCCTTGTGAAACGTACAGTGGTGGACCGCCAAGCATCCATATGGTGTGGATGGTATCGGGGTGTTTGCCGTGTAGTGCGTTCACGAAATTTGGCGGCTGGGATTAATCCGAACAATTCCTCAGAGCACTCCCCGTGATAGATGCGATAAAATACGCAAAGAGATGCAACATCTCTTCGCAGCGCCAGTGAATCGAGCCGATCGGAAAGCACTATCTTTAAGCCGCAATAAGATCTGATCCTTCCTTCGTCCTTATCGCGGTGTATGAATTTTCATTGAATGGTATATTTTGTGACGAGTACATACAAGGACTTTAAACCTTAAAACCACAGAAATGTTAATAATATTATTTATAATATTAATAATAATTAATTAATAATGTTAATAATATATATATGTGCTTAGAACTGTTGAAGGCTAACGTGAAAACGTTGGCAGTCGAATGTTATACGCTATCCTAAATGTGTGATCAATAACGAGTAGCCGCTAGTTGCTTGATGAACAAATAAAACAAACATCCGCTTAAACACGACAAAAACGAGTTGCTAATGATATAACCTACCGTACTTAGCACCGTGCCGAAAGCGGAATTAAAAAATAAAATTAGAGACGCGATAACATTAGAGACTCTTACAACGAAACAAAGTTGGCATATACATTTAACATGTAAATTTATCGATTGTTTTGTTTACTCTGTATACTGCAGTATTATTGTGTGGGACTTGATATTCAATAATCTTATAATATGCAAATATGAGCACACTGGTAGGTGTCCGTATTCAAAAATGGCGAATGGAAAATATATGTATCCGGTCAAAATGCGTAGGTTTGTACACTTCTTAAACAATATAAAATTTTGTGCTTAAGAGGTTTATACGTTAAAATATTTCAAAAAATACGCATTAAACACATTACACAATTGAGATAGAATGAACTACGCAGTAATCGTATAGTGTAATGTGTATATGTACATTTTACTTGCGTGTTAGATAAAAATTACCATCTCTTTCCCACCAACCAAAGTAAGATAAGAACGCAAAGGATGAAATTTGATGAGCTTTCACGAGCGAAGGGGCGACACCATTACTACCAAAAAGACTTAACAGCCTACAAACTGAAGTTAGACTTGTCTTTCTGTTTTTGTGCCTCGCTATGAAGTTACGAGAAATGGGTAACCTAGTTTTGCCGCACCCGCCGAGTTCGTGCCTCTACGAACGATTTATCAAATATGTGTCAAGTTAATTGCTTAAGTTTTATAAATGCATTATCGATTTTGAAAATTTCAAATCGAATGCTTATAACGTATTTGTACTAAGAAAAGCAAATAGTGATTTATGACTGCAAGGCCCATAATAAGGACCATAATATAAGAGTTTAAAAAACTTAAATAACATACATTGATCAATGATCATGAGCTGTCATGAACCTGATAGTTATTTTATTTTATCCTAGTGATCCTGACCAGTATACTATCAGGATACTAGGATAAAGTTAGTAAATTATTTTATTGTCATCGATTCTCGATACGAGTACAAATTTTCAAGTATCAATAGACCGCTTACAACTTGGTCAATACTACGTCGTATTATTATTTATTCTATGATTTTACATTAAAGGATTCCGTCACATAAATACACGCAAAGCTAATAACCGTGTTAAAAAGGAAAGAAACGCTACTGGGTACAGGGCGTTTCTTTTTCACAGGGTTTTTAGAGTGGAGAAGATTTTGCCGCGCTACCCGAAAGCGTTTTTTCTTTTTTTCCCCTCGGACTATATTTTTTTTGAATTTTTCAGATAACACATTTTTCTAAGGTATGTATGTACTGTTCAATTTTAGGAGAGTGTGGTTGTTGTTCTGGTTTATAAGTGAATAGTGTATAAAAATGACTATAAGACTAGTAAATTAACTTCAAAACACTAATGTAACAATATTTCATCTTCAAATTGAAACCAGTATTACCATATACCTTCAAATATTCAATACATAGTTATAACTATATTATATATTTATGCTATGCAAACAGCATAAGGGTAGAATAATTTACGAAGGTCTATCTTTCCGTCCGATTACAATCCGGGTGTCTTCAAAGCCAGAGTGAATAGGCTATTGTTACGGTAATATAGGGCTATTTACCATTTATGGTTACATCAACGCTTATCACTGCCAATGAGGCGTGGTAACTCAGATGGTTAACGCTCGCTGTAAAGATAACAAAACGCGAGTGACCCGGGTTCGATCCCCGCCGGCACCAATGAAATTGTTAATTGCAATTTTAAGTGCTGATTTACTACGTGCTCGGCGGTGAAGGAAAACATCGTAACGAAACCTGCATGTCTGAGGAATAAGAGAAAAGTATTTCGAAGACATGTGAAGTTCGCCAACACGCATTGGGGCAGCGCGGCGGACACTTCCTTGCCCTAAACTCTCAGAAATGAGGGGAGGCCTGTGCCCAGCAGTGGGACGCATATAGGATGTAACTTTACAACGCTTATCAACAGGTGAGACTGTAGTCAAGGAGTCAAGCATTGGCTTACAATAATATGTAAAAAATGTGTAGGCTGTTATGAAAACAGTGTGTAGTAACTTTTTGAATGAACATAAACAAGGCTGCACTTGCTACGATAGCCGACCGATTGTGTAACTCACTTGTGAATGAATGAAACACCTTATTTCATTTTCAAATAAGGCGTTTCATTCATGTTTCACTCTTTAGTTAAATTGATTTTGCGTTTTATGCGTAATGTATATTTGAGACTAAAAGTGTTTTGCTACAGCTTTATATAAAACAATTTTATAAGCTAGTTTCAATGCAATGTAATTTACATTTAGTACCGTTTAAAGTAATAAACATTACAATTTCAATATAAATTTAATCAGGCGTTTTAATGTTTGTAATCAAATGGTCAAACTTTTCGTTGTGTACTAGGCTCTTTTCATTATAAAAGTAAAAAGGGATTTCGCCATTGGGCTGTTCATTTATTCATTTTTGGTTATGAAAGCTTCCTTACATTATTGACCTCATTCTTTATTGATTTTAAAATATAAGATCTTTTTTCAAGTTATACATCTTTTGGCGCGTTCAGGAAAAATAATGTGACTGAATATTTTACGATGCGCGCGCACACCGACACCTAATGGTACGAACAGACGTGATCAAAAAAGCGGCAAAAGTGCAAGACGTCGCGTCAATACATCCGTTTGCTAATTATGATGATTGAGGCAAATCTTCCCTACAATCCATGTGCTCGTGTAGCAGTGGATTTTTTCGGGTTGATATTAAGAACAATAGGCGTTTTTAGCTTGCGTCTAATGGCGCATAGTTCTGTACTCTATCATCACAGTCTATGGGAATTGTATTTGGCTTTTATATGTGAATTTTCTGCCATTAGTCGGGTTCTAGAGACTCGGTTGTCAATCAACAGCATACACTACGATAAAAATAAATTCGTAGTTAGACGAAAAGTTGGATATATTTTCTTATACACTGATGTACCTTTTTTGTTTAGGTACCTATATCTTTAAATAAATTTTCTTTCTTTTAAAAATACCTATTAAGTGAGCTAGGTAAAGTCAAGTAAAGTAAGCAAAAAGTGTTAGAATGTATTCAAGACAATTTCTTCGATTGATAAAATAACCTTAACCTTGTGGTGTATGAATAACCACTAACCTATATCATCCCTATATCATATAATATATAACCTATACAAGAGCCGTGGTAGATCAGATGGTTAACGCTCGCTGTAAATATAACAGAACGCGAGTAACCCGGGTTCGATCCCCGCCGGCACCAATGAAATTGTTAACTGCAATTTTAAGTGCTGATATACCACGTGCTCGGCGGTGAAGGAAAACATCGTGAGGAAACCTGCATGTTTGAGGAATAAGAAAAAAAATTATTTAGAAGACATGTGAAGTTCGCCAACACGCATTGGGGAAGCGCGGCGGACACTTCCTTGCCCTAAAACCCTTTCAGGAATGAGGGGACGCCTGTGCCCAGCAGTGGGACGTATATAGGCTGTAACTTTACTTACTTTACTATATCATCCCGTGGGTGTAGTAAGAGATGACAGAGTGAAACAAACCAGGTGAAGAAGGGCGTCATCCTAATAACAAGTAGAAAATAAGAAAGTGCATTTGCCAACTCATCTGCCAAACGTAGCAACTGCGGCAAAGATCTCCCCTTTAGAGGCAAAAGAATTAAGGCGACACCGTGAAAAATGCACCTCCTTTCATCGAATAGTATAGGATTATGACACCACTAACGAAAGTGGAATTTTGATATAGGTAAATTCATGAACTTACTAAGTACGATAGTTCATTCATGGGTAAATTCATGACTTTATCTTGAATTTGACTGTTCAAAAACACGATTGTATAATTTTGACTCGATCATTACTATTTGCGAAAACGCCTCTAAAAACCACTATAGTTGAAATTACAACGAAATTATGCTTGGGAATCACTCAAATATATTCATAACGTCAATATTCATAATTTACTTGTTCATTATTTTGATAACTTAAATCAATAATTAAAAAAATCTTTTAAGATTCTGACAATTTCTAAGCGCTTTTAATCGTCGAGCGTTCCGCAATTTTAAACCTTATAACGACGTTTTTGCAGGTTTTTATAGAAATTATGTATTCACTCGAATCAGTACGGTGATAGCCTTTTCGATATGTCGTCTTAACGAAAAAAGTACATAAAATGCGGTTTTTTTCGACTGCTATATGATTACATATATGGCAACAACTTTATTAAATTTCCACTATTGAAACATTGAAAAAAAAACCAGCTAATATAATAGCACGGCTCCGCTGCGGCGCTGATTCGAATCTCGCACGGAACAAATATTTGTATGACCTAAGATTATTGTTCCGAATCTAGATGTTTGTCCTTGTGCAATTTATGTATGTAAAGTGTAAACAGTCTCCATGATAAACGAAAATAGCCTGGTGTGAGATTACCGTTTGTTTGAAAAAAAAAAAACTAATTATGTTACTTAAGTACTTAAAATGAATTAAAATGGTATTTAGGAAAAATAACATCATAATATTCTTTGCATTATAAATATTTTATTTATTCTATTTCTACGATTTATTTGACATAATCTGATAGCCATAACTATTGTCAAATTTACATATATCTAGGACCAAAGCGTTTAGCGTCTAGCTGTTCTTTATTATTTTTTTTAATATTTTATAGAGGTTCCTATTAAAACTTTTATCTTCTCTTATATATAAAAATCAATTGCTGTCCGTTAGACTCGCAAAAACTCGAAAATAACTCGACAGATTTTGATGTTTTTTTTGTGTGGGTCCTTGGATGGTTTAAAAACTCAATTGGTCTCGGTATCCAATCGGGATAATCAATCGGGGGATCCAGAAATCACTTCATGCGAAACCGGGGCGGACCACTAGTATATAATATATTATGTATATATATATAGGTACGTATTCATTGTGACTCATATATATATATATATATATATATATATATATATATATATATATATATATTAGAATTTGAAATTTGATACAGACAAACCCGCAGTCACTGCTCAGTACTTAATATTAAATTATTATTACAATTTTTTAGTTTTTCATGAATGTGTCAACTTATTCCAGTTGTATAATCGCAATTTTCTCAAAGATGGCGCACAGTGTTATTAAGGCAAGTATTAAGCGCATGTTTGTGAGCAACACAGTAATTTAGCGTTCATTTCCGAACGTAGCAACAGAGGCGCGCGTGTCCTTGACACTCGACTGCGGGCAAAAACTCTATCGGTCGCAATTTTGGCGCGTCGACTGGTGGGTGTGTTCCAAACCTAACTCACACAGTTGCAAATCCCATGTCATAGAATTTAAAGCGTCGCCGACGCCGACAGTAACCTTAATATTCGTCAGCGTATGTAGCCTCGGGGAGGAATTCATTTAATTAAGTGAAATATCTAATTAAATTATGAAATTGCTATTAAGCATTTTACAATTTACCATTTATTATAAACTTAGTCATAAGCTCAGGTCAACAAAGAAATATAGATAGAGCTCTATGCCAATGAACGCCACGAGGACACCGAAGCCATGCTTAACTGACTTTTAAAAAAGAAGTAAGATATATATAAGTCCGCCTGAAAGAGTGTCAAAAAGTTGAGCGTGGTTTTTCTGTCATACGAAATGTTTACAATTCTCCATCTATCTTTTTGTTGGTCTGTATTCTTAAGTTGGCAGCGTCAAACAATTCACCCTATGTTGTGAGTGTCGTTGCTGGTTTACCTTATCGCACGTAATAAAAGTAAACTTCTACATACGTTTTTTTAGTAGAATAAATTGACAAACAAGCGCACCGTCCACCTGATGGTAGATACGTTGTCACCCTTTAGGACTAAGATGGCATACCTCGTTTCCAGTAAAAAAGGGTCTCCGGTTCTCTACACTCACTATACCAAACACAGCAGTACCAAGCTGCTATTTTACATATGTATTCTGTGACAGGGTGGTCCTTATCCGGTCGAGCCGACCCATTCGTGCTACAACCATAATATAGCTGCAGCGTAGCTCTATCACGTGGTTCCGAGTGATACACTAATTTGATCTCTTAAAGCATCTTTTCTTCTAATAGGTAGCAGCATAATCATTTTTATTTATACCAACTACAGTCGTTGTACAGCGTCTATTCTATCAGGGTCAGAATCAAGTACAGATATTGCGAATCTACTTCACAAAGTAATGTAAAATAAGAAGGGAAGAAGGAATTAAACCATAATGGATTTTGAATAAAATAATCTATATAGAAATTACTACAAAATTATTATTAAGTATTATAATAGAAATATATCATTATTATATTAATAATGATATTTCTATTATAATACAGAAATAATTACAATACATTTTATTTTCCTTTTAACCGTATGTGACGCATCACATTACAAATAAATAAATATAAATAAATTCCCTTAATTTATTTGCTAAATTAATTTTTTTAGCCACTCTGCAATGAAACATTTTATCTTAATTTTCAAGGGTGACAACGCATGAAAAATTTAATTCTTAATCGATGGTAGTAGGCGTCTAAGGTCCACAGGATTCATTTATCATAAGGTGGGTTTTGTGCTAACTTGTCGCCCTTATTCTGTTAAAAAGGACATATGGTTGATGAGTTGATAAAAACATTTCGACACCACATATTAAATAAAAATAAAACAAGTTGTCCGTTCTGCGTCTAAGCAATTATTTGCCATATAATACGGCGCCAGTCTATGTATGTATAATGCAAAATACATGTTGGCGTAAAAGGAACAAAGGAAGTTTGGCAAGGCATTGTTCACTCGATTTTCAGGTCTGACGTGTGGTAGACGAAAAAAAATTTGCATTTGAAGCATGTGCACGGCATTAGTGAACACATGAGAATTGAACGTATGAGAATTGTTATTTTTTAATATTATTGTGACGATCATTAAACAGCTGTGTTTTGCATAATACATATTACACCTCTTTTATATCAGTATTTAATGGTATAAATTTAATAAGCACGAAAATAGATGTTTTATGTAAAAGCCCATAAAGTTGCGGCATATAGGTATCCACTATGCCATATCGTGTGTGATGTGTGTGTCGTAAGTCGTAACAGGCGATAAAGGAAAATGAAACACGAAATGAGGTCTTTGTTCAGCAGTAGACTTTTGATAGGCTGCAATGGAAAAAAAAGATGAAAAAGCATATTATACTATCTCACAGATGGGGGATATCTGTGTACTATCTATACTTGTGCCATGCTTCATATTATACATCCAAAAAAATGCTTCAAGGTCGTTCAATGAACAAACTGTCATACTGCAAAGTTTAGAGTATTGTAGTTATAGTTATTTTTTTATTTTTGTTTAGAGTAAGCAGAACGTCACGTCTCACAACGAACTTCACGATGATGTTGAGAGATATACTTATAAATCTCTATATATATATATATATATATATATATATATATATATATATTTGAAGAATGAATGTGAATGAAGATGAATTATAAATCTCTCTCTCTCTCTCTATATATATATATATATATATATATATATATATATATATATATATATATATATACATATATATATATATATATATATATTTGAAGCCAGTTTGATGAAACCATATTACGTTACGATTTAAACAAATGTATTGTGACACTTTCCAATTATTAAATTTTGACCAAATACCTACATACCTGAAACGTATGGGTACATGGTTTTTTATACAAGTAGTATAAGGGTGGCAAACGAGCATACAGTCCACCTGATGATAAGTGATTGCTGTGGCCTATAGACATCAATCCTTGATAATAAATTAAGATGCAGATGCGTTGTCACCCCTTAGGACTAAGACGGAATGCCTCCTTTCTAGTAAAAAGGGTCTCCAGTTCTCTACACTCACCAAACGAAACACATCAGCGATAAGCTGCTATTTGACGCTGGTATTCTGTGAGAGCGTGGTCCTTCCGGAGACGATATGATACAATGGGAGACGATATGATACAACGGGAGACGATATGATACAATGGGAGACGATATGATACAATGGGAAACGATATGATACAATGGGAGACGATATGATACAATGGGAGACGATATGATACAATGGGAGACGATATGATACAATGGGAGACGATATGATACAATGGGAGACGATATGATACAAAGGGAGACGATATGATACAATGGGAGACGATATGATACAATGGGAGACGATATGATACAAAGGGAGACGATATGATATAATGGGAGACGATATGGTACGATGGGAGACGATATGATACAAAGGGAGACGATATGATACGATGGGAGACGATATGATACAATGGGAGACGATATGATACAATGGGAGACGATATGATACAATGGGAGACGATATGATACAATGGGAGACGATATGATACAATGGGAGACGATATGATACAAAGGGAGACGATATGATACAATGTGAGACGATATGATACAATGGGAGACGATATGATACAAAGGGAGACGATATGATACAATGGGAGACGATATGATACAATGGGAGACGATATGATACAAAGGGAGACGATATGATACAATGGGAGACGATATGAAAGCAACCACAGCGTATACAGTTCCAAACACGTAATACCAATAAATTGTCCGTTGCACAAATATATTCCTAGAACCCACAACATTGCATTCAGGCGCAATCAGATAATTGATATTAATGTTAGTAAATTTCTATGGCAATGTGATTTGTATAATATCTTTAACCGATATAATTACAGAAGTAGGTTCTCATTTTGTCTGTATTGTTACGCACATACTTACTAATACAACCACAGGTTTTTATTGAAATGAGAATATGTACATTAATAATAATAGTATGCTATAAATTTCAACTAGATCCGAGGACATTTTAAAGTCAAGTATTTTTTAAATATCCAATTACTGAAACGGTATAATCGTTACAAGCTATAATCGATGCGTAAACTCAAAACGATTAATTTAAAATAAATGGAAATACTATATTACAAATAACTTGAAACTAACCTTCACCGATTTATATCTTAACAGCGAGCATTGAATAAGCTAGGTATGTGCAGTCACGTTTGATGTATTAGATTTGACATACCAATAATTCATTTGGATAATTTTATATTAAGTTTATTTACAGCGTTCAATTGTTTTACGGATAAGTACTGGCAAGTACTGGTGAGGTTAAATAATATTTTTATTTTTATCTCATATTATATTCATAAATAATGCAGTAGGTATAGAATGAGGTAGGGAATGAGAATCTATTTTGCCATTTTAAGTATTGTTAGGTAAATTACCGAAAAATATCAATAGTCCCTTAGTTCAACATACGTACAACTTTGACGCTGTATCCTGACAACTTTTTGGATATTTTTCTTTATAGAAATATATAATCATCTAGCTTGGCATTATGAGAAAGTTGTGCCAGCATTTCCCAAACTGAAATTAACAGCTTGGAAAATGATGTGTGTCTAGTAGTGTACTGTTCGCGAGTAAATGATTACGATAATGTTAAGGATTGATAAGAAACCGAATATATAGTTTTATTGCTTAATAAAGGTTAAAAAAATAAGATAGCTTCAACATAGACAATAAACACAACATAATAGCATATCATATAATAATAATAATAATTCTGTACCACTAAGCTTAACGC
Source organism: Parnassius smintheus behrii (assembly GCA_036936625.1). Lineage (NCBI taxonomy): Eukaryota > Metazoa > Arthropoda > Insecta > Lepidoptera > Papilionidae > Parnassius > Parnassius smintheus. The sequence continues at coordinate 21,518,992 of JAUPFT010000019.1, read as the reverse complement.
GGATAGTAGTTTCACGTCATTTCGATATTCGTTCAAATTTCAATAGACAGGTATGTTTCTGTAGTGAGGCAAGAGGATGGATGTTTTCGTGACTAGATGGGGAGGCCTATGTCCAACTCCAACAGTTTATTTTCGCCCAAGATATAGAATTTTTATTTTGTGTGCATTTTGATACTAGAAGACTACAATTTACAACATTAAACGATTTAATTTTCTCATAAATTTTTTGTAAAAAATTATCAAAAGTAGTATCCGCGTAATAAATTGAATAGTTTAAAGAACTAGTTATTAGTATAGTATTAGTATAGTAAATAGTTATATAGTAGTAGTATAGTAAATAGTTTAAAGAGCTTTTCTTCTTTTAGATAATTTATTTTTATAAATTAATGCATTTGTAATTTGAAAATGTGTTCTGACCAGCAATACGCTCCAGCTATTCTAGTAAAATGTGTTCTGAACAGCAACACGCTCCAGCTACTCTAGTAAAATATGTTCTGACCAGCAATACGCTCCAGCTACTCTAGTAAAATGTGTTCTGACCAGCAATACGCTCCAGCTACTCTAGTAAAATTTGTTCTGACCAGCAATACGCTCCAGCTACTCTAGTAAAATCGTGATTGGCATTGTTTTGACGTTTGACGTTAGGTTTCGCTTTGTGTAATTATATCAGTAGTACCCGGATGACCGAGCTTTTTTTTTGAAATTACATTTAGATACAAATTACATACTGATGAATAATATTTTTTGATCTTATTGTCATAATAGAAAAAACTGAACTGGTTATTTGAATAAAAAATCATGAGTGCAATTAGTTTAATTAAAATTTTCGTATTTTTAAAAAAACACTAAAAAAAGGGCTCGAAATAATAGATTTTCTCACAAAAGAAGATAACTTGAAAAAAAAAGGAATAAAAATTGGCCCGGAGACGGGACGCGAACCACGGCATTACGATTCCGCGACCGCTCGATATCCACTTGAGCTATTACGATTATTGACAAAGTGTCAAAATTTACCTTCTTATATTGTAGCAGTTTTTCATTGCCTAAAAACACGGACAAAAAACATTTTCTAAAAATAAATCCTAGCTAGATCGATTTATTGCCCCCGAAACTCCCTGGACACTAAATTTTATGAAAATCGTTTGAGCCGTTTCCGAGATTCCGATTATATATATATATATATATATATATATATATATATATATATATATATATATATATATACTCCGACCAGTGTTACCAAACCGCACCATAAGAGCAATCACTTGTAAACTAATATCACGGCATTACGACTAGCCACTGAGTGAAATGCTCAAATCAGACTTGTTACATTACATAGAAATATTTTCGGTCGGTATCAGTAAAGAAACAAATGCTTCTTGTCATTCGTAAGTGCTTTTTCCCAATTGAATGATGAATCAAAGATAAGTGTGCAGTGCTGCCGAAATATTTCTGAGACATGTATGTTGGTTTCCTTACGACGTTTTTCGGGCTAGGAATTACTATAAAAATCATACATTCTGTCTTTATTTGTATTTATTTCTTGTCACTGAGTCTTTATATAATACTTATTAAAACGAATGGGTTACGTACAGTTTAAAGTTCCTAGCAGAATAGTGCTGTAGTCAGCCACAGCATTATGCTGACCTATGATTATTTCACATTTTTTTTTATTTTTTTTTATATGAGAAGTGTGACAAACAAACGAGCACACAGTCCACCTGATGGTAAGTGGTTGATGTGGCCCATAGACATCTACATCTATCCTCGATTACAAATCAAAAGGTAGATAACGCATCTACCTTTTGCCACCCGTGAGAACTAAGACAGAATGCCTCGTTTCCAGTAAAAAGTGTCTCCGGTTCTCTACACTCACCATACAAAACAGCAGCATTAAGCTGCTATTTTACGCTGGTATTCTGTGAGAACGTTGTCGTTCCCCGGTCGAGCCGACCCATTCGTGCTACAATCACAATATAGCTGCAGCGTCAATACACGTCTCACAACCTTAAAAGGTAACTTTTTATCATAGGTATTATTTTGCTCTATGTATTTCGTACTGCATCTCTGTGAATAAATGAGTTATTTATTTCATCTATCTACCTAAATCATTGCGGTTAACAATTTCATCGAAGATGGCAAGGATCTAACTCTCTCTCATAAAATATAAAAAGTACCGTAATTTAAGAATAACTGAATTAATATAGTGTCCTTTGGTTAATGGAGAATAAAAATTCAATACATTTTTAGTAATCAGTGTTGATCAAGAAACTCTTGACCATTGACAGATGATGTTATGACATATTAATATATTATCATGTACCTAGGTCATTTAATTTACTCATTCAGACCACCGACGGAGCCGTAGTTATATACACAGTGTGTGGCGGCAGAAATCTAAACACTGGTACCAACTCAGGCAAACTCCTAAGCTGAAAGTCAACGCGAATAAACTCGTCTAAAATTCATCTATCACAGCCTGTAAAAATTCTTTGATGAACAAAGGCCCGCAGCTATATTGCTTCGTAACTACGAGCACTTAGGGTGCGTTGCACGTTAGGGTTAAGTGCTCGTAGCTTCGTAAGGACGATCTTTACCATAGTTACCGCGCTTGGCGACCGGATAAGCAACCACGATTTTTAATTTTGTAGTTTTTTTTAATAGAATAAGTGTGAAAAGCACACAGTCCACCTGATGTTAAGTGGATGTTGTGCCCCATAGACATCTACATTTATCTTCTAATAGGAATCAAAATGCACATGCTTTGATCCCTGATGACTAAGATGAAATGCCTCGTTTCCTGTAAAAAGGGTTCCGGTCCTCTCCACTCACCATACGAAATACAGCGGCATAGACCTGCTATTTTACGCTGGCATCCCGTGAGAGCGTGGTCCTTCCCTGATCGAGTAGACCCATTCGTGCTACAACCATAATATAGCTGCAGTATTTTGAGGAAGCCGCTGCTGCTCAACTTCCGGTTGGTTTCCCTCTGTCGTCTGTTACATTACCACCGGCGATATAGGGTAGTAGATGTACTTACGTCGCCAATGTCCAAAATGAGCTTTTTAAGTCGTTTAGTTATTTTGCTTAATCTTACAAATACAGCTAAACTGTCTCTTATATTGCTAGCATTTAACATGAACAAAAATCAATGCCATGTTTCAAATGCGGAAAATTGCAACTATTGATCGCGAAACTGCAACGTTCGCGTCGACCTCCAACATTTTATGACAGGAAACCAATAAAATGATAATACCTGGTCTCACAAAGCGCTAGGCTAATTACAAACGCCCATTATTGTGTACGAAGTACCATACTTATGATATTTTATGTTATGTCACTACGCAGATGTGTTCACGTTTGAACAATAACTAAACTAATCATACGGTCGTGCTGTGGCAAGGTTGTTTAATTTAGTGTTGTAAAAAACAAGTTTGGATGCACTAAATATAACTGTTGTGACGTACGTTTCATAAAAATAAAGTCAGTAGCTTCCCTCCGATCGAAGTTAAATAGACTTCAGATATTTATTTCGTAATATGTTCCTTAATTTTCCTCAATCCTAAATATCCCTTCCTCCAGAACTAAGTACTATTCTCACTCTTTTACAGTACATGCAGTTAGGTTATGGAATTCTCTTCCTGCTGCAATTCGTGAGACTCAAACAGTTTCAGTGTTTATAAGACGAGTTAAAGAGCACTATCTTTCTTTGTCGTCCCAATGATCTAATGTGTGACACACACACACACACATGTATTTGTCTACATGTATTTTATTACATATATGTATATACTTAGTATAGTATTTAGGTATATGCATGTCTGTATATATGGATGTACGTATATGTTTTTGTTATCTTTATTTTATATTAAGTATATTAATATTATAAAATTTATTATGAGAGTACACACTAAATCTGCTTCTCTTTGAATCTGTCCAGTATCAGGCCTGCTGGAATAAATTTTAATATGAAATAAGCAGTGCCTTTGTAGAAAATATCTTTTTATTTTGCATTGTAACATTACTTCGTGTGTACATAAATTGTTAAATAAATAAATATTTCTTACTTAATTTTATTTAAGTCCTTCCATTTCACTGTTTATAAAATATTGTAACATGTGAAAAAAATAATAATTTTGTACAACCGACTTCAATATAAATAAAATAAGAACATCATAAATGTAGTCGAAGTCAATTAAAATACGCATTATTAAGGATAACCCAAAAACTTAATGATCAAACATGGGGACCACACGAGAAGCTCCAGCTTTCAAATAAAGAATCATCAAAATTGGTTCACCGAGAAAAAAATCCATATAAAAAAATACAGTCTAATTGAGAATCTTCTCCTTTTTTGAAGTCGGATGAAAATTAGAAATTTTGTTAAAAAGGTCGTTGATACTGAAAGTTAGGCATATGTAGTAACTATGTTTGTGAGTAAAATGAGCATGCATGTTCTTCAGGTATCATTGTATTAATATTTCTTTGTTTAATTTTGTGAATATCTGGAAATCATCTGACATCTATGTGAATAAATTCCATGTATTTCTAAGTTCATTATTTATATTTCTAAGACTATTTCTACTGCATTTTTAAAGCCTTGTACTCAAAACAAGGTGTTTGTTGACACAGCCGCACTAGTTTTAGTGTATGCTGCTATATTATAAATTTTGTTATAGAGTTCTATGAGAAACATAATAACGGTATTAGGTTTTAAAAGGAAACTTATAATTCGCAGGACGGTCGTTATTTTGTCAACGTCATGACGCGTGGGTAGCTTGAGATTAGACCAAATATAGGCTTGGGCTTAACAATATTTTTTTACTGATTTTCATTTTAATTATATTGAAGTCGGTTGTATAAAATTTTTACTTTTATCGTTTGTTCTAATTTAAAATTTAAGCCCCCATAATTAAATTAAATAATGATTTCTTATATTTACGCGAACACTACACATCTAAATAAAACTAGTTTTTTTTTTTTACGGATTTTATCGCGTATATTAACGTCTTTTATATTCCCGGCGTTTTGAGCAACAACGTTTCGCAACAAAAGTTAATAATTTTAATCTTTTTTTTGTAACATTGGGTGACAAGCGAGCACACAGACCACCTGATGGTAAGTGGATACTGTGGCCCATAGACATCCACATTTATCTTCAAATAAAAATGAAAATGCAAATGCGTTTTCACCCCTGAGGACTAAGATGGAATACCTCAATTCCAGTAAAAAGGGTTTCCGGTTCTCTACACTCACCATACGAAACACAGCAGCATTACGCTTCTATTTTACGCTGGTATTCTGTGAGAGCGTGGTCCTACCCCGTTCGAGCCGACTCATTCGTGCTACAACTACAGTATAGCTGCAGCTTGGCTCTACCACGTATAGAAGGAGCGTCTGGAGGTAGCCGTGGTTAACTATAACATTGGGACGTCGAACACCTCAGTCCCCCGTGACCATGGGTGCTGAAAAGTGCTCGAAACAGAAGTTAATATACGCTATAAAATCCGTAAAAACTAGTTTTATTTAGATAAATAAAAGAAATTTCTTTAAGTATCTCGTATTAAGAATGTGTACAACCGAATAAATATATGTCTATTTCAAGGAAAATAATGTAAGTACAATCAATTCAATGGAATTTCATAACCGCAAAACTAGTTTCATTAATGCCAATAAAATCATCTCGACGATAATTCGTCAAATCTGAGGTCACAGTTTAAAAATATATTGTATTATACGTAAAAGATGGTACTAAACAAAACACAAAAAAGTATATGCGCAGAGTTCGAAAATTAACTTTCTCAATATGCCAAATCGAGTTTCGGTCTTGAGTAGGTATTAAAATTTGGTGGGCGTGGAACCGGTTTGTATATAGGATAGGAATTAATTCCTCGATACCGAAAAGCTTTGCAATCGCAAAAAAAGCACGAGAACCATCGTTAAAATCTCCGGCGACCGTGTCGCACGATATTTTTGGATTCGGGTAACATAAATATTGCTATTGGCGCATGATTTATGAATTATTTAACTTGCAATGTTTACCGTGCGTAGAAAACTTGGTTTCGACACGTGAGGTATTGAGATTTCGAATAGTAAGTAATGTGACCCGTATTCACTAATGTAACAAAAGTACACAATCTTCTTGTTCTTTTGTATTGCATTTAATTTAAAGAAAAAACAGATCGTAGAAGAATAAATGAGAAGGAAAAGAGAAAATTATTTTCTGCGTAGGAGTCCGTCTGAGTGTGTGAACTGCTGAATTTCGGTATGAACAATTGTAAAAAAGCGGCCTAGGTGCGACCCGAAAGGTCTACATGACTAACTTCCCAGTGGAAAGAATAAAAAAATATCATATGTTTTAATATTTTATACAAATTTTCATTCGGCACAAAAAACGACTTCACCGATTTTGCTCAAAATTTAATGAGGTCTAAGTTACATAATTATGCGTTAAATGAAACTGGTCCCATGTCAATATCACTCTTTGTTCTCGAGATACACGAGGCGAAAATTGAATCCGAACATACATACATACATACATACCTTCATGTACACACACGGACATCCTCTTAAAAACCATACTATTCGACTTTAAAGACCTTGAAACGTGGAGATATGTTAAAATTTTCAATTTGCAGAATCGAACCCATTACAATAACTTCCCACTGGGAAGTTAACCATCATAGTTCGTAATTCACACTCCATCTCAGTGATAAAATATCTGTACCTTTTTTTTGCTGAAAGTTTTTTTATAGAATAAGGGTAACAAAAAGCATACAGTCCACCTGATGGCAAGTGGAGGATATGGCCCGTAGACATCTAATCTATCCTCGAATAAGAATCAAAATGCATAATGCATTGTTGCACCTGAGGACTAAGAAAAAATGCCACGTTTCCAACAAAAAGGGTCTCCAGTTCTCTAAACCAATTCATCATACGAAACGCGGGTCCAGAGCGTGGTACTTCACCGGTCGAGCCCACTTATTCGTGCTACAACCATAACTACAGCGTAGCTCTACCTTGATTACAATGATCGTTTTTCAGTTAAATTTTATAAAAAATAACTTTACATTACAGACGAAAATTACAAAAAACTTAATTCAATTAGACAACCCGGTCCAAATCGGCGCATAATACTAAAAACTATTCGACTTCGTTTTGCTCAATTCTCTACAGTATAGTACTAATTATACCTTTATGTAATTTTCAGACTTTATACTTAATTATATTTCTATTTTATTCGATAAATATTTCATTTATATGTGAAGAATAATCATGAAATGAAAATAAACAATAAAATCAAAATAAGTAAGCACCAGGAACAAATATAAATATTTATTAACGTTATTTTTGGAGACATGAATATTGAATATTTAAATCTCTACAAAACTATGAACTTGGTTATTTTTTACCCATTTTGGATTACATTTTGATATTTTATATTTATTTTTATTACATTTAAATATTTTTACATTATTCATGGTATAGATAAGTCTCAATTTAAAATAATGACATTTTTAACCTGTTTTTCATTATTTCTTTCTATTATTTCTAAAGCGTGTTCGCTTGTAAGTACTCATCACTTGCCTTATAAACTACATAAATTAATGATAATTTATAGCGATGTTAATAAACAATGTTAAAAACAACGTACCAAAATGTACATTCAGTTGAGTATTAATTTTTCTGGCGACAATATGAAAACATTAATTAAATGTTAGAAGCAAAACAATATTATTAATAAAAATAATTTCCATCACTATAATAATAAGTTTAAAAACAAATTTTAGTATCAATTTCTTGGTAGACAGAAAGAAACAAAAAAACAGTACTATTTGTCCTTTATGGTAGATTTTATTTTAGAACGATTGTTTTTTGTAGAAGTTAAAAAATAAAATTGTCCTAAAATGAGGCGGCGGGATCGATCTGCTTGCTCACGTCTGAACGTCGTGACCTATTTGCGGTCTGTGTCCTAATCTATGCAGCCCACACCCGAACGTGCCTAACTCGCGTTCAATGTCACTTGATAAACCAAATTGAATAAACTTTATCCCTATATGCACGCTTTATTAATACTTTATTGCAAATAATATTATGTGGAAATTTTTAAATTTTTCTGCGACCGGTATAGCATTATTGATAAATTATTATTAATTAATGCCCTTAGAAAAGTTAAACGGTTAGACTAAACTTCTTTTGGATATTCAATTAAATACTCAATTCAATTAACGGGTTAGCCGTTTAATTATGGAAAGGAAAAGTTAGAAGTGGTCAACTTTAATCTCAAATATCGGCGCTTGCTTAGAAATTCCAAATTCAAATTGATTTCAAATTTAGACTTATGTATTTATGTTTTAAATTTAGTGATTCATTTGTTATCGCGCCATTTGATTTTATTGACATCATTCTGTTCACAATATGGAAATTTTATATCTCGCGTTATTTAGGAATACGAGTTCCGCCACAGTGGAGGTATTCCTAATACCAGCAGAAACAGCTCGAAGGTTTAAGGATGTGAATGCCGAAGCTACTGTAAAAAAAACAGAGCACGTTTTTGGTTCCAACGTTTTCGTTCTGGCAATTTTGACCTATAGAACAAACCCCGTGGAGGGCCGGAAACCCTAGCTGACAATGAAGAATTAAAAGTGGTCGTGATCAGATCCATCGCAAACCACGTCAGAGTTAACGACACGCCTTGATGTGAGTGATAAAATAATTTTAATTCACTTCTATCAAAATAGTTAAAAAGCTAGCCGTTAAACAACCACGACTGGTCGATTGCTCTAGCCCACTGCTGATATAGGACGACGTTAGACCATACAGCCATACACTGCAGAACAGACGGTTGCTTAATTAGAGGAGCTATGATTGAAATTTCTCTGACACCCACCATACTTCCCGGACCTTGCTCCAACAGATTTCCACTTTTTCCAGAATTTGCCTAACTTCTTGCAAGGGAGAGCATTCAATTCCGACGAGGCAGACAAAACCGTCTTCAAAGATTTTATTAATTCTCGCTCCCACAATTTGTTCAGCAAATCAGTAAACTATGCATAAAATGGCAAAAAAGCATAGATAACAAAGGTACATACTTTGATTGATTTAATAAATAATTTCATATAATTTTTCGTTTTGCTTTTTCCATATAAGATGCCAATTTGCAAAGATCAATATCAAAGTAGGTACAACGTTTATGCCAAAAGAAATAAGATATTCAAAAATTATAACATTTATTCTTTACTAATATATTACGTTACGCTAGTATCGAGATCCTTTCAAAGAATTCGATTTGAGCATGTAGGCACTTTCCATACATCTAAACCACTTGGAAAATACATCTGACCCATTAACATATTATAGCATGCTCTGAACACTTTATTTAAATACCTCAGATAGCTCAAAATTATTAGTAGCCAGTGCCTCTTGTCTTTTAATTTTTTTTTTTGGCAATAGATAAAAAAGACGCTTGGTCTGAAGAATATGGCGCGTGATGTAGGATAGACACCTTTTTTTACAGTTTGTTACACAGTTTTGTCATACGCGTTCGGCACTGCATTGTCGTGATTTCAGTCAGTTATCAAACTGATAATACTATCACATAGTGGAGTCACCGATTCTTCTAGCATCTCAGAAGCAATATGAAGCACCTCGCAGAAAAACAAGGCAACATTTGTTGCTGTGTGCTTCACGAACGGCGATAGATCGTTTGAGTTAGCTTCTCTACAATGCTCCATACTTTGACCGACGCTGTTTCTGATTCATGTCTATGTAGCCATATTTCGTAGCCAGTCAGTATATCGTAAAGGTTTTTTTGTTCTTCACTATGGGATTTTCTTATATAAATTAGCAACAATTGACCTTCGTCCGACGTCTTTCTGCTCATCGGTGATTTGTGCGACACCAATCTCGAGCAACGCATATGGAGAGAAAGATCGTAATGCTGATTTGATCCAATATCCAGCTCTCGCTATATGCAAATCGTCGGTTTTCTCGAATAATTTATTCAACTGCTCGACCATCTCGTATTGCAGTGTTCGGAACTCGGGAATCTATATATACCTTTTAGATTTCATATAGAGCCATAATAATTACAGGCTGTATCGCATTCCATCTTAGTCTTCAAGGTTGACAATGAGTATGTAACGATCTTTGTTTTGATCTTTAATAAAGTTAGCTGCGGGTCTCTATGGACTATAGTATCCATTTACCATTACGTGGACTGTTCGCTTGAACAACGATAAAAATCATACATTGCGCTCTATTGCGTACGAATTAGCCCCAGATACTTATTAATTCTCGCGTTTAAAAAAATCCTAATAAAATATTGAATTAAACTATGTTAATTATAGGTCGTATTTCAAAATGTGTTACATAACAGTTTCGCCAATAAACTGTGTTCTCAGTATGGCGAACTTAATGTTTTTGAACCAATTGTATTTACTATGTTAATAAATAAATTTAAAAAAATGTATAATAATCTATATTCTTCACATTGTAAAATTTATGACGGCGAATAACTTACCACTGTCATAAAAACGAGTTTAACTTAATTGGATAAAGTCCTATTTTGTTCATTAATAATATCATTTCAAAATTAAAAAAAGACATATGTAAAGCAAAACCATAGAATACTATAATTACATACATAATAGAACAGGGGAGTGGGCGGGGCACGTGTAACCACTAAAATGCCACTAACACGTCAATTCACACGTATAAATGTCAACACGAGATGTATTTTGACGTTCCAATCGTTTCCAAATTTTAAATGCAAATTATTTAAAAAATGCCAAATTGCACGCTATTTACAAATAAATACGTATTAAAATCCGTCTGTCAACACAGCGAATCGGGTTGGTAATAGTGATAATACTACGTAATTGCTTGTATGTGTGCTCGGGGCGACGCCTATCGTCGTCCCAAATAAGGTTGACAGCCATTCTATTGTGTATTATAGTATTCTACGAGCAAAACTAATCATGATAAACAAGTAAATCATAAGAATGTGAAGGAATAATTTTACGCGACAGAGCCACACTGCAGCTATATTATACAAATAGGTAGGCTCATCTGGGGAAGGACCGCGCTCTCACAGAATACCAGCTTGAAATAGCAGCTTAACGCTGATGTGTTTCGTATGGTGAGTAAGAGGCATTCCACCTTGGTCCTCACGAGTGACAACGCATCTGCATTTTTATTCATAGACGAGGATAGATGTAGATGTCTATGGACTACAGTAACCATTTGCCATCAGGTGGACTGTGTGCTCGTGTGTGACCCTTATTCTATAAAAAAAGAATACATCGTGAATTCCATACTTCTGAAAAATTAACAACTAATAGGAGCGCATGAAGTTCGCGAACGCCAGCTCGCATTGTAGCAGTTGTACAGCAGATTTTTCTTTTTCAAAAACCATCACAGTAACAAAAGGGGACCTGGGCCCAGCACTAGGACGTAAAGTTTATTGTTTTTATAATTATACAAAATACATAACGCAACCATTATATGGGAACCACACCATCTTAATATGTATAAATTACGTGTCACGTAGTTGTACGAGATGGACTCCTAAACTACTTAACCTATTTTAATCAAATTCGCACACCGTGTGCAGTTTGGTCCAACTTGAAAGATAGGATAGTTTTTTTGCCCAGAATTTTTTTTGCGAAGTTAAGGATTTTTAATAGTACATGACAAATTGTCGTCGAAAAGGGCAGAACAACGTCTGCCTGGCAAGCTAGTATTCTATATATAGCACAATCTTGATTATAGCAAATCTGAAGGGGATTAGAAAATATTCGTTATACCAAGTAATTTGTTACAATGAGGTTTGTTATATAAATGTCAGATTGGTCTATAAAGATATAGTAAATGTTACAGCCTATATACATCCCACTGCTGGGCATAGGCTTACTCTCATTTATGAGATGGTTTTAGGGCAAGGAAGTGTCCGCCGCGCTACCCCAATGCGTGTTGGCAATCTTGACGTGTCTTCGAAATAATTTTTTTCTTATTTCTCAGGCATTCAGGTTTCCTCACGATGTTTCCCTTCACCGCCGAGCACGTGGTAAATCAGCATCTAAAATTAACTAATCTGATTTGTTCCGTTGGGGACCCGGGCGAACCCGGGTTGCTCGTGTGCTGTGAAATTTACAGCGAGCATTTAGCCCCTGAGCTGTATAAAGTATATGGCTCTATAAAGGTATATTTTGTATTAACTCTTACGGACAGTTCTAAGCATTTCTAAGAATTTGTTCGATCAAGGAAATCGTTATATAGAGATACTATTGTATGACCATTATAATTTATTTACTAGTAATGTTCATGATTATGCAGTTATGAAAAACTATGCTTATTACCCTCTAAGAATCTCATTCGTAAATTTGAGAAAAACAGACAGTTTCTATATAAACTTATTACCTAACACGAGAAAGCACTTTGCGAATTGCGTTTTATTTTCATTAGAGATTGTAAAATCAACTTTACATCAACGTGCCTCTTTACGTTGGATGTAACGTTAGACATAGACATACGTTAGTTCTATGTAATGTATAATTGAAAATAAACTGAACTTATTAAAAAATAACTACATTTTAAAAATATTTGTGCATTTTACTTTTTTAGAAATTATGTCGTAATAACTAACTTAGGAAAATGTTAATACGCTTTGTCGCTCATAAATGTTATACGTATATATATATATATATATATATATATATATATATATATATATATATATATATATATATATATATAGTACCCGGTTGACCGAGCTTTGCTCGGTATTTTTTGCTCGATTTTTTTTTAATTTGTGTGTTTTGGAAATTATATTTAGATACAAATAACATACTGATGAAATATAAATAATATTTTTCGATCTTAGCGACATAACAGAAAAAACGGAACTGGTTATTTGAATAAAAAATCATGAGTGCAATTATTTTAATTTAAATTTTCGTGTTTTTAAAAAATACTAAAAAAAAGGGCTCGAAAAAATAGATTTTCTCAAAAAAGAAAGGAACTTGAAAAAAAATTAAAAAAGTCGGTCGGTCGGTCTGGGCTCGAACCGGGGCTTTACGATTCTGTGACCGCCCATTATACCAATTAAGCTATTTATAATCATTAACAGCCTGTCAAAATTTACCTTCTTATTCTAACGATATTGTAGCAGTTTTTCATTGCCTGAAAACACGGACAAAAAGACATTTTCTAAAAATAACTCCTAGATAGATCGATTTGTTATCCCCGAAGCTCCCTGGACACTAAATTTTATGAAAATCGTTGGAGCCGTTTCCGAGATCCCGATTATATATATATATATATATATATATATATATATATATATATATATATATATATATATATATATATATATATACATATATAATGCCCCTTGTAAGCGCTTTGGCAGTGTTAGCACTGCCCTAAAGTTGACAGAACAGACATATGCTTTTATGAGAATTATTTTGATCCTAGTGTTTGTTAGGATTAATAAAAATTAAATAAATAAATTATTATGAATTCAATAGTATACATATTCCGCAATCTTGAAAACTATTCTTTACACATGGTATACAAGGTATCGTAGGTTGTATCACGAGATGACGACGGCTCATTAAATTTGTAATTTATGACCCATTTGAATCAACTCCTACATGCGCCAAAAGATTTACCCATCCTTACTACGCAGACGATTATCGAAAAAATCACAATTTCTTTCGATAACCTGTTTCAGTATTTACGAAGCAAATCGACCTCAAAGGTGTTAATAGCAACAGTCGGATTGCGGTTAGAGTTTACGAGTGTCCAGCGTCCTTTCCATGGTATCCATAACAATTTATTACCGTCTACAAAAGCACCTATAAAGTTGTTTACGTACATTTGTTGAAACTTAATTAATTCTGTTATAGGCACTTGCGAACACTTATTACTAACGCTCGCAATTAAGTGGAAGAGAAAATATATTATCATTAGTTAATTTAGTATAAAAGCATAAATGTAAATGGTTAAGAATATTAAAGAAAACGACGATCACCAACGACTGATTAAATAATAAAGTTTTAAATTTAAATAAATTGTATTTTTTTAGTTATTTAGCGAAAAGAGTTTTTTTGAAAAAACAATATAACGTTGTTTAAACAAAGAAAATAGAAAACAAATAATTTCTCTAAAATTTAATTTCAACAGTTTTGTTTTACAATTTTTTCCCCAAAATACCAGTAGGGGAAATTTTTAGATTGTTGACAGATTTAATGTACTTAACTGTTGAAATCAAAAACTATTTAATCATTTACCCCATCCGTTACAGAAAATGCCTTACGTTAATATTTTATAATTATGTCTTAAAATGTTAACCTTCTTATAGGAATATAGGTAAAAGTAAAGTAAAATTACAGCCTAAATACACTGCTGGGCACAGGCCTCCCCTCATGTCTGAGAGGGTTTTAGGGCAAGGAAATGTTCACCGCGCTGCCCCAATACGTCTTGGCGAACTTCACATGTCTTCGAAATATTTTTTTTCTTATTCCTCATACATGCAGGTTTCCTCACAATGTTTTCCTTCACCGCCGAGCACGTGGTAAATCAGCACTTAAAATTGCAAATAACAATTTCATTGGTGCCGGCGGGGATCGAACCCGGGTTACTCGTGTTCTGTTATATTTACAGCGAGCGTTAACCATCTGAGCTACCACGGCTCTTGGAATATAGATGCTTAACTTTAATGTTTCATACGATTTGATCAAAAGTTATAGAACCTATTATGATAGATAGATAGCGAAATATATGCTAATATTTGGCAGAGTGGTAAGCTATAAATAGAGCAGCGACAAAATAAAATAACAATAACTTATTATATTAGTAAACTTAATATAAAAATAACTATTATATTTTTATTTTTATTTTATTTTTATTTTTATTTTTTATATACTTGACTGAGTATACAGTAAGTATCCGAATTTCAAATTTATCAAACATTTAAAAATTCATAACTTCGAAAATATTAACTTTATCGTAAAAATTTATAGGACCTTCTTTATTCGTATTGCATCAAAAAGTATCATTTTAAACATGTTTTAAACAATATGGCCCCGAGTTGCCCCATGGCAACATGCATTTATATCATCAGTAGGACAATTTGAAGAGAATCGCATAAAAAATGAGGTGTAATAGTTTTCGGTACTCATGCACCGATTCTTCCTGGATATAGCAATAAAATAAAATAACTGATATATTAAAATTAAATACAAACAAATATACTAACCAAGTAATTTAAAAAAATGCTGTCACTTATTAGGACAGACACAGAAAAGATTTTATAAGGGTTTCTGGTTTAGCAGCAGAACGCTAAAAACAAACAAATCAGCAACGTTCGGTTATTTTGAGGTAAAAATTGGATTGCTAGCCTTATTATTGACATTGACATAAGTGTGCAACCTTACCGCCTCAGCACTTATGTAAGTAGGTCTTTCAATTCATAAAGTTAATTGCGCAATCGGACACTTGATAACATTGCAGTATTTCGTTATTTAACTGCTATTAATTTATTAAATTAATAACAAATTAAAATAGTCGATTTGTCATAGGAGAAAAAGGGTCTAAAGCTGCTCTCTTTAATAAAAATGCATTTGGTAGAGCTGCTACGATTGTAAAAATGTAAAAAGATGGGGAAAAACGAAGTCTTTTTTTTTTCTTACTGAAGTAATCGTTAGAGTCACTTAGCGATTAGCCACCGCAGAGTCTACTTCACCTGAGGATGCCTCGTGTGGAGACGAAACACGTTTCGTATTATCGACGGTGTGGTGGTGTGCCTTTCCTGGTCTGGTGTAGTGTTGTTGGGAGTAGTGGTGCTGGGATTAGTGCTGACGGGGATAGTATACGCAATTGAGGTGGTAAGACACATCATTTTATTTTATTACGCGGAAATTAGCAAACTTATTTTTAACACCTTTAATATAATGGATTTCCGCAATGTAACGCCCGATTCTATTAATTATTTTAATATATTTTCGTCATTGTTTCATAAAGTCGAATGTAAAAGGGAGCAACTTTTTAAAGTAAACAATAAAATAATGTAAACTTCAGCGCTTCTAACTTGGTTACTAATAGGAAATCTAAGGAAAGAAATTCGCTGTGAAGTCGGGGCGGAGTTTAGGCTAGCGATGCGACGCCCAGTCAAATTCGCAACAAAAATATCGCAACAGGATTCTGCCGCGACTCCGTCTCAAAGTTATCTTGCTGTTTGATGACATTTTGATTTACCTGATGGGCTCGATACGCTAAGGAACCTAATGGGCTTTAACTTATGTGCTAAATATGCTTTATAAAATAACGTAGAGCCACGCCAGTACAAAGTAGAGTTTACACGTTTTTTTTTTCTAAATCAAAGGCCAACTTATTCACCTTGCTGTATTGATTAATTGCGTTTAATAACATACACGGTACCTCTTTTCACAAATAAAATGTTATTTAGTTTATTTCGACATGAATTAATGACTTGATGGTAAAGGAACCTTATAACGTTTCCGAATGCATCAAATCATGGTTAAAAACGTTTTTAAATACCATATACAAGCTGGCCTTCGAATAATGATGAAAATTTAATTAGGAGCCATGGTACTAAAATGTTTCTTTTTTACATAATTTATGACGTAATGTGTTTATTTTAATGATTAAAAATGCTTACATACTTATTGTAACCGATACAGCGGTTACAATAAGTATGTCTGTACAATAAGTTTATACATGGTAGAGCAACGCTACAGCTATATTATGGTTGCAGCACGAATGGATCGGCTTGACCAGGGAGGGACCGCGCTCTCACATAATACCATCAGCTTAAAACTTCTGCGTTTTGTATGGTGAGTGTAGCTGTAGATCTCCGGTGACCCAATTTTACGTGAAACGAGGCATTTTGTCTTAGTCCTCTGGTATAACAACGCATCTGCGGTTTGATTCTTAATCGAGGATAATTTAGATGTTCATGGACCACAGCGTCCACTTACCATCAGGTGGACTGTGTGCTTGTTTGTCACCCTATACTATGTATTAAAAATATACCTGATATAGTCAAAAGTGGTTTTGTTCATTGCATTAATATACGTATATCTAAAGTGTCAGTTACTACCTAATAGTTACACTTCAATGAAGTCTTTGAAGCTATTTCAATTTGATAGAGCCGTGGTAGTTCAGAAGAGTCCTCATATAACTCAGGGGCTTAACGGTCGCTGTAAATTTCGCAGAACACGAGCACCCCGGGTTCGATCCCACCAGCAAGAATTAAATTGTTATAGTTCATAAAAGATAGCTTGATCTCTGCGACAGCTGTCAGTAAAATCACGCCCATGAAGTCCTGAATTTCTTAGTAGTACAGACGGTACCTGTCAATGTCATACTTTATGAGCATGCACTAATTAGGTCGGCATGCCCATAAAGTATGACATTGACAGGTACTGTCTGTACTACTAAGAAATTCAGGACTTCATAGGCGTGATTTTACAGACAGCTATCGCAGAGATCAAGCTTTCTTTTATGAACTAAAATTGCAATTTTAAGTGCTGTTTTAGCACGTGTTCGGTGGTGAAGAAAACATCATGAGGAAACCTGCGAGTCTGAGAAATTAAAAAAATATATTTTGAAGGCATGTGAAGTTCACCAACATGCATTGGGGCAGCACGGCGGACAATTTTTGGGCCTAAAACCCTCTCAAAAGTGAGAGGACGTCTGTGTCCGACAGGGAGGCGTATGTAGGCTGTAATTTAAACTTTGTGTTGTCAATGTTGTTTATTACTTTATTTATTATTAGTACACAAAACTTCGTGCGTCTATTAACTAGATAATATTTTTAAACACGTCAACAGCTGTACAAGGATAATAAATCTACAAGTTTTAACATGTCTACCTCCGTTTTAGACACGCAGATAATTACGTAAGTCTAGGCACTCGTACGGCTCATACCGCACGTAGATTTCAATGGTTCTAGGCCAACGCGCATCGAACGTAGGCGGGGCCACGGTCCTCAAAGCAGTCGCCTTATTGGCGGAATTTAAATGGCAGTTGCATTTCACTCTACACTGATAGGAATGCTAAAAAGATTTTTCACATTTGACTCACCCTCGACGCTATTTCAGAGTCGTATCGCGTGTTTGGAATTATCCTGATCTAATATAACGGGGTATCTATATGATGTTTATTTGATTTTTGAACTTTTTTTATATGAGAAAGGCATACGAGCATGCGGCTCATCTTATGGTAAGTGAATACCGCCGCCCATAAACAACTGCAACACCAGGGGAATTGCAGATGCGTTGCTGGCCTTTAAAAAAAGAGTAAGCTCTTTTCTTGAAAGTCCCTGAGTTGTATCCGTCCGGAAAAAT
The DNA here is from genome assembly GCA_036936625.1 of Parnassius smintheus behrii. Taxonomy (NCBI): domain Eukaryota; kingdom Metazoa; phylum Arthropoda; class Insecta; order Lepidoptera; family Papilionidae; genus Parnassius; species Parnassius smintheus. Next base: position 21,500,618 of record JAUPFT010000019.1, on the reverse strand, counting down.
CACTGGTGGCAGTCGATTCCACAAGTTGCGCGAAGAAGAAAACTTCATAATATAAAGGGATATGTGTCTTACACAATTTTTTATTAGTGCATATCTGATGATGATATAATATGAAATCCAATTTATTTATAGTATCTTTGGCAACTGGAAACAATATATTTTGTTTATTTGTATTAAATACCCTTTATTTTCATGTGTTTTAAGACATTGTCATGTGCGAAACAAAGATCATAAATTTTAATATTCCGAATTTTATCGCGCGCGCAGTAGACGGTCTAACCTTGTTTGACCTGGTTTGACGGCGCCGTGGATTCTGTGGCTTGGCCACGAGCTACAGCGGGTTTGAATCCCGTACGAAACAAGTATTTGTATGATCTACAAATAATTGTCCTGGGTCTGGAAGTTTTTTTAATAGAATAAGGGTGACAAACGAGCACCCAGTCCACCTGATGGTAAGTGGATGCTGTGGCCCATAGACATCTATATTTATCTTCAGTTAAGAATCAAAATACCGATGTGTTGTCATCCCATTGACTGAGATGGATTCCTTCGTTTCCAGTAAAAAGGGTCTTCGGTTCACACATCGGAAACACGGTAGCATTAAGCTGCTATTTTACGTTAGTATTCTGTGAGAGCGTAGTTCTACCACGGTTGAGCCGACCCATTCGTGTTACAACCACAATATAACTGCAGCATGGTTCTATCGCTTAAAAAAGTTATTCCTTGTAAATTAATTTATATATGTAAACTGTCTCCACGATACAAGACAAAATCCTAGTCTGGTGGTATAAAGCTTTTTCAAACAAAAAAATAAAGTAAGAATATCCCTTACAATAAACATAAACTCAAATTTAATAGACGAACAGTTTGTAATTATACGAAATGGAGATATGATTCAACAGGGAAAATTTAATAATAGGGTATAAAAGAATATATTAAAATGTAAAATACGGTATGATTATAGAAGAACGGACAAATAACGTCTAAGCTGTTGGAAAGTGCACACGACCGCCCACGAACATCCGCAACACAACAAAGGTTATGCTCTTTTCTTGAAGGTCTCTATGTTATATCACATTGGGAAAATTGGTAGCTACAGCAGATTTTATATAGTACTGGTGCATAGTAGAAACTAGAAAACCGAAAATGTCCGATGTTCCGTAAAGTAGTAAATCAAAATCAAACCCTCTATTCGACCTTAAGTTTTTTTTTTCAATTTATTTATCAAATCAAACAAAAAATACATTCAAATATAGGCTTAATTAACATCTAAAAACCACCTTGATGCTAAATAATTAAATTTAAGTAAGCGAATTATGTACAAAACACAGTCTCATTCAATAGTTAGGTATATGAGTAGGTAGAAGGTGTAACAATAATATAAAGACTAAAAAGGTAAGTTAACAACTTAGTTAAAGTCAGAAGTAGCAAGGTAAAAGTAAAAGTAAGAGCTAGGCAGGTAGTACATTATTATTAAGTAGATATAGTATGTAATTATAATTTATGTAGGAAAAAGCTTTTGAGTTTAGTTTTAATGTTTTGTTGTGACACTTTTTCGCGTACATCGAAAGGTAAGTTATTTATTAAATGCAGTACCTGATAAGCAGCCGTCCGTTGCCCGTACACATTATTAGCAGTGATATGCCGGAGTCGGTTTTGTGTCAGCGCGCGTACGTACTGGATGTCCTATACCTATATGATTTTAAACTGTCGCGAAAGAAATATTTTTTTAATAACATGAATTTAATTTGGTCATAAACTGGTAAGATTTTACAATGTTTAAAAATCGCATTTTCATCATCAATTACGACACGTATATTAGGGGATATAATATTATTATATATTTATATTATAATTATAATAAGTCGTAACCCGCTCCAAGTGCAAGCGTTTTTAACTTTTTGGAGCTATGTATGTTTAAGCCCGTGTGCCCGTGTAGTGACGGTGTGAGAATATCCACTACCCCGTATCTTCCCGTGGGTGTCGCAGGGGGCGACAGAGGGAGACAGGCAGGAGATGGGCAGCAGCATCTTCCTTAAAATGACTAAAAATTAAAAAAAAAACTGCGGTTAGCAACCCGCTTGCAGACAATTTATGGGAGAGACCTAAGTTCGGCACTGGACTCTATAAGGCTGTAACGGTATATAGCTATAGTAATTCGAAAACTGTATGTATGTTCTGGATATAGGTAGACTAATCAGGTACTAAACCAAAAGTTATGTTTTATAGGTATGTTCTTTTAAATTTTACTTTAATTATCCTGATTTTCCTATGTATCTTTCTTGATATTACCCTGAGTCAATTTTTACAGCTACTAGATGAGAATTGACTACAGATTCCTCACTAGATTGCGCAATTTAACCTATACGGTACGGTGTACTGATTTTACACAATATTAAAAATATCTGGCTACCTACTTACTAAAACAGGCTTATTTTGATTTCGAAAATAGCTGAAAAAGCTGTTTCTGTGCTGTTATCCTTTTTAATGCTGCAAAAATATTTGTCAAAAGTGACTTTTTACAGTGAGGTCATAACATTGCACTTACAAGTTTTAGTTTTACTTTTCTTGGTATAAGTATTATTTATTCCTTTAAAAAGTTAATATTTTATTAACAAATATGTACCGTATATAAAATTATAAGCCTGGTGCCTGTGACTAATCACATAAAATACAATATCCGTAAACAACTCCGAGTATGTTGTATATCCATAACATATAATAATAATCTTAGATAATAAACCATTTTAAATATTGTTTAATGTGACTTTTTTACATTCCAAAGTGGCTATCAAACGTTTACAAGCCGTTTTGCCACGCATCCATAGCACATTACGAAATATTTTCTCATAAGAATGTGGTCCGGGCGACCTAGCTTAGTACGGCTCGGCGTTCGAAAAAAATATTTTATTTTCTCAGGGATGATACCTTAATAAAATACCTAGATAATATAATAAAATCGTAAAGTATTTTCTTGAATATGTGTCAGTACGTTTGAGCACGCTAATCTCTACAATATCTGAACTAATTTGGATGTTGTTTTCAGTGAAGTATTGACATAAGCTTGGGGTCACAAAAATTGTGTGTGTCTTTAAAATTGATTGACTAATAAAAGAGATATGTCAATTTTAAAGTCTTATGACATGCATGCGCTGGCCAAACGATAGGTGATAGGATATACGAGAAAATAGCGTACTATTTTAAAAAATGGGTATGATCAAATAAAGCTTCATCTATGTTATTTAATTATATTAACAGTATTGTTTTGATGATTCTTTACTTAACATGAATTTATTATTTGTTTATTTACGACGATTATGTAATATGTATTCTACGTGGTAGAGCCATCTTGCAGCTATATTATGGTTTTAGCACGAATGGGTCGGTTCGGTCGGTGAATGACCGCATTTTCACAGAATACCAGCGTAAAAAAGCAGCCCATAATGCTGCTGTTTCGTATGATGAGTGTAGAAAACCGGACACCCTACCCTACTCCTAAGAATTGACAAGTGCAATTTGATTCGTAATCGAGGAAAAAAGTACAAACAGTAAAAAAGTATGTTAAAAAGCAAAATAACAGCGCATAATTCGTCCTAGAGCTGGAAACAGGCCATCAAATGTTTTTGAGACGGCTACAGATACAGAGTAATATTTCCACCCCGCTGCTCCAGTGGGTTTGTATTCTATTTAAGGGGAAATATAATCTCAAATGGCTTAGCAAGATCCTTCGTTATGCCGAAAATATTGCAGCATTAATTTTGAAATAAATATATGGTAAAGTAGAGGATTAATGTTAAGGATTACGTTAGACGAAAACACGATTTCGTAAAATTTTCTCGATAGAAAAAAAATCCAAAGTTACCTCCAAAATAAACAATAAACCGCTTTTATTCATAAAATACTTTAAATAAGATCATGAAACTTTGCATACTAACTGAAATAACGATAAAGCAGTGATTATGTTATTTACTTTTTTTAAAATACCATTATTTTTACTGTAAAAAGAAATTACCTAAACTATCGGCCTCTTGAAGCGTGATTCCTGCCGCCCGGTCACTTCGCTTCGGCCTTTGAAGGGGGAGGTTGTGTCGCTTACGATCAGAATATACATTACGCAACAGGACGACGTAAAATTAAAATGGGAAATAACCGTAATAAAAATAAGAAGCGACTGGCTTGGCGTTAAGAAACAGGCATGAATATGATAAACCTAATGAAATAAGTGTCTAACGACCTTTCTACTTACAGTATTAGTGATTACAAACATGTCGGTACATAACATACGACGCGCGGGGAAGTGGGGATGAAATTAGAACTTGATTCTTAAGACAAATAAAAAGTTATAGGTAATACACAAGAGTTTCATTTGTATATATGTATTAATAGGAGCCGCTGATGATAGATGTTTTCGCATAATATGATCGCGAGTACATACTACCTTTTAATATGACTTCTACGGAACAAAAAATAATCTAAAACAAGAAGTATTGCTTAAGAAGACTAAGCAAGGCATTCGAAAGTCTTTTTAAAAAGAATGAGTAGCAGCAGTTTTTTAGAGAAATTAGTACAACTTAATTGAAAAAAATCTAAGTACCTATCTAAGTAAATATCTTAAATATTTACGTTTTTTTTCATCGTCACGTTAGCTAACTAAACCAAAGATATACAGTATAAGATAGAACTAAAGTTAAAGTCCAATTTACAGTCTATATAATACGTCCCACAACTGGGCCCAGGCCTCATCTCATTTCGGCAATGAAATGTCCGCCGCGCTGTCCCAAAGCGTGTTGGCGAACTTCACATGTCTACGAAATATTTTTGTTCTTATTTCTCAGACATGTAGATTTTCCTTCAGCACCGAGCACGTGGTAAATTAAATTACTGCACTTAAAATTGCAATTAAAATTTCATTGGTGGCCGCAGAGATCGAACCCGGGTTGCTCGCGTACCGCGGAATTTACAGCGATAGCTAAGCTCCTGAGCTACTACGTTCTACTCCTAGAACTAAAAATATTCATGAAATCCCAGAACAAGATGCTGATAAGCAGCCCTGAAACTTGTTTATAAAAATGAGTTATAATTTTATTATATGATGCTTTTATATCTACATTTGGATTTTGGAGAGGTTTCTTAAAAATTTCTCCTAACTTAGCTAAAAGTTTATTCTAAATATAACTTTAAGAAATAGTAAATGATTATACAACATACAAAGTAATAATGTAAAAAAGAAATGTGTGTTACTAAATAAATCAAAATTAGTTTATTTATCAACAGATTCATATCAACGTCATGGCATGTATTAATAATTAACAACAAAATAACATCAACAATACGACTCTCGCACTTTGAGAAGCATGGCAAAAACAAGAGCTATGTTTTCAATTCACAATGAAACAAACGATTAGAACAAAGGTGATAATAGAGAATAGAATATAAATACTAAACAAACGCACACATAGAATATCTTTGACTTTGAATTGGTAATAAATAACTGCTGCCCATAGTAATAATTAAAAATAAAATTGTTTTTTTTTCATTCCGTCGAATTACGTTCATAGACAAAGAAAATTACCTATTTACTTTTGGACATGTTGAAAATATGTCGTATTATACATTTCATAGTTATTTAAATAAAAATCTTCATTCGTCCAGTTTTTTTTATTTATTTTTTTACTAAGATATTATCTGCGAAATCTTTAAACAGCTTTAAAACCATGAAGTAACTTGAATACGTGACATGTGTTTACCATTTACGAAGTAAGGACTGAGTAATTAAAATTAACGTTAAGTGTAAATTTGCAACACCTGCCACACGAATGATTTGTTTACGATTGTGAAGCTTCGGGTCGTGGTCGCGTTACCTCCGACGCTGATGCAGCGAATTCTTTTAATCGTTAATATAAACATCGTTGGCACATTGCACATGAAATATGATCGCATGGTTAGAAAGTTAAACAAACGGCTCTTTCGTCCAAACATACATAAGTATTAAGTAAGAGTTAATGACTCGCCAGGACGTTACCCTTTCTTAATTTGTCAACGCAGTCACTGGGTAATTTAAAATAAATTTTTACTTTTGAAACTAACGATGTTATCACATATAAAGTATTTACGCAGGTGGTATGGCTTCATTTTGTCTAGGAGTCTGCCTTGATTGGTATCTAGTGATAACTGGGGCAGTCTGAGGCCTTCGATGGAATGCTTCGTTTTCAATAAAAAAGGTATCCGGATCTCGTCTTTCACCATGTGATACACAATAGCAACAGAAATACCTATTTTACGCTGGTATTCAATGCAAACAAGGTTTATTCCTACTTATAAAAAGCTGCAATTTCCAACGATATTTGTTAATATTTTTCTCGTTGCTTTTCTTATTTAAACAAATAAATAATTTCATTGGGAACTATTGTTAAAGCTTTCAAAATTCCTAAATGAAGTTAATTGTTAAACATGCGTTGCTTTTAGTTGTACTGCGTATTTTTAAGTGATTTAAAAAAAAGAGGTGTTCAATTCGACTGTATTTTTTTGTACGTTACCTCAGAACTTTATTCTAGATGAACGGATCTTGATAATTCTTTTTTGTCTGATAGCTTTTTTTATTTGAATACTTCTCATGTGGCCCCATATAAATTGTTTAAATCCCATATAATTATTAGTAGTTTTTAAGTTATTCTTAATAATGCGCATTTAATTGACTTCGACTACATTGATGATGTTCTCGTTTTATTATTGAAGTCGGTTGACAAATTTTTTAATTTTCCCACTTGTATGCTAAAATCTGAAAACATAAATTAAGAACAAAAGAATAGTAAAAAATAATGTTTATATATAAATAAGAATGGTATATAATAATGTGTATGTATTACATATTTTGCGAAATCAGTTTTCATTCCCATTAAATTTTAAAAAATATTCAATAATTAGTTAATTAGTGCACAAGGTTAACACAATCACATTGATTATTATGATATAAGTTTATTTCCTTTATAGCAGATGCCAAGAATTATAATATAATATACATAAATTATAGAGAACAAGATGTATACCCATTAAATATGTAAATGATAGTAAAAATCTGACACACACAAATTATACAAGCTTTTGTTCCAAGGTACGTAACGTGACCGTAGGTAAAGATAATTTATTTGTATTTTTAACTATCCAAAATCCATTAGCAAGAGAATGGTTTGTATTACAATTTGGATGCATTTAGATTACAGAGGGTACGCGGGCGTTTTGCCAACCACGAAAAAGTTAATAACTGTAACATACTCACCTATTGTATTAATACTGGTCCTGTCTGTATTGGTTTAACTAATTAAAAACCAAATTAAACGAAGAATCAAAAGGTTACCGCATATCGTTTTGTAAGTTTAAAAATGGCTCCTTAATATTTTTTGAATGTAAATAAACGAAGATTTACAAACTGAGCATCTTGCGGTCTCATCACTTTGCGATCTGGTCCATGTGAAAACCTATACAGATAAACACTAAAGGTGTACTTGATGGTGTACGATTATCCGTACGGATTATCCGTGTAGTATTAGTTTCTATTTTAAAACTAGCTGGTATTCAGCGCGTTGCCGCCGTAGAAGAAATAGTTGTGGAAATATCGTTTTAATTTGGAAGTTATATTGTTTAATTAGGAAAGATAATACATTCAAAGACATTGAATGGTACAATAACAATAATTTATTTTTATATATTAGATTTAACTAAGCATTTTAATTTTTCTTGAGTTAGTTGCTATATAAGAGAATTAGACTTGAAAAAGAAACTTATTGTTCACACATTTTGAAATTTAAGCCCTTTACAAATTGTATACACAAAACAAAATAAAAGCAATATTAATACAACTTTTCCGAAAGACGTCTAAAACAATTAACAGATTTAGTATAGACATGTTTTATCTATTCATTTTATTGTATTCACCCACATAGAATTATGTTATCAGTATCACATGCTCCTTAGACGGAGACAAATTGTTCATTCGTTACTCGACGAACGTGCTGCGGATGTGAATCTTGTACTATATTATCCTTATGTTAGATGTTATTTTTAAATTATACTCAAGGATAACGACCTCTAGTGATATTAAAATATATATTAATCATTTCAAACAAAATAAAATTCATTTATTTAGTTATCCTTTGAATTTAAAAGCGAATACTGCAATTTTACACGACATTGAAGGTGTTTGTTTGAAATCCCAGGTGAAGCTAGTTTAAGGCAATAATACAAATGGTAGCTGTATTTTTATAGAGCTCGTATTACCGACACTCTTTTAGGATATTCATTTTATTCTAGCCTCCCCCCCCCCTTCGATCTCATACCCGAAGTAAAATTAAAGAACCGGTACGATGAACCTTTCTTCCTGATCGCTGTCTCGCTCGGGCTGTCGGTTACTCTGGTTCTACTGCTGATATCCTCATTTCTAAGTCTAAGAATGATATGGTACAATATGCTTCTTAGTTTCCGTAGTATGCTGTCCAATTATGACCGTTACGACTAATATAAAAGATACTGTCAACTGCGAATGGCATGCTATAGTGTCGTCACTGTACATCGATAATTAGAGAACAATTCCTTCTTAACTTCTTGTATCCGCATGAGACAAGTTCGAAAGAAAAATGCAGTATCCAAATATAAAATTATCCGGGTCAATTTACTGTCAAAATTCATATTGTATGAGAAGTAAACTGTATTTTTCCTAAAACATTCATTACTGCTCAGAAAAACAATGATAACATAAAATGAGATTTGGAAAACGCATTTGTAATTAATCTTCCAGTGGATAATGAAGGAAAAATCTCTAGCTGTGCTGACCTAGTTCATTACTGGCACGGCGCCTACGATTTCCATAAGACAGGGGAAATCATCCGTCATTTCTCATCGTTTTAACTAATAGAACCAGATGGTATTACTGTAAAATTAGATTGAAATAAGTTTATTTGATTTATCTTATTTAACAATGAACAATTGTTTGTAGGTATATTGGAAATCGGTTCTTTTAAAACGGCTTTAATTTTACTTCATTAAATATTTTGATATTTTCATTTAAATAATGATTGACTTTTTCTAGTATGTATGCTTTTTGTTACACATCGAACTGATGAGACGAAAACCCAACTCTGTAGTAAGAATTCTTACACTACCTTAAGAATCAGGACCATAAGGCAGATGCACATGGCTTCAAGTGCTGTTGCTTAGATTTTATGGTCAAAAAAACTAATATTATAAGTAATTTTGACCCCGGGATTTTAACCCGGGACCACTTGCTCTGCAGTCGCGCTTACGGACTACTACGAGGACTACTACATATTTGTATTTTAGCGACTCTTGTATAAGAAATCTAGTATGAAATGAATAGATTTGTAAAATGTTTAGTTAACTGCTACACAATCACATACGAATGGATATAAATTTGGACGAAATTTTCCTCGTAGACCATGTCCCATGTCACCAGCAGAAACTAGTATGATATTAAAGCTTGCTTGTTGCTTGAATGTGCGATGTATAATTTATTAAACATTTCTTAGTGATTAAATTAACGTAAGCTTTTTATTATCACTTATTTATTACTCCCGAATTTTTTATTACCTCCCAAAATACATAAAATTGGCTCGTTGTATTCGCGCAAATATAAGAAATTAATTTTTAATTATTATAATATATAATAAATATATAACTATATTTAACAACGTTACCAAAGCTCAATATCTATTATGATAATGATTTCTTATATTTACGCGAACACTATACATTGATTAAAACTACTTTTACGTATTTTATCGCGTTTTATTTATTTTTAATACCCGATGTTTCGGGTGCTTTCCAGCACCCATTGTCACGGAGGACTGAGGTGACTGACGTGACCGACGTGACGTGACGACCATGGGTGCTGGAAAGCACCCGAAACGTCGGGTATCAAAAATAAATAAAACACGATAAAATCCGTAAAAGTAGTTTTAATCAATCTATTGTGATGTTATAATATTTCTGTATTATTACACTCAACGCGCTCGGTGGTAAAGGAAAACATCGTGAGGAAACCTGCATGTCTGAGAAATAAGAAAAAAAAATATTTTGAAGACATGTGAAGTTCGCCAACACGCATTGGGGCAGCGCGGCGGACTATTCCTTGCCCTAAAAACCCTCTCAGAAAATGAGAGGAGGCCTGTGCCCCAGCAGTGGGACGTATATAGGCTGTAACTTTACTTTACACTTAACAGGGTTTTTAATTCATTGTAATAGTTTAAACAAAGAATACGCCTTTGCTTATTACCTTCTTTAATAATTCGCATATTAATTTCAGCAGTTACAAATGACAAGACCTACAAATCTCATTCGAATTATATACATAATATACGGAGATAAAGTTATACGGTTAAGTTTAAGCAAAATATTTTTACCTACTAAATGAAGGATTGCACGCGCAGTCGTCCGTCCAGTAATTAAATGTTATCTCGCAAACCGGTCCGGACTTTTTTGTAAGCAGTACTTAACCGAGTCAAAAAACCTCGCAATTATTATGCGGCGTGGTACATCGTACTTGAGCGTCTTATAGATAGATTACGTTGAAAAAAACCAGTAGTAGTAGTCAACCATTCACGCAATGTTCTTATTATATAACAATTATATAGCAACTTATTATATAGCATTGATTAAGTAATTTGCATTCAATTGTTAATTAGTGGAAAAAAGATGGGAAGCAAAAAATCTGTCAATTGTTACTTCGTCAACAACGAAGTAACAATTGACAGATTTTGTCAAAGTATTGGATTAACTAGTATCGTGATGTTGGTCAAAATTCCAAAAACATAACATACAAACATGAGCATGATCAAAACTTTTACAAGTGCAATTCAGTACCTTTCGAATGATATGTTTTATCCCCCTTCTTTTATAATAAATATTCAAAAAAGTACGACAATATCGATCTTCGCGTTTTAATACAGTTATAAGTATATTATATAACATAATATAATATAGAATCGGTAATTACTTATCGGAAATTTAGTGTATTAAAACTGAGATACTAACTTTGTTATTGTCGCCACACACGGTCAGTTCAACTGATCAGTTCAAATTAAAACTGTTGATATTTTTTTAAATATTGGATTTTAGGTATAGTGATAAATAAACTTATATATAATACTCCGATATTGATATATTTATAATTATCGATATATCGAAAATTCAATATTTTAAAAAATATCAATAGTTTTAGTTTGAACTGATCAGTTGGAATGATCAGTTGAATTGACCGCGAGTGGCGTCCATTAATGTATGTGCTCAAAAATAAAAAATAAAAACTGTATATATTGCCTCTTTTAATGAGATAAATATGTAATCCACACCAATATATTTTTGTATACGTATCTTGGAATATTAATTTTCTTATCTCCAACAACGATATTTCCCATGATTAAAACAATACTTGTAAAAAACTTTCGGCTTTTAGGAAACTAGTAATAATTTGCGAATAAGTACGTATTTGCCACACACATAATACATAATATATCAAAGATTTTAAAATGACCGTACATCTTAAATTTAACTTTCATACAATTATAAAGTCTTTTCTGAAACTCTATGTTCAATTACCATTTTCTGCATTAATTCAATAAGAAAACGATAATAAACGTGAAGTATGTATATGCAAAAATTAACCCATTAGCTGTTTTACTATTAAAACTAACAATAAAACAATTATAAATTAGCAATTACAATAACATAATTAATATATTTATGTGTTATATAAATATACGATTATGATTAAGATTATCTATCGATCTAGGCAAAAACGCTAGTCGCCATAGGATACCTATTATAGTGGTTTTATGTCGCGTTAAAATTTATAAATGGCGCCTTTTATGGTTTTAGCTACAAGAAAATACCATTAGTGTTTTTTTATAGAATAAGGGTGACAAACGAGCACGCATTCCACCTGATGGTAAGTGGATGCTGTGGCCTATAGACATCTGCATTTATCCTTGATTAAGAATCAAAACGCAAATCCCTTGTCATCCCTGAGGACTAAAATGGAATGACTCGTTTTAGGTAAAAAAGGGTTACCGGATCTCTACACTCAACATAAAAACACAGCAGCATGAAGCTGCTATTTTATCCTGGTATTCTGTGAGAGCGTGGTCCTTCCCCGGTCGAGCCGACCCATTCGTGCTACAAACATGATTCAGCTGCAGCGTGACTCTACCACGTATAGTTTATTTATAAATTGGAACTACAAACAATTGCTTAGTTCTGTGCAGACGAATTATTTGATAATATTCAAGCGATTTTAAACACTTTTGTTTATAAAATTTGAAATGATAAACCGTAAGTTGGTTGGCCATCTGATGGTGAATGACTACTGCAAATTGAGGACTCTTTACAACGAACTTCAAACAAAGAAGGATCAATCAAACAAAGGAATTGCCTAACAGCCTGTAATTATACTGATTTTATACACCCTTTAATTCAGGAACGCACTAGGCGGAACTGCACCGCAGCGGAACTGAGCGGCAGGAGTTGGTCAGTTGATCAACTCTGCCGCGCAGTTCTCCTGCAGTGTAGTCCTATTGCCGCTTAGTGCGTGTTGTCTCATATTATTTCATATAAAGAATATTTTGACGCGTCGTGTCGCTCAGTTCCGCTGCGGTGCCGTTCCGCCTATGCGGTCCTACCTTTAGACCCACCGTTTGTGTATGTAGGACGAAATCCTAAACAGAAAAGTAGTTTTACCACCTAATGTTATCTCTGGCATTTAACCTTAATTAAGGTTATAACTCAGAGATAACTTGGTCGCGTCTTTGTTATCAAAATATAACAACTGCAAACCTATTTTTCAGAAAACAAAATGATGTAGATAAAATAATAACATCTAAAAACAACCGATTTTGTACTCCTAAATTATTAATTTAAAAGTAAGTAATAATTAAAAAGGTTAAATACTTTTCAAAACTTAAGAAATCAAAAAAGAAACCTTTAAAACAGTCTTTACATACGTTATGATAAAGTTGGCCAAGTGTCACTTGGTATAAATTGAAAGCAATTACGATGCATCTTCAATATACCTGTATAATATAGAAGTATGTATATTACATTTATTGAATTTTCTTGTACAAAAAATTTCCAGCCTATATACTTCACTTAGCTGGGCACAGTCCTTCTCTCATTTTTGAGAGGGTTTTTAATGCAAGGAATTGTCCGCCACGCTGCTCCAATGCGTGTTTCGAATTTTCTTATACAATAAACAGCAAATGTCGAAGTCTAATAAAAATCTGTCAAAAATATTAAAGACATTACCAAACAACAGTAAAAGTCTAAATATAAGGTAGCTTGAGCTTAATTATCAGGAAATTTCATTTTATTTATTACCTTAAATTACCTTATTTTAAATTTATATAATATTATATAGATGCCTTCATATCGCTATTTGATAAGAAACACCGCAAGTTCGCGACCATCATGATAATTATATTACATACTTTCTAATGCACTTTACTTGTTTATTTATTTCTTATCTAATTTTTTTAATTTATTTATCATTTCAAAATTGAATACGAAAACAAGTAAAATTGCATCTATAAACCACAAAGGTTTGTAAATAATGCTATTTTCGGGTTAGAATATATTTAACGTTACATTGTGTTGCAAATTGTTTAAAAATCGGGCTAAATTTCTAATTTTGATAACTTATACTCAATTAAATAACAAGATTCTTGGTAGGTAAGTTAATTTCTGTCATATTCAGTGTTGAGTAGGAATGTAGATTTTAATGTTGTTTGAATATTTTCTCGTGTAATGTTATTACGTAAATTAAAGGGTAAGTTATTTGTTAATGGGGGACTAAATAAGTACCTCATCGTCAATTAAACATTTGATAAAGATTTACGATAAATTGTACGCTTACTTGTAAATTTCTCGTAACATTACTTCACAAATTCACACCTTAAGTAATTGGATACACGCCAAAGCCAATAATTCAATGTAACTGCCAAATGCTTTACGATTGTCGATGCGTTAAATAAGGCGAGTTATATATGATTTTTATTTTATGAGGCGATTGTCATTCGATTTACAGCAAGAAATTTCCCATCGATAAACGTTTAGTGGCTACATATCTTTATTAATTAAAAACTATATGTTTGTATATTATTATGTACGATGAGCGGTGAAGTGAGAAAACGATATAAACTCTATGAAACTTAAAAAAAGAATAATGACTGGTAATTCTGGAATATCTGTAACATACCTACTAGAATAAAATTTTACTTTGATTTTTAAAAAAAGTAGTTTTTTAAAAACGTGCGTAAGAAAAAAATATGTGCTTGATAATGTTTACCACGGATATAGACTATCAAAATTTAGGGAATGCCAATAAATATTCCACCCTATCCTAAATCCTGATGTACGTTAGTGCCAATTTAAATGTAAGAAGAACATCCACCAAAGATGCCCCCAACTCGGGACGCCCTACGACGTCTTTGACCGAAAAAACGATTGTAATATTTCTAAAAAATTGTTTAAGCAGTTCGTCGTGTCATTCAGTAATAAAACGTAACATACGTTTTATTGCTGAAAAAATTAACAATTCGACAGGTGGTTTGCATAACATTTTAGATGAAGACTTGGGAATGAAAAAAGTATCCGCGTTGAATACCCAGATTGCTTACCGATGCGTAGAAACAAATCAGACTGAATATTTCCCGACGCTTTTGGGAACCGTTGCAACAAGATCCTGATAGTTTTTTGGCTCGATTTATAATAACGGAACTAAAGGTTTTTTTATAGGATAGGGTAACAAACGAGCACACAGTACACCTGATGGTAAGTGGTTGCTGTGGCCCATAGACATCTACTTGTATCCTCGATTACTAATCAAAATGCAGATGCGTTGTCACCCGTGAGGACTACGATGGAATGCCTCGTTTCCAGTAAAAAGGGTCTTCGGTTTTCCACACTCACCATACGAAACACAGCAGCATTAAACTACTATTTCACGCTGGTATTCTGCGAGAGCGTGGTCATTCCCCGGTCGAGCCGACCCATTCGTGCAACAAACCGTAATGCAGTTGCAGCATGACACTACCACGTAAAACATCACATGGACCATAACATCAAATTATCGCAATTAAATAACTAATGCATTATCACCAAAGAAACGGGTTTAAAATGTAAAGAAACTCGAAAATTGGCTGATAATAATTAATTTTTTTATATAGGGTACTGTGACAAACGAGCACACAGTCCACCTGATGGTAAGTGTTTGCTGTGCCCCATAGACTCGATTACGACTCGAGTCAAAATGCAGATGCGTTGTCACCCCTGTGGACTAAGATGGAATGCCTCTTCCACAATAAAAATGGTCTTCGGTTCTCTACACTCATCATACGAATCACAGCAGCGTTAAGCTACTATTTCACGCTGGTATTCTGTGAGAGCGTGGTCCTTCCCCGGTCGAGCCGAACCATTCGTGCTTCAACTATACTACCAATATAGCTGCAGCATGGCTCTACCACGTATAAACAAATTAAATTTATGAACATTTACTTGACATTTGAAATTAAATAACAAGTGAACGCTAAGATGTTAAAACAGGCAAGAAAATTAACTTTAAAAGGTTAAAGACGACTTCAAAGTATTAAAAATTAAAACAAAATATATCCTAAAGTCGGTGCTGAACAAAGAGTATAGAATAATTAAAGCACCCTCTCCAGAATGTGAAATTATTAATTCTTTGAAGTCGACTTTTACTTTTTATTTAAGCTCAATTTTTTACCGACTTCAAATAGGAGGAGGTATTCAATTCGACTGTATGTTTTTTTTAATGTGTGTGTCTAGGTAAACCGATTTTAATGATTCCTTTTTATCTGAAAGCTGGTACTTTTCGTGTGGTCCCTTATAAATTTAATCAAGATCTGACCAGTAGTTTTTGAGTTATTTTTAATAATGCGTATTTCATCATCATCATTCATCATTACAGCCCTTCACAAGTCCACTGCTGAACATAGGTCTCCCTCAAGTAATGCCACAAAGCACGGTCCTGAGCCACCTGCATCCATCGACTTCCTGCATGTCTTACCAGGTCGTCACTCCATCTAGTGGGGGTCGCCCTACACTACGCCTACCGGTACGAGGCTGCCACTCGAGAACCTTTCTTCCCCATCGGTTATCGGTTCTTCGAGCTATATGGCCGGCCCATTGCCACTTCAGCTTACTAATCCGTTGGGCTATGTCGGTCACTCTGGTTTTACTGCGGATATCCTCATTTCTGAGTCTATCACGTAGAGAAACTCCGAGCATAGCCCTCTCCATAGCTCGCTGAGCGACCTTAAGCGTCCTCATACGGCCAGCAGTGAAGGACCACGTCTCAGATCCGTAAGTCATCACTGGCAACACGCACTGGTTGTACAATCTAGTTTTTAGAGATTGAGGTATACCTGACGAAAAGATATGTCGTAATTTCCCGAACGCTGCCCAGCCGATTTGAATCCGTCGATTGACCTCTCGGTCGAAGTTGGACTTACCTAGTCGGACTATTTGTCCCAGGTAAACGTACTCGTCAACAACTTCGAGCATAGTGCTCCCAACAACTACCGGCACAGGTGTGACATGGACATTAAACATGATCTTTGTTTTGTCCATGTTCATCTTAAGCCCTATCCGTTGGGAGGCACTATTGAGGTCATTGAGCATAATGCTTAAGTCCTCCAGCGATTCTGCCATAAGGACTATATCGTCGGCAAATCGAAGGTGAGTGATGTACTCGCCATTGATGTTAATACCGTATCCTTTCCAGTCCAGTAGCTTGAAAACGTCTTCCAACGCAGCGGTGAAGAGTTTCGGGGATATAACATCACCCTGTCTTACACCTCTCTGCAGTTGGATAGGTTTCGAACTCTGGTTCTGTACTCGGATAGCCATCGTAGCCCTACTGTACAAACACTTCAGCACTTCGATGTACTGACAGTCAACTTGGCTCCGCTGAAGGGACTGTAGCACCGCCCAAATTTCGACGGAATCAAAGGCTTTCTCATAGTCCACATATGCCAGGCAAAGTGGCAGATTGTACTCTTCGGTCTTCTGTACAATCTGCCGCAGGGTATGTATGTGGTCTATGGTACTGAAGCCTTTTCGGAAACCGGCTTGTTCGGGAGGCTGGAAGTCGTCGAGTCTGTCATGCGTATTTAATTGGATTCAAATCATTGATTCGGTCGTATTGAAATCGGTGTTTACTCGTGTGGTAATATAAACATGAATTTTTAAATTACCACACGAGAAGTAACATCTTTCAAATAAAAAAGAATCATGAAAATCGGTTCACCTAGAAATAAGTTCTGAGGTAACACACATAAAAACATACAGTCGAATTGAACACCTCCTTTTTGACGTCGGTAAAAATAGAAAATAAAATTCACATGTTGAAGTAATGTTTTTAAAATTATGGGATGTATAAAAACGCATAAATATAATAAGTAGTTTATTTTCATTTAATGATCTTTTAAAAATCTTGAAACAATGAAGTTGAAGTTGAACATGGCGAGACAAAATTACTGATGCTAACTGTTGCGCTGCAAGCAGTGACTTCAGTTGCATTTGTAGGTTTGTTGTATTGTTTAGTTTTTGTTATATAAGTTAAGCGAACAAACGTTTTTCAAATGACATTGTAATTGTACTGTTCTAGAAGACGAAGCATTTTATTTAATAATTTTAATTTTAGCATTTATATAGTTACGGGTGGGTAAAAATGATCACCCGGTTACGGTTAATATGGTCACTTTCTTATAACTTAAAAACTACAGCCTTATTTGCGTAGAAGGCTATATGATACAATAGCTATTCATCAGTCAATCAAATAATAAAGAATCAAAAGGACGCAACTTTATCGACGCCACTTTGACAGTTGATTTTATAGTAAATATTTTAGTCGATTTTACTATGGCGTAATGTACTAAGTTTTTATTATGTTGATTTTCAGTGTTCTTCATTATTGCCAAAGCTTATTTACTATTTTTTATTAATATATTAGTTATAGTATACGACTTTGTGTTTTTGTATCTATCATGCTTCTATTTTTGGTTTTATAGGGCAGCAAATCCTAAGGTGACCGTACCCTCACGTATTTAATAATTTTGATTTTAGCATTTATATTTGAATACTTCACAATAGAAGATTAACTAAGCAAAAAAGTGATAAAATGTAAACTAAGCTTCTAAACCTGTTTGTTAATAATTCGAGTCTCGATGATACTTAACTCCTATAGATGGCGAATATTGCCCATTAAATTGCGTTAATACCGGTATTACTGCTTGGATGCTTTTAGTTTCTCTAATGTACAATTTACGTAATCCAATCCGCCCATAAAGTCGGCCATAAAGAAAACTAATGTAGATTTCCAGGGATAATCCGCTCCCATATTTCTTAATACTTATTTACCCGTCTTTCCGAAAGACGAAGATTATTTTACTTAGAACTATTTTAAAGCCCGTGACTGTGACGTATAATAAATGTAGTAAATAATATGTTCAAACTAACACCAATATAATTCGAAGGAAGTTTTACAAATGCGGATAAATTACTTAGACCGTACTCAGGGTTGTTAAAATCAGTCATCAGTCAATGAGGTAAAGTCGACGCAAGGAATTTTTATACCCTATTTCTTCACGATGTAAAAATTACTAAGAGTGTCAAAAACTTCTCCCTTTGATATAATTTATAAATAAATTTATTCTTTCCTTAGTCAACTTTTATTTACAACACAAAAAGGGACGAACTTACCGCCAACACTTCTTGTATAAATTATTTATCTATGATAGTTTGCTATAAAAAAGCTATAATTATGGCTACTTAATGTTACATGACAGTCATTATATTATTCTAATCTTTATTTTATATTTTATGGTATAAGGTTAACGAACGAACACCTGATGGTAAGTTGATGTTATAAATTACATCTGTCTTCGATTAAGAATCAAAATGCAGATGTGGTATCAGTAGTCACCCTTGAGGACTAATATTGAATGCCTCGTTTGCAGTAAAAAGGTACTTTGTGACTACAGTACTTTGTGAGAACGTGGTCCTACTCTGGTCGAGCCGATCCATTCGTACTACGTCAGTGGCGTGGCTCTACCACGTCTAAAATCTGCAGTTCACCGTCTGGGTACATGTTTCGCTAATTGTAATAATTATGCTCCGTGTTTCGCGTGAAATGTTCCCACCCGGCACGCATTTTAATTAAATAGTAGCTCAAGGCCTAAGCACGTTATTTTACTTTTATATAAAAACAGCTTTGGCTGGTCGCGACCTTTTCGTTGATTGATGATGTTTATGTGTACTCTCGAATTTTATCTTATTATCAGCTATCAGCTATTTTGCTCTTGTACTTTGGAATTTTATCTTATTAAATCTCAAAAAAATCGTGGTAATATAAATGTGTGACAACCATGTTTATTATGGTTCATTTACATTTACATATATATATATATATATATATATATATATATATATATATATATATATATATATATATATATATATATATATATATATGATTTCTATTATAATTAATATAGCGTGATAAGAGATAAATGTGGTACGCAAAATGATATTGTGACCAGGATTAAGAAAAGAATGCTTCGGTGGTTTGGTCACGTAGAAAGAATGAATGAGGAAAGAGTGACAAAGCAAATTTATATGGCAGATGTGAACGGCCGAGTCGGGAAGGGACATCCTAGAAAAAAGTTTATCGACCAAATTGGCGATATTTTGAAATTGGGCCACGTTAGAAGTACCCTTAACCGACGAGCATGTATGCGTAGATATATGGATGTAAAGGAGGCGAAAGAGGTAAGTCAGGATCGTGCCAAATGGAAGTCCGTAGTCTCTGCCTACCCCTCTGGGTGACAGGCGTGAGTGTTTATGTATGTAATTAATATACTAGCTTGCCAGGCAGACGTTGTTCTCCCTTTTCGATACCCCTTGTAAAAGTCCTTAAATTCGCAAAAATTGTGGGGTTACTCATGGGTAAAAAAACTTCCCTATCTCTCAAGTTGGACCAAACTGCACACAGTGTGCAAATTTTATTAATATCGGTCAATTAGTTTAGGAGTCCATCGTGGACGAACAACGTGACACGTAATTTATATATAATAAGATATGTATGAACATAACTTCTATGGTTTCTACCATTATTGTGTGTATCTTCCTGATCAGATCGTAAACAGTTAACTCGGTCCAAAGTTTTCGTTATTTTATTATAATTAATAAAAATTACTTTGCACATATCCCGTCAATGAAATAAAATGATTTGTCTTATTTAGTTTGAAGACCACCTCCTGCTTTCCCCAAATTGCCTGCACTATCCCCGCCACCACTAATCCCAGCACCACTACTCACAACACCACTAAACTAGGCAATACACACCACCGACGCGACCGTAATACGAAAGGTGTTTCGCCTCTACACGAGGCATCCTGAGGTGAAGTGGACTTGACATACCACTTAATTTACGCAAAGTAATGCGTGATTCTAATAAATATTTTATTATTTTGTTTTATTTTGCTATATATTTATTTTAAACTACGGCCAGAAGGGACTTAATGCCTTGTTACAAATTATACCAGTCAATCCAGGGTCAAAAGGACTTGAGAGATTGTGGTAGATGCTAACAGTTACTAAATAAAATAAAAATGAGATAGGGAACATAATGCAGTCTGAATAAAATTAATGTACCTAGGTTTATTCAGATAATGTAGAACAATAATATTTTATAATATAACTCAACTCTAATTCACATCAACAAGCCTCAATAAATGAAATAAAATCTGGACACAGTTGAAAAGCATCTTGTTTGGTTTCATTCATTAAAGCGATTTTGTTTATATTTGTTTGAATTGAATAGGCTGTGATATTAATGATGCGTTGCCGATTGTGCAACTGCTAGGCAACGTTTTGAAGAGCATCGTTCCGCGTAACCAAATATTAAGATGAACGGATTATTATAAACAAATGTTAATGAACTTAATCAAATATTACTTATGCCTTATACATAGTCACCAACCTTTGTTTCAAAATGGGAGAACAATAGTTGTATACATTTTATTTGTTTTTTTTTAATCAAGCATATCAATAATTTTATAGCAAAAATTTATAATAATAAAAAACTGTTGTAACTATTCTTCGTCTAACGCCTGATTTTAGTGACACTGATTCACTTTAATCTTTTACCTTTTACCTAGCATCTACTCTGTACTTCTTAAGTTAGACCATTCTTAACGCCACGAGGCGCTTCTAAGAGTCGACACCATTAACCTTCGTGGTTCGGTTGGCATTGATTGATGACAAAGCAAATAATGTTTGAGTTCGTGTTTTGTATTTAGTCTATTTGTTATTTTGGGTACTATTTATTGCGCCTAAAGTATCCTCTCACCGTGCAGTGGAGGTGTAAGAATATCCGCTAGACCACATCATCCCGGCAACTATGGCAATCCCTATGATGCAATTTATGTGGATGACCTATGTTCAGCAGTGGACTATTATAGTGGATTCATGTACCTATTTACACAACAGAAATATTTAATTACAGGAACAAATGATTGCGTGCCATGTGGATATTAATTAGTGCGGTGAAATAATTATTCTCTCCCAGGAGAAAATCGAAATGAATTGGCTTGTTAGTTGTCATAACAACGCTTAAAGTACCATAATAATATCTTATAACACTAATAGAAATGACCTCATTCCGGTCACTATTTATTTGTTATTTATTTATATCCATTCCAATGTCAATCAATCATTATAATGAGTATTCCTACACCGCCATAAAGCTTGAAGAACCGACAACCGTCGGGATTGGTATGCAGATTGTAAGGCGGCCCTTATGGAGTGTAGAAGGAAGGAGTACCAACTCCCATAGTAGAAGAGTTGAAAAAGTATTCATCTGTAAGCGGTAAATAACAGTTCAAAAACTCTCAACTACAGCGCTGGAGTAGCTACTGAGATGAAATGAACTTAGCAGTTGTCGACGGTTTGAAGTGTGCTGCTAAACTGCTCAGTAGCTCCTAAATCTAAAATAATTTTATTTAGTAAATATAACCTCGAAAAAATCGTCTATCCCACTAATATTTTTCGACACGTTCTTTAAAATTTACCCCATAATTATAGTGGCGCCACCCTTATTTAACGGTTTTCTATGGACACTTTTTAATACACAGTCTGTACTTCTTACTTCTACACTCCATAGCGGCCCTCGTCTAGATGGAATGATGACCTGGCAGGACATGTCGTAAGTCAATTGATGCTTCCAAGAGGTGATCGTGTTTTGTGGCAATGCTTAGGAAGTTTATAGTCAGTGATGGAGCGATAAACAATGATTATAGTATATCATAAAATTTATAGTTTAGTTACGTTGTTTGCAGTTTAAAAAAATCAATATACAATTATATTTATATTTCACTAAGACGTTTAATAAACATGTAGTTTGCAATAGTAGAATTAAAATATTCATGTTTATGGTGACTAAAACATTATATAATGTTATTTGAGAACTCACCGAACAATATACGACCTTCACTGGTCACTTTGTAAATAACAAAACAAGGAATGTATGATATGTAGGTAGGTGTTACTTATACGTTTTTTTATATGATACACAGATCATGTTGCAAAATATCCGAAATATCTTCAGATTAAAAATATCTTGTATTTATATTAAAAACCAGGAGAGACCACTTCGGTTGGGTGTTACTTTTGTTCTTGCACTAACTCTACACACAAGGCGCAGCTTTTTATAGAATGAGGGTGACAACCGAGCACACAGTCCACCTGATGGTAAGTAGATGCTTTTGCTGTGGACCATAGACATCTACATTTATCCTCGATTAAGAATCAAAACGTAGATGAGTTGTCACCCCTGAGGACTAAGATGGAATGCCTCGTTTACAGTAAAAAATGGTCTCCGGATCTCTACACACTCCGTACGAAACACAGCAGTATTAAGCTGCTGTTTTACGCTGGTATTCTGTGAGAGCGTGGTTCTTCCCCAGTCGAGCCGACCCTTTTGTGAAAAGCTGTTTTAAATACTTTAATTGTGTGTGTGCGGATAATCTAATGGCCATCCAATTGCTGCAGCTAAAACGCTGCGCTACCGACCCGCAATCTGTCTCCGAGGGTGCTAGAGGCAACAAGTACTACCCCCAGGACGTGGTAATAGTGTAGCAAAGCGATGGACCTCAGTTACGTTCCGAACGGAGATCCCGGGACTCCTTGTAAAGACGGGTAGTGACCAGCGTGGGGCTTTAGCCGGTAGTACTCCGGCGTAAACTTCTAGTTGCTGCTGCAGCGAAGGGTATCGATGAGAATTTCGACAGAAAAAAAGTGTGTCAAGCTAAGTGTGATTTTTTTCTTTTACTGCCTGAGACTGTATCACCGCTGAGTCATTCGCCTATATTAAAAAAATTGCCAGCGTACACGATTTCTCAAGCATTGTCAAAAGGCAAAATCTGAATGAATGAATGAATGAATGAAAATACTTTATTGCACACCACAAACAAATTTACAAAGAATATAACAGAGAGCAGATTACATGTACAATTTGGCGGCCTTATCGCTACATAGCGATCTCTTCCAGGCAACCAAAGGTGTAAAGGAATAAAACAGTGAGTACTAGGTAGGTGGTGCAATATAAATATACCTAATATAATATCAATACATGCAATAAAATAACATATATATATAACTAATACATTAAAAAATATGATACACATATACATACGTATATACATAAACATACACACACATATATATATATATATACATATATATGATATGTATATATATATATATATATATATATATATATATATATATATATATATATATATATATACATATCCATACATATATATACATACATATACATATACATACAAGTATCCTCAAATATATACCACTAACAATAACATAAACAAATAAATACAAAACTACATAATCACATAATTTATCCTAATGATTTTCGAACGATTGAGACAAGTAATGCTCTTTAAGAAGTCGCTTAAAGACTACAATAGTCTGAGCTTCGCGTATATACAAAGGTAGGGCATTCCAGAGCTTAATAGACTGTACACTAAAAGATTTATTAAAGAAAGATGTATTGTGAGTTGGTACCCTCAAAATGAGTTTTCTTGAAGAGCGTAAAGGTTCCCCTGGAAGCCCAACAAAACTAAATTTCTCCTTAAGATAAGGACGAGTAGAAGGGTGAAATAAGACACAGTACAGAATAGAAAGAATATGCATGTTCCGGCGAAATTGGATAGGTAACCACTTGAGACGTGACCAAAATTGGGAAATGTGGTCAAATTTGCGCAATCCAAATATGAACCGAATACTAGTATTTTGAAGTCTCTCAAGCTTAGTTAGCTGGTTTTTAGTTATGTCTAGGGGTAGGGTCCGGCGCTAATCCGATAATACCGAACTTTCGGCCGAATATTCGTATTCGGTGAAATCCATATTCCGCCCATCCCTAGTAATAAGCTTTCATGATATCGTTATTGTACAATTAAGAGTATCAGTGAGCCGAGGTAGCTCAAGTTCTAAGTGCCCGCTGTAAATGTCCTGATCTGATCTACCAGTAAGTCCTACATCTAAGTCCTCATGGGTGCCACTGTATCTGCATTTTAATTCTAAATTCATAGAGAATGAGTGTGGATGTCAATAGGTCACAGCATTAACTTACCATAAAAATATCTTCATCGTAACGAGCACAGAATACATTTACAATTCATTTATCATCAAGATTTTTCATTTATATATATTAATGTCCTCCAGACCGAATTTCCTGCTATATATACTGGTTCTGCGTAGGATTGTCTTTGTGTCTACATCTCAGCCTACTAGGAGGCCAGGTAGGCTAGTACCAAGAAAGTGATTTTTAGGGATAATAAAAAAAACATAAACCGTTACTTTTTAATTGCATTAGCAATGATGCTTATAATATATAATATTGAGTATTTTATAATATATTAAATATTACGAGTATTCCGAGTATTAAATAAACGTATAATAAATTATTAAACTACAAGAAACGGAGTTCGCCCCTGACTCGTTATTGACCCGGCCACACCTGCGAGCCACAGTCATGTGAGGACACCACGAGTTTAATTTTATTAATACTTTCAAATGGCGTTTTTGAACAATTTTGTTACCAAAAACATTATACAATAAAATTAGGATACATGTTTTCAATGTACAATGACTGGGTCCCATTTATGCATCAGAACATTGATTAACACGTGGCTGTGAATGTATTAATTTAAATTTTATAAAGTTACCTACATGTTAGTTCAATTTTTTTTAAATATTAGTAATCTTTTCTTTAAATTAACATTACTAATATTCCTTTTACCACTCCTGGTAAGCTTGAAAATGCTTGTGTTAGGAGTGGTTCACGACAGTAGTCAAATGACGGATTCGAACCCACGACCTTTTGAGTTCGCGATCCGCGCCCTGCCATTAGGCTACTGTCGCTTATGAATTTAGGTAGGTGTATACAATTGTGAATCATCAAACTCATTAAAGCGCTCCACAAGTCCACTGCTGAACAGAGGCTTTCCACCCAGAATGCCACAAAGCACGGTTCAGAAATCGGTCTAGATTTCTGTGGTCCTGAGCCATCTGCATCCGTCATTCGTGCATGTCTTACCAGGTCGTCACTCCATTTAGTGGGGAGTTGCCTTACACTTTGCCTACCGGTACGAGGCTGCCATGCCACTCGAGAACCTTTTTTCCTTATAAGTAAAACTCTCTAATAAGGAAACTCTTCACCGCTGCATGTAGCAAGTAAATATTTACCACTTGACAATGAGGTCAACTATTATGGTGATTTCACATATCCGATGATATTTTGAGTGTTTGAAGGAATAGTGACAGATATATTTGAGTATTGCACAAATATCGGTATGACTATGATTAAAATACGAATCTTATAGCTGTATGTAGATTGAAGCATGCTTCAATTTACTATAAGCTATAAGAATATAATAAATATAAGGAAATAAAAGTAAAATCTAATAAATAAATATAAAGTTTTTCTTTTTCAATTTATGCTTACAAAAATTTAAATATTGATTTAACATTTACGCGAATACCACATATTAAATATCTTTACCGATTTTATCGCGGTAATTTTTTTTTTAATTCGAATAAGTTTGAATTTTAAAAAGTTGAACTCAAACGCGATAAAATCCGTAAAATTGGTTTATTCAGTCAAAATTTAAATTAACAAAGTTTGAATAGATTTCGAGGTGTCTAAATGTAACGTGAGTAAATATTATAACATAGAAATTTCGATTAAATGAAAGCACTATAATATGCAAAACATCTATAAACTAGTCGATAATGAAGCTGAGGGAGCAGAGGTCAGGGTGTGGCATATCGAAGAGCTCAATAACAATTTGTCGTTATCAAACGCTAGTGGCTGATAACCGCGGCGTATTGAAGTACCTAGAGTACTACGCACCTCAATGCAAGCGTTCTCGAAGCAGTCGGCGTCCGCCGGCGATAGTGCTAAATAAACAGAAGGCATTTGGCCGTCAATGTGACTATAGACGTTTGTTTTTCATATTTTTTTATAGATTACACTTTTTTATTTCTTTACTGACTGCCTTTATTTTTATATTACAAACGGGTTAGTAAATACAGTTGGTTGTGTTTCTTTTTAGTGTATATCCTTACAATAAAACACCTGCATGTTTGTCATATGCACATGATTATTTTTATGATATCGTTATCGGTTTGAATCATGACAGCAAACTACTGTAGACTAAAAATTAAGAGTACGGACTGCAAACTTAGAAAGTCGTAGATTCAAAACTGCCATTCGACTCATTTCATCTTAATCTTACTTGGAGTAGTAAAGTAGAGTATCAGTATTATTACAGCATAATAGTCATGCAGTTAATGGCCTAAAAGTGAACGTTAACTCACTCGTGCGAAGAGGTGAAAGGAGCTGTAACAACCTGGATGCTGAGACTCAGGCTACAACACGGCGGAAAATTAATTCCAAAATGGCGAAATGTAATCCCCAGAGATTAGTGGCAGATGGCAGTAGGCATTCATGTGCAATAAGATTTGGAGAGGAATTCTTTTAAATTATATGCAACTCAGTAGGAGCATTCATGAAAAGTTGAAAAATCTTTCCAATAGCGAATTTTAAAAGATTAATAAAAATAAAGTTGAGAAGTGCAAAACGGTATCAGATGTTGAGAATTAAAAGCAAATATGTGTTATAATTTTAAATGTTATTACCAATGATGTTATAAATAAAAAGAGGTTGGTTATTACTGTATAAACTATGAACGAAAAGTTGCAAGAGCCCTTCTATATGTTTCTAAATGTTTACCTTCGCGTTTAAATTGTTGTCAATTTATGAGCACGAGTTAGCGTTATTACCGGCATTCTTCCATACGAGCTGTGCAAATCTGACGTCGCGACGGTTCTTTTGATGTACCGACGGCGCGATAATTAAAGCATTAACGATCTGATACGTAAAGGCTGTTTTTATCGCAATTAAGTGGGCTATAGGCCAGGGTGCTTGTTTAGTCTGTTTTTTTAATTCACAAGCGATAGGCCTTGAAGCGCAGTTTGATTGTGCTCGATTTTAGCGAGTGCTAAATTGAAGTCGGGGCCGCGGTATTGCAAATTTTGTTTCGTTTTGTTTTTTAGCATCCGTAAACATTAAAAATGTAGGTAGTTAGGGTAAATTAATGCATCGTAATAAGTTTTTCTTTTTTTACGGCTTTATTGAGACAAAATAATATAATTTTTTCTTAAAAAAATTAAGAAGGATTAACCAACGGTTCTGAAATACGTAGTGTAAGGTACTGAAGTAGCAATATGCGTGCAACTTTTGAATCGTATGATAATATAAAAAGCTGGTACTTTCGTTAAGAGAGAAACAAAAAACCTCTTACAAAATATATAACAGGTTTATTATTACGACACTTATGTGCTGGCCAATTCAAGAATTCAAAACGGGAATACAAGTCTATGTGCGAACACTATCATTAAAAAAAAAAAGAAATATGCAGTCACGTTTTTGATGCCATTTACAGCACGCTTTTTGCAATTCCGCGAAATGAACGAGTAAAATTGAATAAAATCACCAGTGTCATTGTACATTATCGAGCAAGTATAAACAGCGATGCTCCAAATGAAACGCCTAAATAGTCCGCAAGGCTAATGGATTGCGCTACAATGGAGGCGTCGATGTGAATCTTACATTCCTAGTGCGACCTGTAACCTCATTACTTGAGTCTGGGTCGCTGGTCAGACAAGAGGTACGGAACATATAATCATACTAAATTTCATTAATATATTAAATGTTCATGTATTTTGTATATATATAAAAATTATACATACATAATTGAATGATTTATTTGTTTGTCGTTTGGCGGTGCAAGGAAAAGGGGAGATCTCCCGCCGAGCAAGGTGTGCTGCCCGAAGAGCGGTCATCGCTCCGTGTGATATATTCGGAGCTACACTATATAATATACTGTTTTATTCGGAACTTTGATAGCGCGATTTAGGCTTCGATGTGTTTCGCTTGTGGCGCGATGACAGCGCCGCCACAGTTGTTAAAATTCTTTGGCGTAACTCAAAGCTTTTGTGAAGTATAATAAATTTTCATGCATCTTAGTCCTCGGAGGCATTCCATCTTAGTCCTCGAGGGGAAACGTATCGTTAGCAGTCTTTCTTTGAAGGTAGCTGCAGGTGTCCGTGGACTGCAGGAGCCACTCACCATTAGCTGGACTGTGAGTTCGTTTGAGACTTCAATTTTATATTAAAAAAAAATGTTAACTACATAAGCACAGAAATCCATCAAGGTATAATTGAATCGCAATTAATTTTATTTCTTTGGATACCCAAACAAAGGCTACATTGAAACGTAATTTGGAAATATCGCAACAACACCATAGTAAAGTATTATAAAGACTAAAGAGAAAATATCCTTATAGAGCGATATAAACGGGCTCTCGGATAAAGTTGTTTGCTATAGACGCAGAGCCAATATTTGAGATTCACAAACGGGTCAGGCAAAGACGCCTCGGACCGCCATTTGCAAGTGCAAATTTTCCGAGATAAAAATAATCTTAAATGTGTGGCTTAAATAAGATTATGCGATTAAATCAAGCCCAGCTGTGCACTACGGTTAGTTACACGGCGTTGTATAATATTAAATTGTTTACTGAGTTACTTCAATGTATAACTACGAGTGAGGGCGAATTTTATCTACAGATTTATATCCCATCTCGGGAGGATAAAGAAGACCCATAAAGCAAACAAATAAATCAGCAAAGTTAACCGTACCAAACACGTCGCACTAGTTTTTAATGCCATAAATTCAAAAAATAAACAATTTTAAAGTTTATAAAACACATCACAACTTGATGTTGATGATCGTTATAATTCAACACATAATCTTAATTCTTAATTATGTTTTGCTTGTCTCAAGAAATGTGAAAGTAGATAAGTATTTTGTAGCGATATTTATATTCAGGGCTTCATGCATTAAATACATAATGAGGAAAACACAAGCAACAAGTGGTGAAATTAAAACTTTTGCACAATCGACGTCAATTTAAATAAAATGAGAACATCATCTATCTAGTCGAAGTCAAATAAATACGCATTTTTAAGGATAAATCGTAAACTACTAGTCAGATCTTGAGCCAAATTTATATGGGACAAGATGAGAAGCATCAGCTTTCAAATAAAAGAAGAGTCATCAAAATAGGTTTACCTAGAAGAAAGTTCTGAGGTAACACATAAAAATACTGTCGAATTGAGAACCTCTCCCTTTTTTTAAGTCGGTTGAAAATAAAATGGTAATGATGCGAGATATTCTTACGTTTCTTATCAAAAATTACTATGTATTGTTAATAATCTCATCACGTGTCGGTAAGGTAATAAATAATAATGAAGCCACACGAATCTGCGTTCGCGAACCCCTACAGAAGCGACTACCGTTAACTAATAAACCATATTACTAATTCTAGCAGTGGGCTATTCATAGTGCGTTGATGACAACAAAAAATATTAGGTATAAATTAATAAATAACTATATAATATATTATTTACAAAAGAAATGTCTTATAACTAAAACGTCACAGTTCCGGTATATTCTAATAAAGTCCACAGCTGAACATAGGCCTCCAACAAAGATTGAGTCATAGAAGAGATATTTGCCAAGTTGCAACGCTTGGCAAGCGGGTTGGCAACGAGCAGTCGTTATCTGCCCATCTTCTGATTTTTCAGAGGTTTCAGAGGCTTCCCTCTGTCGCATCTTACCACAGCCGCGGGATGATCTGGGGTAGCAGATATTCTTACAATGGTATTCGGAATATTATTTATTCTTAAAATAGTTTGCAAACTCATTCGGTCTTAACAAAACGTGGCAAATTTGTATTCTCGGGTATAAACTATTCATAATCCTCTTTAAAAAAAAAACAGTTTAATTCCGAAACCATAAATAAACTACGTTTCCTAATGAAACCGAGTATGTTTATTGACAGAATTCAACACATGGAAGTACGTGAACTAACACGTATTTTATTTAGGTTACGAATTACATATTCGATTTCTAAAACTAAACAAATTGCGCAGGGTTGCTCAAATTTACACAAGCGATTAGGGGACATCGCAAATTAAAGTTGAATCTAGCTCAAATAATGCTAGAAACGAATGTGATATTTTGCTAAAACTTAACATAATATAAATTGAAAACATAATTCATAAATTATATTTTCAATTTAATTTATGAATGTAATATTATATAATTATATTACAAAATTATAATTAAGTGGGTGACAAAGGATGCCGTGAATAAATGTTTTTGAGTTTCAATTCAATGTAGTAAATAAAATCAAATAATTAAAAACGTGAAACAACATTTACGTCCTGGTTACTTTTTAGATAAAAAAACGATCTTATGGTGTGCCTCCTAACGCATGTGCGTAATCGGATTCTAATTAAGTTAGGCCTTGAGCTCTTATATTTACGCGAACACTACACATTGAAATAATACTAGTTTTTACGGAATTTATCGCGTATATTTAACTTTTTAATACCCGACGTTTCGAGAGCTTTACAGGACCCATGGTCACGGGAAGGACTAAGATGTTTAACGTCCAGATGTCATAGTTAACCGCGGTTACCATAGATTAAAATTTAACTTTTGTTCCGATCTACACAGTATGAACTTATGGTATCATGAAGTCTTGCAGTTGTATGCTTGGGTTGGGATTTAATTTTATTTATTATAGGATCCCAAGCAGATGGTAGCACCCAGCCATCTTCTCTATTGAAATTAGGATGTTTTTTGATTTCAATAGCCTCGCGAATCATCCTTGGAAGGAATCGGTGTTCTTTAGCGAGGATTTGTGGTCTATCAAATCTGATGTAGTGACGGGGGCGATCCTGTACATGTTCACAGACTGCAGACTTCCCGGAGCGTCGATTCTTCACATCAGCTATATGTTCTTTGACGCGGGTTTTAATTGATCTTTTAGTTTGTCCTATGTAGGAGAGACCACATTCACAATCAAGCTTGTACACTCCTGCATCTTGCAGAGGGACGTTACACTTGACTGATGGTAAAAACTGACCAATCTTCTTCGGCGGCTTGAAGTATGTTTTGATGGAAGCGCGCTTCAAGATGTAGCCAATCTTGTCAGTGACTCCTCTAACATATGGCAGTACAGCAGGTACACGCTCGACTGTGGCCGGCTTCACTCGTTCTCTGTGACGTAGGCGCGGGACCCGAAGCTTGTTGTCATGCAAAACTTGCTTGACGTGTTGGAGCTCGGCAGCCAGGTGTTTACTGTCACAGATCCCTCGTGCTCTCTGAAACAAAGATTTACCCACGGTAGCTAACTGTGAAGGATGGTGGTGAGAATCACCGTTTAAATATCTGTCTGTATGGGTCTTTTTTCTATACACAGTATGGCTCAAGGTGTTATCAGGATTCCGAATTACTAACACATCTAGAAAAGCTAAGGAATTGTTTGCCTCTAACTCCATTGTGAACTGAATTTTTGAATTTATAGAGTTAAGATGGTCTAAAAATGCAGTTACTTTATCTAAAGGAAGAATTGTGAAAGTGTCGTCTACGTACCGCTTGTAGAATCTTGGATGTATGGGAGAAGTAAGCAGGGCTTTCTCCTCAAAGTCTTCCATGAATATGTCGGCGACAATGGGAGATACAGGTGAGCCCATCGCCACACCATCTACTTGCTTGTAGAACTCCTCCTTCCACAATAAGTAGCCAGATGTAAGGCAGTGTCTGAGTAATACTGCATATTCTACGGGCATGTTGTTTTCTTCCAGCCTTCTAGTTACAATTGAGATGCAGTCTTCAACAGGTAAGCATGTAAACAATGACTGCACATCAAAACTGACCATAGTTTCATTGTCTGCCAGACGCAGGTCTTTAATCTCGCTGACAAAATGGTAGGAATCCTTTATGTGTGCTCTTGTGTGTCCCCTGAGCGGTGAGAGTATTTTCGCTAAGTGTTGAGCCAATCTGTAAGTTGGTGAATCGATTTGGCTCACTATGGGACGTAATGGAGCATTGGGCTTGTGTATTTTTGGTAACCCATACAACTTTGGTGATTTGGCGCACGTAGGTATTATCCATTTTACGTCCAGATTTAATTTTTCGGAGTGTGTCTTTATGAGGTCACTAGTTGTTTTGAGTGTGCTATTTGTTGGGTCGTTTTTAACCTTTTTATAAGTACTTACATCCGACAAAAGTTCTTGTATTTTAGAATTATAATCTGACGTATCCATGACTACCGTGGCGTTTCCCTTATCTGCGCGGAGAATCGTAAGTTCTGGTTTATTGCGTAGGTTCTTTAACGCTATAAATTCGTCTCTGGGAAGATTCGGTTTAGGCACTGAACATCGACGTAACATAGACGAAATGTCTTGACGTATCGCCTCCAAATCTTCTTTCCGCATATTGTTTTTAAATAAACAGTCCTCGACGCTACAGATAATTTCTTCGTGCGGTAATCTGCGCGGACTTATAGCGTAATTGAGTCCTTTGGATAAAACCTTAATTGTTGCATCATCCAGTGTTTGTTTTGACAGATTATAGAACGCGATTAATCTATGATCTGTGTTTGTCAATGGTTGCTTTCGGTTCTGGCATTGATTCAGATGTTTGACATTTGACTTGTTCGTTAATTTTTGATATTTTTCTATATGTTTGTTTTTGCATTCGTTATATTTACTAATTTCGCGTTTATTTAATGTTTCCATGCAAAAATTATAATCAAACGTCGTTAAAACTTTCTTTAATTCACTGGATGATGTGTCTATGGATTTATTGATGTCATATAGATCGGAGCGTTTTTGTTGGATTACCGCCCGTAACAACTTATGCAGAACTTATTAAGAATATGCAGTATTACTCAGACACTGCCTTACATCTGGCTACTTATTGTGGAAGGAGGAGTTCTACAAGCAAGTAGATGGTGTGGCGATGGGCTCACCTGTATCTCCCATTGTCGCCGACATATTCATGGAAGACTTTGAGGAGAAAGCCCTGCTTACTTCTCCCATACATCCAAGATTCTACAAGCGGTACGTAGACGACACTTTCACAATTCTTCCTTTAGATAAAGTAACTGCATTTTTAGACCATCTTAACTCTATAAATTCAAAAAATCAGTTCACAATGGAGTTAGAGGCAAACAATTCCTTAGCTTTTCTAGATGTGTTAGTAATTCGGAATCCTGATAACACCTTGAGCCATACTGTGTATAGAAAAAAGACCCATACAGACAGATATTTAAACGGTGATTCTCACCACCATCCTTCACAGTTAGCTACCGTGGGTAAATCTTTGTTTCAGAGAGCACGAGGGATCTGTGACAGTAAATACCTGGCTGCCGAGCTCCAACACGTCAAGCAAGTTTTGCATGACAACAAGCTTCGGGTCCCGCGCTTACGTCACAGAGAACGAGTGAAGCCGGCCACAGTCGAGCGTGTACCTGCTGTACTGCCATATGTTAGAGGAGTCACTGACAAGATTGGCTACATCTTGAAGCGCGCTTCCATCAAAACATACTTCAAGCCGCCGAAGAAGATTGGTCAGTTTTTACCATCAGTCAAGTGTAACGTCCCTCTGCAAGATGCAGGAGTGTACAAGCTTGATTGTGAATGTGGTCTCTCCTACATAGGACAAACTAAAAGATCAATTAAAACCCGCGTCAAAGAACATATAGCTGATGTGAAGAATCGACGCTCCGGGAAGTCTGCAGTCTGTGAACATGTACAGGATCGCCCCCGTCACTACATCAGATTTGATAGACCACAAATCCTCGCTAAAGAACACCGATTCCTTTCAAGGATGATTCGCGAGGCTATTGAAATCAAAAAACATCCTAATTTCAATAGAGAAGATGGCTGGGTGCTACCATCTGCTTGGGATCCCATAATAAATAAAATTAAATCCCAACCCAAGCATACAACTGCAAGACTTCATGATACCATAAGTTCATACTGTGTAGATCGGAACAAAAGTTGAATTTTAATCTATGGTAACCGCGGTTAACTATGACATCTGGACGTTAAACATCTCAGTCCTTCCCGTGACCATGGGTGCTGTAAAGCTCTCGAAACGTCGGGTATTAAAAAGTTAAATATACGCGATAAATTCCGTAAAAAGTGTATTATTTCAATAAACTATGTTTCCTAATGAGACCGAGTATGTTTATTGACAGAATTCAACACATGGAAGTACGTGAACTAACACGTATTTTATTTAGGTTACGAATTACATATTCGATTTCTAAAACTAAACAAATTGCGCAGGGTTGCTCAAATTTACACAAGCGATTAGGGGACATCGCAAATTAAAGTTGAATCTAGCTCAAATAATGCTAGAAACGAATGTGATATTTTGCTAAAACTTAATATAATATAAATTGAAAACATAATTCATACATTATATTTTCAATTTAATTTATGAATGTAGTATTATATAATTATATTACAAAATTATAATTAAGTGGGTGACAAAGGATGCCGTGAATAAATGTTTTTAAGTTTCACTTCAATGTAGTAAATAAAATCAAATAATTGGTTACTTTTTAGATAAAAAAAACGATCTTATGGTGTGCCTCCTAACGCATGTGCGTAATCGGATTCTAATTAAGTTAGGCCTTGAGCATTTAGCTCTTCATTGTTTAATTTCCTGGCAGGATAGAGGCCTTCAAATAAAATAAATCTTAGTTTCATATTTTTATCGCAATAAGTCGTTTGTTTGATGAGAATATTATTATGATTAATCTAACACTTACTAGATAAAGAATATTTAATTTGAAGAAATATTTTTTTCTGCAATAACAGACATTTACATAAATTGTAATATTATTTTAAGTATCTGATTCCTTTAGAATATCATTTATTGATAAAATATATGGCTACCTTCTAAATCCTTATTTTACTTGACTGCAAAAATAAAATTGAACGATCATATTCTTTGGAATAGTGATTTTTACGCGAAATTAATGCTATAAATAGTTTAGCGTGTTCTTTGATAGGTTGTAGTTATACACTTTAATTAAAAAAAAACAAGTTTAATTTAAAAAAATCAAAAGAGAGAGCCAACGGGCATGTTCACCTAATGGAAGATTACTATTGCTGTCCAAGAGCAACCGCAATACCAAGCTAATTGTAGGTGGTCTGCCACTTTTTAAAAAAGGAGTAGAATCTTTTTTTGAAAGATCTTAAGTCATCGGTTCGGAAAAGTTGCTAGCGGTATCCGACTCCACGAAGAAGTCTTTCGTGGAAGAATACTTCCGGCAAATTGTACAGTGGTGGACCGCCAAGTGTCCACATGATATGAAAGGTATCGCGAATTTCGTTACGATATACGATGTTCAATTCAAACAATTCCTCAAAGCACTTGCTGAATATGCAAGGCGGTGCAAGCTCTCTCATCAGTGCAAGTGAGTCATGCCAAACAAAAAGAATTCGGCCATCGACGATTTGGATCACTTTTTCATGGATGTGGTCAAGTGAAAAGAGCTGACACTGTGCTGACGGTGCCCCGGTCCAGAGATGAGAACAGTATTCCATATGAAGTCGAATTTTCGCCTTGTAAAGTTGCAAGCGATGTAATAGCAAGTAAACCTTAGTTTTATATTACTGTCGTCTGGCAGTGATGGTAGAAGAGAATTGTGTTGGCGGGAGAGATTACATTAAACCGTTTCAATTTAAGCGCAATGCTGTATTTATATGTTAATACTCGTATTTATGAGATTTTAATATAGATGGCA
Organism: Parnassius smintheus behrii; assembly: GCA_036936625.1. Lineage (NCBI taxonomy): Eukaryota > Metazoa > Arthropoda > Insecta > Lepidoptera > Papilionidae > Parnassius > Parnassius smintheus. The sequence goes on along the minus strand of JAUPFT010000019.1, from coordinate 21,464,271 downwards.
ATGATATTTAAAATATAGGTGTTCTTTTATGTGTACGACACCATAAAATCAAAGCCACTACGGCACTAAATGCATTGTGATATTTTCGACAAAGATATAGCTTTAATATTCTATATAATTATGCTACTGGTTCGAAATAATAAATGTTAATTTATACTCTTATCTGCAATAGCCTTAACTATAAAAGTAAAAAAAGTTAAAGTTACATCCTATATACGTCCCACTGCTGGGCACAGGCTTCTCCTCATTTCTGAGAGGGTTTTAGGGTAAGGAAGTGTCCGCCGCGCTACCCCAATGCGTGTTGGCGAATTTCACATGTCTTCGACTTTTTTTTTCTTATTTCTCAGACATGCAGGTTTCCTCACGATGTTTTCCTTCACCGCCGAGCACGTGGTAAATCAGCACTTAAAATTGCAATTAACAATTTCATTGTGCCGGCGGGGATCGAACCCGGTTTGCTGGCGTACTGTGAAATTTACAGCGAGCGCTATCCATCTGAGCTACAACGGCTCTTACTATAATATTACATAATTAAATCGCGTTTTTCTAAATGACGCCATAAAAATTCCGCCGCACACAATCCTCTTAATGATATCTACCAATCTGTACTAAAAGTTTTCCTCATTTTCTAGACTCATATCTTGTTCATTACTATAATCATTAATATATTCTAGGTGCAGCCGATTGCGATTTGTTAAACTTAAGAGTGAACTGTTAAATGTGTAAAAACATGGAAATACACATCAAGTAATATCAGCGACGGTACGTTTTGATGCAGTTGGGGTGGCCCTAAGGGCCATCTCAAAACCGCATTTATCTTATTTATAAATTATATATGAATATGATACACCTAAGTTTTACCAACTTCCATCAGCTGCACCTAGTAGAAGCCGGCTAAACCAAGGTGTAGCTTTGTATTTTAGCCGTAACACATATTTATATAACGACACGAGGACCTTGGAGGCTTTGTATTTTATACCTGTGTTCTTCTTTTAACGCTATGTCGAAGTCCTCAACTGGACATGAACATGTTCCGTTGTGAGGAAGACTCGGTATAGTATACAGGCGGTTTGACGATCGCTGTATACCAAACAATTCCGCATCTTTGACATTGGTCTACGTATTTTACGTTTAGTAGAAAATACAACAGATGAATGCACCACCATCTTTCGTAAGCCATAACATCTTTCTGATATTTTGTCTAGCCGCCTCTTATGACACCTGCTGGACGAAATGGATATAGGAACAGTCATATGCCGCGCCACAAAACGACAAATATTATTACATAATATCTTATTACATTACCTACCTATTTATTTGCATTTGTTTTATAACCTAATCAGGCCAGATTACAATAGAAATATACTTTAATATTATGAGGTCCATGGTCAATATCGATAACGTAGTTTCGCTTACACAGTAAAGTAAGTTTACACTGTCGGGCTTGCAGCCTACGTGTTTTATTTTCTCTAGACCAATTTCTCGATATTGTCGGATGATGACGATGATGTACTAGACTGTTGCAAGAATACACTCAAACACTGGCATTTTATGATGTTTACCTGTGTCTCATAACAAGTAGAAGGCCTGTCAATGAGGTGAGCGTGAGTGACAGTCTCTAAAAAAAATTTGTTTTGATTTTTGAACAAATATTGACTTGGATAAAATTTTTATGTATTAAGTAGTAGTAATACGATACTTAATACATAAAAATTTTGTGCTAAAAATATGGTTTTATTTATACATGAAATTGTTTACATTTTTACCTAAATTAAAACGTATAAAATTTCATCTATCATAAACTTACATAAATACGAAATGTTTACAAAATATTGACTTTTATAAAAGTCTGTACTTCATTGAACATGAATAAATTGCTGTATATAATGTTTTTTTTGATTAGATATTTTTATTCTTTGCAATTTTCATATTAGACGTGATAGAGCCACGTTGCAGTAATATTATGGTTGTAGCCCGAATTGGTCGGCTCGACCGGAGACCGACTACTCTCTCAAAGAATACCAGCGTAAAATAACAGGTAAATGCAGCTGTGTTTCGTATGGTGAGCGTAGAGATCCGGAGACCCTTTTTTACAGGAAACGAGGCATTCCATCTCAGTCCTCAGGGGTGACAACGTATCTGCGTTTTATTATCAATCGATGGATAAATGTAAATGTCTATGGGTCACAGCATTCACATACCATCAGGTGGACTGTGTGCTTATTTCACACTTTTTCTATAAAAGAATAAAGATACAGAGATCAATTTAAAAATGTACACTTTGTATGTAAGTACTTTCAAATAATTCCTTTTGCAATCTCCGTTTGTTAATTTATAGCATTATTGACATCTCTTGTCCTTTAACGCCCACTCGACGTCTTCAACGAGCTCTTGTCAGTTACCGATTACATACTATGAAAAACAAACAGTCTTAAATTTGTTAATGCTGTAAGTTACGATGCGAATATGTCGTAACTAAAGTCTCTACAAAATTAAGCCGCGGTTTTGACCTTCGTTCAAGGGTTCTAAACTGACGAATTGTATTGAAAATGTAAACGCATGACTTCCGCTCTTTGAGCTGTAGGAAGTGATTAAGTGCTGGTGTTGGGATTAAAAAAATAACAAAAGTTTGTACAAATTATTCTCACGCATGTTCTAACACCTACCAAGGTTGCATGTTAAAGAAAAACAGGCTCTATCTGTTTACACTTATTACATATTTTTCTTTGTGTTGCTTTGTATGGTACTAGAAACACGTTAGTGGGTGAAGTGTTAATGTGTGCGTAACTTAAATAATTTTAAAACTCACTTTATATGTTCATCTATCAGTAATCTATAATAATAAAGTATCGGTAATCTGTTGAAAGTTTAAATGTGAAGGATCATTTTGCGCCATACGATCAAAAGTCAAGACTCAAGACTATCCTCAAGAGTTCCATACGGAATACATATCGTGTGCATGTGTGCGTAACATGTTGAAGTGTATAAACAAATGTACACTTACACTAATTAACGTTCATTCATATGTGTGGAGGCCTTGTAAATTCATGTGTTCCGCCATGCTTCTTATCATGGATGTGTGTACTTTAATATTATGTTTAATGTGGTATTCAGACAGAGCGTCTGTAATCGTATTGTCTTTGTAATAATTTTAAAATGTATGTGCCTATGCGTCTATCTCATAAGTAGAATAAATAAAATTACTTTAAAAAGAGTTGTTTTGGTTTAAATTATTTGGAGTTAGTAACTATGTATGTATCTATAATATGTTACAACCATATAAGCAAATAATTTGGTAGACAGACAGATCAATACAACAAGATATTACATTACCTTCGTAAAAATAAACAAATATATATAGCAAGTTTATAACGAAAAAGCAATCACAAATTTATCAATAAATAGAATGTTATGTCTTCTTAAAAAAGATAACAAACTAGCACATAGTCCATTTGATGGTATGCCTATTATGTTATCTATAGACATCTTCATCTACCCTCTATTTGGAATCAAAAAGCAGATACGTTCTAACCTTGAACGAATTAACCACATTCTAACCTACATAGTGTATTATCCATGATCTTCGGTTTTCATCACTTACAATACGAAGTACATGAGCATTATGCTGCTATTTTGCGCTGGTATTCTATGAAAGCGTGGTCCTTCCCTGGTTGAGTCAACACATTTGTTCTGAAGCAATAAAACATCGCACCGTGGTTTGACTACGTAAAAATATCATTCAAAAGCTTTCTAAACATTTCGACTACAATGACTATTTCCATGTGCTACTGAACAAAATATAAAGATATAATTTAATGCCACAAGTGAGTTCACTTATATAGAGGTAGGTAATTTTTTTAAATATCAGCTCCCAATGTTACACTTAGGCTCAAATATAAGTAAGTTTGGAACACGGTCACACATCCAGATCCGGAAACAAACAATTGGTCTTTACATAAAGCTTCGTCTTGGACTTTTCCAAGTGGTGGAGCCACTCTGTAGTCGTTATCGTCACCGAGTCCACGTCTGTAGTACGAATGAATTGGCTCGATAGGAGAAAGACCATGCTCTCACAGAATACCAGTGTAAAATAGCAGAAGAGAAGTGTTTCCTTTTAACTGGTAACGAGGCATTCTATCTTAGTGACAGGGGTAGGGTGGGGGTGACAACGCAAATTTTTTTGGTGTTGCTGGTGTGGTTAAATTTGATTGGCTCATCATTTTAATAGTAAGCGTTTTGAGCTAATGGCACATCATCGTAGAACTAATGTAGATGTATGTAATGTAATACCTATCTATTCCTATTTTATTAATCGAACAACTATACGTATAGACTTATGGGTAAAGTACACAAAGTGAAAACCTATTCTGAAGTATTGTGTTTAGTATGTTATTTCTAATTTTACAGTTAAAAATTCACTTCGCAATTAAATAGGATATAGGCCAAAAAGAAACGTAGATTATTCCGATTTAATCCCTAAAAATGTTAAATATAAAAATATTTTTTTTATAGGATAATGTCACCCTTATCCTATAACGGTGACATTACGCAACGAGCACACTGTCCGCCTGGTGGTTAGTAGTTGCTGCGGCCCATGGACATCTACATCTATCCTCAAATGCAGATGCATTGTCACCCGTGAGGACTAAGATGGAATGCTTGGTTTCCAGTAAAAGGGGTCTCCGGCTGTCTACACTCACCATAACATATATATATATATATATATATATATATATATATATATATATATATATATATATATATATAACCATATATAATCATAACGAAACACAGCAGCGTTAAGCTGCTATTTTACGCTGGTATTCTGTGAGAGCGTGGTCCTGCCCCAGTCGAGCTGACCCATTCGTGCTAAAACTATGCTACTAATATAGCTGCAGATCTACCACGTATAATTCTTTAACTAAATATATTTAAAAAATCTCAGAACTGCATAGAATAACTAGTATGAATGATATTATATACGTAATGGTAGTCATGCAATTACTATTACACAGTACAATACAAATGTAATGATAGAATAAGAACAAAATAACATGTTGAGTGCTCAATCATAATTTAAAATTATATGCCTATATCCGTACCGAACATATCATTAAGAGTGCTTCTTTACTTTAATATTCATATGTTTATGAATAATAGCATAAAAAATGTAACATGCGTTACATAATAAAATAATGGAGAATAATTATTATTATCTTGGGTTTTAATGTTTCACTGTTGACGCATAGAATGTAACTGATGAATGTGTCAGGGTTGCCAATGTTAAAAATTCTGGCATGTTATACTTTGTGAAAAGTAGAGCGATAATAGATTAATACACAGTTTTTGTAAAGAATTGTGTGTATTTAATCATTCATTCGTTACGGCCTACCAAAAGTTCATTCCTAAGCACATGCTTCTCCTATAGATTGCCCCATAATGTGGATATATGCCATATTGCTTAGGTTTTTAGGGGGAAGAAGATGTTGCTGTCTATCTCTGTTGCCACTTACGACATTCACGAGTCACGGAATGGGGTATTCTCTTATACCCCCACTACGCGGTCAACTAAAATACCTATTTATTTATTCTATTAATACACATTCATATATTGCCTTTTTTATAATAGTATTAGTGTGGGTGGAATTTTTCGTTCTTCTTTATAACGGTAAGTTTTAGTTTCCTTACTAAGGTACGGGAAATTCAGTACGCGCATAAATAAATGGTAGCCCTGGAAACAAGGCAACCTTTCAGTTGGAAACCGGTACGGAGGACGCTCGATGTAATGCTATAATAATTATTTTTGACTGTGGTCCGCGGCCTGTCATAAAAACAGCCGAGCGGCGTGGGCGACTAAACTCATTCATGAATTTATTTTATATGTGTGCCGAGTATACGGGTCAATCTCAAATTATGTATCGATAAGTATATTTCAATAAAGAAGACTGCATTTATCTCGAAATGAAAGAGAAAACACGGTGAATACGTGGCAAATAAGAACGATTTTACTAGCTTTTCATTTCCAATCCATATTTGCTATACTTAATTTCTACAAGTGTTCACCGCGCAAGCAAGTCAAATATTAGAGGTGGTAGTAAGCACATTCACGCAGTCAGTTATTCTGCAACTGCAATCTTAAAAACTAACAATTTTTTAATTAAATATTATTAAAAAATATCCATATCGCGCCTTAGCTCGATCAGCGACTAGCTTTAAAAAAATTAGTAATTTCTAATTTAAATTTGGTTTTTCAAGGCGTTTGTTATAACTTATAACATGTAAGTTCATATAATCTAAAATTTTTTTTGAATGCGCGTGTAACAATGTTTTAATATAAAATAGGGCATTTCAAGTTAAATTGGAACGCCAATTGAATATTATGCAAGTACCTACATAAATTAATACAATTTAATTCACGTCTTATTATCTACGATGAATAAAATAGTAAATCAAATAAGTCTTGAATAGTTTTGTTGTAAGAATAGGATACATAGATATAAAATAATTGAAAATTTGTTATTATATTCAAATTTACCTTTCAATTTTGCCAGTGTTTAAATTTAAAAAGGTATTGACAAAGTTATGCACTAGTTACGCACTAAGTTACTCACTTACTCACTTTTCTAAGCAAAAAGTGCAGGAATATATTTCTAGCAAATCCTTCTTCAAGCAACATTTAGAGCCTGCATTTATTTTTTTCCATTGCTGCTATTGTATTTAAATGGTTATTTACAAATGACATGAAATCTTTTTTTACGTCAATAACTTGCAGAATGTAATGGAGTTTTACGTAAATATTAAAGGTTATTGTTATAAATTAGAATTTAAAATAATAATTTTTTTCTGCAGTGATGTAAAAATGATTATAAATTTTGGAAAAAGTAACAATATTACCTCCAGACCGAATTTCGGTCACGGTGGCTACTTTCAACGGAAGCTTGCCATCTGCGCCGGACAGGATTATAGTGCATAAGTGTTCAAGCAAGCACAGGTTGCACTCTGTATTCCCTCAATCTTATAATCCGATGTGACGTCAATACGACACGACCAAAGAAAGATCATGTGTGACACCACCAACTTCCTAACTCAGGCTGCTGCTGAGAATTTCTTGATAGCAAAACCCAACAACTAATTTTGACTCAACCCGGAATCAAATAGTTAGCAGTCGCGCTTTCAACCACTACACCAATGAAACAGTCTATATATTACAATAGAAAATAGTATATTAATCAATGAAATACAGAAATAGAGTTATAAAGTAAGGTTGTAACTTATTGGTCAATGATAGATATCCTTGTGATGTCATACTAACACGATATGCTTAAAATGCCAAAAAAAAACATATTAATAGTATTGCTGACAAAAGTTATAGAGTCACTTATAGAGAAACTGAATTACACGTAGAGCAACAGATGCCGAATCAAAAACAGTAATACTTCGTGGGTTGTTTTATATTAAACTCCGAAAAATGTAACTTTCCATAAATATCACTATTAAACCTGTTTATAAATAAATATTGACATTTTTTTTATGCGAAGCTACCAGCAAAAAGCTAGCGTAAGATGTAAAATCATGCAAAATATTCATAGACAGTATTGTTCTCGTAAATTGTAGAGTCACTTTTTGTAGAATAAGGGTGGCAGGCGATCACGCAGCCCACTTAATGGTAAATGTATGCTGTAGCCGATAGTCATCTACATTTATCCTTAATTAAGAATCAAAATGCGGATGCGTTGTCACCCTTGAGGACTGAGATGGAATGCCTCGTTTCCAGTAAAAAGGGCCTGCGGTTCTCTACACTCACCATACGAAACACAAGAGCATTAAGTTGCTGTAAAAGTAAAGTAAAGTAAAGTTACAGCCTATATACGTCCCACTGCTGGGCACAGGCCTCCCCTCACTTCTGAGAGGGTTTTAGGGCAAGGAAGTGTCCGCCGCGCTGCCCCAATGCGTGTTGGCGAACTTCACATGTCTTCGAAATATTTTTTTTCTTATTCCTCAGACATGCAGGTTTCCTCACGATGTTTTCCTTCACCACCGAGCACGTTGTAAATCAGCACTTAAAATTGCAATTGACAATTTCATTGGTGCTGGCGGGGATCGAACCCGGGTTACTCGCGTTCTGTAATATTTACAGCGAGCGTTAACCATCTGAGCTACCACGGCTCTAGTTGCTATAAAATAGCAGCTTAATGCTCTTGTGTTCTGTGAGAGTTTGGTCCTTCCCCGGTCGTTCGTGCTGCAATTACAATATAGCTTGCAGTATGACTCTACCACGTAAAAAAAGTCACCCTTACTGAGATTACACGAAGAGTAACAGATTTTGAGTCAAAAGCAGTCATTTTAAGGGTTGTTTTTACATTAAAATCCGAGAAAAGTAACGTTTTATAGAAATAACTGTTAAACTCGTTTAAAATATAGAAATTATAGGGTATAGTAAATTTTAACATTTAGCAAAATGTGTAATGTACTCTACAAGAAAACTGCAAGTGTAAGTTGGAGCAATAGGATAGATATAATATTCTGAACATCATTCTTTTAATTTTCAATTCAAGGCTTTTATTTTTTTTATCTAAAACTAGATCAATAAACGTGATTATTGTAAAACAATAACCGCAGTAAGTAACACAGCAAGGTCATTTGTTAGTCGTGAAAATAGGTAAAGTTTAAAATGATCCGTCCTTATGCTCGCGGTACGCACTCCGCGCAACAAATAATCGGCGGAAAACATTCAACATGACTTGATAAAACAATATGGTTTTATCCGCGTTTGGTTTAATCAGTAAGTTTTTTGGGTACGATCTTCGACACAAGGTTGCAGTTGTCGGTGCGAATCCTCAAGCGAAACATTTTTTTGTAAATTATGCAATTACTTGATCCTACCTATTTTCAATTTATATAGCTCTATGTAGAGTCTTAGTCTCTACGTAAAATTTTTTGATTGTAATTTCTAACCAATGGTAAAATAATTATGTTTTAATAGTGTTAAATATTATGTGTTAAAAACAATCATAATATGTCTTTCAATGTATTTATTATTATTAATAAGCCCAACAGCTGAAGTATAGAGTCAATCGCATGACCAAAACGTCCGAGATAGTAGCAAGGACACAGGCTTTACCTTAGCACGTGCCTGCTGCAAAATGTAGAGCCAGCAGCGAATCTCCGTTCATCTGGACCGCAGATCGTCCAAGACCGAGCGGTCAGACGAAATGACTGCACAAATGTAGTCTTGAAGATATCAAGCAGTCCAGAGTGAGCCGGATCGCATTCACACGACCCGGCACAGCCACAACACGCCGGCCGATCAAAACATAGCGCTCACGAACCTTCTTTTCGACACACAGACTCGATTTGCAAAATTTATTCATCGCATCCGCCGAAAACACCTATAATTTTTATGTGTCGCGCCTGAAATAGGTACGCTCGGTATCGCTTGATTGCCAGACTCCCTTCTTACGCTCAGCACGAATTAGCACCGATAATAGAAAAACACTAAATAACGATAATGCATTTCAGCTGCCGTCGGAAAATTCGACTTTCGCACGACACACACGCGGATACGAAGCGCTCGCCGGCCACAGTACCGCGCGGTAAACAGAGAGAGCCGTACGCGGGCCAACAACACAATCACACATGCGCGTTCTGTATACCAATGCACACACGCGCAACCCGTTCGGCGCGCGCACACTCGCTGAAGACAAAAATAGAAATCACGTCAACATGAACCAATGAAATAGCGAGAAAATCACATCATAAGCACTTCTCATTGGCCCAGAATTCTATTAGATTACAAGCATAGGGCAGTTGTATTCGCGATTAACTGAAACTTTTTGATAATGCTTAAGTGATATCAAATTGGTAAAGACTAAGTTATCGTAATTATCTCAAGAATTTAAAAATATATGAAGTGATGATAAAAACTTATTATTTATATTATCAATAAAAACTAACTCTTATAAAAAAGTTAATTTTAGCGGGAAATTTGATTTGGCCGTTTAGTACGATAAACCCTCAATGCGTTTAACTCGAAGAATAACCGTAGTAATAAGAAATATATAAATAAAAGAGCTTATTCTTCGATATGTGTTTTTTTTAATAATGCTCAACAGCAATATCCAAACGAACCTTAATAATAAAAGTTAGTAAAACTATTTGTTAGATGTAATAATTTAATTTTGTAAAGATGGAAACGATTAATTAATAAACAATTGTGTCATTATTATGTTATTAAGTTACATAATAATAAGTAATGATTCATTATTAATAAGCAATGATTCATTATTTATTATTATATAAATTATTGTGCATTTTTAATAATTCATGCGAAAATTTAAAAAAATCCACTAAAGTAACATACCTACACATATTGCGTTGATCGTTTTTCCCGTTTTCTGAGAAGACCGTATTAGAAACAGTCGGCTGTACTACTCCACTGTGAAACTGTATAATAAAACTAGATATGTAATTTGAAAAATAAAAAGACCGACCGGTATCGGCCAAAATTATTTTTTTAGAAATACTGGCTGGTTTGGCACACGTTGTTCTGCTCTATCCCGTTTTAATCTACATTCACTCCGTTAATAGAATTTGTTAAATATTGACTACACAGCGACCATTGATTTGAAAAAAAAAAACAAATCTATTGTTCAAAAATTACACGGTTACTAAAAGCCGTAACATTATATTTTGTACTAATAATTTATTTTGTGTAAATAATAATTATCTTTGTGCATTGAAATTTAACGTACGTAATGAATCAGGTATATCTCAAAACCTGAAAACGAGATTGTACAACCAGTGCGTGTTGCCAGTGATGACATGGATCTGAGACGTGGTCCTACGCTGCTGGCCGTATGAGGACGGATAAGGTTGCTCAACAAGCTATGGAGAGGGCTATGCTCAACGTTTGTCTGCGTGATAAACTTAGAAATGAGGATATTCCCAGTAGAACCAGAGCTACGTGTATAGCTCGAAGAACTGACAACCGATGGGGGAAAATGGTTCTCGAGTGGTAGCCTATATTTAGTGACGACCTGGTAAGACATGTAGGAAATCGATGGATTCAGATGGCTCAAGACCGTGCTTTGTGGAATTCCCTGCGGGAGACCTATGTTCAGCAGCGAACTTGCGAAGGCTTTGATGATGATGATGATGACGTAATGAAAATATAATAACAGACTTTGAGGCATTACATCCCAGTCCCCAGATGCGATTAACGTATGTGTGGTCTGCGATAGCCGCAGAACATTGTAAGCTATCAGATTATTTAGCGTTAGAATGTTATGAAAAAAAAAACATAGTAATATGTACCATATACTTAAGTGAAAGTGATATTAATGACGCTGAAAATGGTACTGACAATGGTAAAATCAATTATTCATATTTGTCAGGTTGTCAAGTTTTCCGGATAAAATAGTGATCTAGATCTATCCTAGATCTCTCCTGGCCTTGCCCTCTACCTGTTCGTGGTTTCATCATAATCGGTGCAGCCATTCTAAAGATTAGCTTTGACAGACATGCAGACAGACAGACCAAAATTTAAAAACATATTATATATATTTTAATAGCGTGCTAAGCATAATAGAAGCCAGTTACTTCAATTTTACTGACTTCAAAAAAGGAGGAGATATGCAATTCGACTGATTGTTTTTTTTTTGTGTGTTACCCCGGAACTTATTTCTGAGTGAATTGATTTTGATAATTCTTTTTTTATTTGAAAGATGGTACTTTCGTTTGGTCCCGTATAAATTTGATCAAGATCTGACCAGTAGTTTTTGAGTTATTCTTAAATAATGCGTATCTATTTAATTGACTTCGAGTACATTGATTCGGTCGTATTGAAGTCGGTTGTACAATTTTTTTTATATTTATATATATAGATGAGGGTGTGAAGAGACGAGAATATCGTCAGCACTCGAAAAAATAAAGTTTAATGTATATACAGTATATAAATGCATAGTGGAGTACGTACGCCTTCAGTGGTGCCACATTGACTTTCGGTATATTCAAAAACGGATAGGTTTTGATGACTACACATCAAAACCTATCCGTCTAAGACAAAATTTAATTTTATGTGCTCAAAACTTTGCCGCTGCATTGGAAAACGTTTTTAAGCTAGTGAACTGGCTAGGATTCGGTATCAGCATTAACTGCGAATACATCTCTCACCTTCAATTTGCCGACGATATAGTCATTTTGCTAGTATCGCTGGAGGATCTTAGCTCTATACTTGATGACCACAGTATAGTCTCCCAACAGAAGGCTTTAAAATGAACATTAAGACCAAGGCTACGTTACATCTGATGGTAGTTGTTGGGAACTCTACACTCAAAGTTGTTGTTGAATCGTCATAGGACCAATTGTCCGACTCGGTAATTTCAACCTTGACAGGGAATTCTACTGACTAATTCAACTCGGCTTGGCTGTGGATTGGAAGATGACACATTTTCTCCCCACTTAATCCTCAAAACCTAAAAATAAGGGTATCCAACTGGTGCGTGATGTCGCAGTATGATGGTTAAAGCCGTGATATAGTTATATCCCTGGGGATGTGCTCACGTACTTTCTGTTTACAATTATAATTATTTAACTAAATCAGTAAGATAGTTAGTAACCGCTGTCATGTAACTATATTACGGTATATAGCTATATCCCTAGGGATATAACTATATCACGGCTTCAACCATCTTACTGCGACAATGATATATGGTTCTAAGATATGGTCCTTCACCGCAGTCCGCATGAGGAACCTCAAGGTCGTTCAGGATCTATAGAACGAGTTATATTCGGAGTTTGTCTGCGTGACAAAATTCATTATGATGATATTCGCAGTAGAATCAAGGTAACCAGTGTAACCCAATAGATTATTTTTCATAAAACTGAAGTGAAAAACGTACTTAAAATTCACCAGATGGTAAGCTACTGCGGTCTTTGGACACTTGCAAATAACCTCATATAAAAGAAGCTAATAGATACTGTTGCACGCCACAGTTGATGGCATTAGCGCCATCTGGTATCAAGTATCAGAAATAGGAGTGTCAAGATCTTTCTCCCAACAGCGCCATCTAGGAACGAATAGAAGAATTAAGCTTTCTAAAAAAGTCCACGCTCAAACTTTCCGCACTTAGTCAGTCGGGACCAGTATTTGCTGGAACATTCTGGATATTTCGGTGGAAAAGGTGTATTTAAAGCCGCTGCAAGCCGCGATCGGGGCTGTATTGAATTGGCGATGCGAGCGAAGCTTTCGGAGTGAAATAAAGTGAACTAAAGTGTTAAGTGTGAATAATTATTAGTGTGATTTAAGTTTTAATTAGTGTAGGTACCGTAATTAAAGTATCAAATTTGGTAATTCAATCGGCAGTTTTTATTGTCACGAACCCTAAGCTCGTAACAATACGTTGTCATGTCTCAAGACTAAGATGGAATTCCTTACAGCCTATAATTACACTGACTCTCAATACACTTCGGACTGGAATACGGAAGTACAGGCACTGTTAACTGGCTGGAAAAAATAGGTAAACGTGCGATGTCTATTCTGACGGTCTCCTAGATAGTAAAGGCCATATGGAAGGTCTTTGTACAGCAGTGGCACTATGAAGGGCTGTAATGATGATGATGATGTTTATGATAAAATACATAAAATATTTAATATTTAAGCCCAAATGATTGTTGGCAATGTATTATCTGAAGTAATAAGCGCGTAGTATTGTTAGACAACAAAAATGAAGTGTTTGTATATAATTATGTAGGTACGTAAAGTATTAATAATGACCGTAAACAGAGCCGAGATGATCAAAGTCAATGTAACGGCAAAGTGTGAGTTGAATATAAAACGATTATTAATGTAATTCAATAAAAATTGTCTGCTTGTATACATGAAGTACATTACGTACTTAATATGCTTTTGTATGTATTATATTATATGTATTGTACTCGTATTAGATACCAGTAAGTCTCGGCGTAAGGAGAACGCGTGAATTATGTACTAAAGTAGGTACTTATAGTTTTGTATTGTCATTATTATCATCATCATCATTATTAAAGCTCTTCACAAATCCACTGCTGAACGTAAACCTCCCCCAAGCCCCAAGGAAAGCCAATTATATATAGTACAACAATAAAAATAAATATAATTTTTTTTTACAAAATCTATTCTTATATTTTTTTTATAAAAAAATATTAGTAATCTTATTAATTAACATTACTAATATTCCTTTTAACCACTCCTGGTAAGCTTGAAAATGCTTGTGTTAGGAGTGGTTCACGACAGTAGTCAAATGGCGGATTCGAACCCACGACCTTTTGATAATGATTTCTTAAATTTACGCGAACACTACACATTGAATAAAACTACTATTTACGGATTTTATCGCGTTTAATTACTTTAATTTATTTTTATTATTATCCCGACGTTTCGGGTGCTTTACAGTACCCATGGTCACGGGGGGGACTGAGATGTTTGACGTCCCAATGTCATAGTTAGTCCGGCTACCTTCAGTTTTTTTTTATATAAATTTTTGATCCGATTTACGCAAAACGAGCTTATAGTATCATGAAGTCTTGCAGTGGTATGCTTGGGTTTGGGTTTAATTTTGTTAATTATAGGATCCCAAGCAGATGGTAGCACCCAACCATCTACTCTATTGAAATTTGGATGTTTTTTAATTTCAATAGCCTCGCGTATCATCCTTGGTAGGAATCGGTGTTCTTTTGCGAGAATTTGTGGTTTATCAAATCTAATGTAATGGTGGGGACGATCTTGAACATGTTCGCAGACTGCAGACTTCCCTTCCCAGGGAACTTCATTTGAAGCGACAGTAGTCTAATGGCAGGGATATAAATGATATATAAAATAAAATCATAAACACTTAAGTATCCATATTTTTTATTCCGTTTGTGTACTCTATTCTTCACAATGGTTTTGGGTACGGATCAAATAGGATATGTCACAATTCCCACTTGATAGACGAGTTAGCAATCTCAGTATCGGTGCTTTAGGACCTTTGACAATGCTCCCGTCGTGTAAGAAACTATTTTACGGTTTTACTGCCATCTACTAGAGAAAATAGGATTTTCCAAGGTTTTCCTAAATTCACCATAATACGACTTCCACGGTAAGAAATGGGACATAGAATCTCTCACACCATAAGGCGTAAATACTAAATAAATCCAAAAAAAATTATTTAACTGAAAATGATGTAAATTTATGAAAATAAGTAAACAAAATCTTTTTAAGAATATTGCAACCCCTATTGACTGATTTTGAATTTTTAAAATAGTGGCTAATAGCATTGCAATGGTATTGAATCGTATCTAGGAAATGTTCTTCCAGAAGCAGCTCTACAAAAGAGGACACAGTCCAGCCCCAACGGTTCGACAAAATAAGATTGACTTCGTTATGATCACCATGCATTATATTTTTAGTGATTCCTCAGGTATCACAAAGGTGAAGACTGGTAGCGATAACTGAATGCTAAAAGGCACACTGAAGCTTAACGTTAAGTTGGAGAGGTCACTTCTAATAAAGGCAATGTTCCGTCGCTCTCGTGCTCTAAAACCTCCAAAAATGTCAGCTCGAATTACAAAATAGTATTCTTTGCCTAGAATATTGCAACGCAGTATCACATACAGTGGACGATATATTCATGAGGTGGGAGCTAAAGAATAACCCAAAATCTCTCCGATCACACTCTTAATCTTGTAGCTGTTAGACAGGAAATGAAACTGAATCAGATATACATGTAACTGAACAGATAGATCTCCAAATTCATGCGTTTTGAGGGTCGTTACAAATCGTCTCGCACGCAGAATTGGCGACTTCCAGACAATCCGGTTTCCGCAGACCACATACATACCCTTCGGCAAATTGTGCAGATGATCGAAGAGTACAATCTGCCACTTTGCCTCGTATACGCAGACTACAAGAAAACCTTTGATTTTGTCGAAATTTAGGCAGCGCTACAGTTCCTTCAGCGGTACCAAATTGACTGGTAGAATATCGATGTGCTTAAATGTTTGTAATGTTTGTATAGTAAGTTTAACGGCTATCACATCGAGTACAAAACCAAAAAACAAAACCTTACCTTCAACTACAGTGAGCTGTAAAACAGGTTATAACCTCAAAAATATTCACCGACGAATTGGTGGTTTGGAAGACGTTATAAAGCCACAAAACTAGAAAGGTTACGGTACGAACGTAATCAGCGAGTATATGAGACGCCATTGATTTGCTTACGGCTTGTCAATGTGGCAAATCACTTCAGGACCTTAGCATTATGCTGAATTAGATGTCTATGTTACATCTATGTATATCGGTAGTTGTTGGAAATATTACGCTGAATATGACTGAAGAGCACATGTACTTAGGACAAATTGTTCGACACGTCTCGTTCTCGTCGCATATTTTTCAAAACATAAAGAGTGTAAGTGTAGAGTGCAGTGCATATTGTCAGTGATGGCATATGAAGACGTGAGCTCTTACTGTTGACCGTTTGAGGAAGCTTAAGGTCGTTCAGCATGTTATGTGGTGAGCTACGCTCGGAATTAATAGCCATACGCCTGTTGTTACTTCAGCTTACTGGTCAGCTGAAATAGAAACATATTGGCCATAAAACCTACAACCGATGGGGGAAAAAGATTCATGAGTGACAATCTCCTATCAGTAAATGAGGTGAACCCACTAGATGAAGTGACAAAATGACAAAATATGTAGAAAATCGATGAATTTATGATCAGCCGTTGCCTTGAGAAGTGATGTACCGATGATGGTAATGATAAATACAAATATTTAATTTCTAATACAAATTGGTGAATTTATTGTAAGTAGTGGTTTATTTTAATTTTTGCCAATATATTATCCTATCCTATACCTTTAAACGAGCAATTCTTGTATATACATAATCGGAATCTCGGAAACGGCTCCAACGATTTTCATAAAATTTTGTGTGCAGGGAATTTCGGGGGCAATAAATCGATCTAGCTAGGATTTATTTTTAGAAAATGTCTTTTTGTCCGTGTTTTTAGGCAATGAAAAACTGCTACAATATCGTTAGAGTAAGAAGGTAAATTTTGACAGTTTATGAATGATTACAAACAGCTTAATTGGTATATTGGGCGGTCACAAAATCGTAATACCGTGGTTCGAGCTCAGACTGACCGACTTTTTTTTAATTTTTTTTTCAAGTTCCTTTCTTTTTTGAGAAAATCTATTTTTTCCAGTCCTTTTTTTGGGTTTTTATTAAAACACGAAAATTTAAATTAAACTAATTGCACTCATGATTTTTTATTCAAATAACTAGTTCAGTTTTTTTTATTATGTCGCTAAGATCAAAAAATATTATTCGTATTTCATCAGTATGTAATTTGTATGTAAATATAATATCCAAAACACACGAATTAAAAAAAAACGAGCAAAAAATACCGAGCCAAGCTCGGTCAACCGGGTACTTTGAATTTAAAAGTTGGAACTATAACAAAAATATATATAAATACAGTCGAAGTTTGCGATTATGGCAAATTCTCCATACGAAAAAAGAAGCCACCCGCAGACTGTTACGAGTAAGTAACGAAGAAAAAGAAGGGAGCCATACTACTCGAAATTAGCTATGTGGAGTATTTCGAAACCTACTCCTCGACATAGAGACATGGGCAGAGCTATAAAAATAAAACGAATATTTTTATGAAATCTGAAACACAATATTATATGGCAGTATAATTTACTCGATTGCCAACATAGTCTTTCTATTCGTTACGCTCACAAATGTCTGTTCACAAAATCATAAAATTTCGTCATGTGTGAAATCTTAACTTTATTTTGTTGTTCTTTCTGCGTTAAGACTCACAACCTGGTAAAACCGTTTATAGCTATAGGCGAAATCGACAAATCATACGAGTTTTAAATTTGGAAATGTTGTTGATTAACTGGTTTAACAACCCTTAATCATGGTAATAATTTTTCTACTTTCCTGATATCACAATATTTTAGTTAATCAATTAATCGTAATGCTTGATTGTAAGACTTTAGATTTAGATAGCATGTAATATTACTGTAAATAATTATCTTAATGGATCTTGGTATCAGCTGTTTCTCGCACGGCTATACGTACTTTACATGGTAGAGCCCGCTGCAGCTATATTATGGCTGTAGCACAACTGCATCAGCTCGACCGGGGTAGAACCACGCTCTAATTCACACATCTTCTAAACAATCGTATGGTGAGTGTAGAGAACCGGAGACCCTTTTTAAAAGTAATGGGGCATTCTATTTTAGTTTTTAGGGGTGACAACGCGTCTGCATTTTGATTCTTAATCGATGATAAATATAGATGTCTATAGGTCACAGCATCCACTTATCATCAGGTGGACTGTGTACTCGTTTTTTACCATTATTCTATTAAAAAAAAAACTTGGCTCTATCATCTGTCTGGTGTTTGCTACTCAAGAAATCTGTATTCATTGGTACTTCGTGGATGTTTACAGGGTAGTGTACTGTTTGGAATTATAATTAAAAGGAAACAATTAACATAATAAATATAATAATAAACGCAATAGGTAACATTTTTTTCTCTCTGATGTACAAAATCATCCCTTTTGCCGGCGCCATTTTTTAAAATAACGGTTTATGTTTTAAGTTGAAACTTCATCATCTTCCTATGTATTGGTTTAATGGTTCTTAGGTTATAAACCTATTTTTTTTAATGTTATTTAATATATGACTGCTAAAAAACTAAAGTTGCAGCCTATATACGGGTACGTCCTACTGATGGGCACAGGGCCATTTCTGGGAGAGTTATGGAGTAATATGTTCGGCGTGTTGCTTCAGTACGTACGTATGTTATTTAAAATAAATTAGAAATATCGTACACTAAAGAGTTTCATTTATGCACTACATCAGTAGAGTGCATAGATGCATTTTGGCGCGTATGTAATCGCGGGTGCAACTAGTCTCTATATTTAAAAACCAATCAGTTGCTGTCCACTAGTCTCACTAAAACTCGAAAACAGCTCGGACGATTTTGATGTAATTTTTTGTCCGTTTGAGTGACCCGGTATGTGGGGCTGTTGTCAAAATCCAAAAATCAGCCATGCAGAGCCGGGACGGATCCTTAGTTTAAAATAAAATGAAAATAAAGATGTTGCAGCGACATCAGTCTATGTTAAAAAGAAGAATGGCGATCCTTAAACTTGTGAGTTAAAATCCACCATTTATTTATTATCTATCAATTCGATTTTGATGACGATGAAATGGATGCCACTCGAAATATTTTTTCAATTACTTTCTTTGCTCATTTGATTAACGATGGTTTGATTGCTTACATCGAAAAATAATAAAATTAGGAATACAGATTTTAATTTGTTTTATTATCGTTTTGGTACTTAATCATCGAGGGAATGATATAATATACTGAACGATCATTTAAAAGAGCAATTATAGTCTCAAAAATACTTGTTTACAATAATTAATACTGTGCAAGTAGATGCTTCATTCGTTACGGATGTAATCAAAATGGATGGCTTGTCTTCTATGACTAAAGTGAACAAACACGCTTGTGTCCAGGGACGTCGGAAATGTCAAGTATTCAGACCGAGATAATGTCGTTATATAATCCCCTAAACTGAATGGATTTTTATAAAATAGGACATGCTTCTTGCTTAACATTATTTGATAAAGTTTACGCAACACTTTAATAGCATTGGAGTGGCAAATATTACAGCTGATAGTAAATGGCCACCATTCGAACTGCATAAAATAATAAACGAAAAAGCTATACATGTGTTATTTTAACATATTTGATGACTGCGATAGAATGTTTATAGCCTGCAATTATAAATGCTTTTACTCTTCCAACTGGAACATAACAGTATGTGCATTTATCATCATCATCATTACACCCCTTCACAAGTCCACTGCTATTTTTATAGGAAAAGGGTGACAAGCGAGCACACAGTCCACCTGACGGTAAGTGGTTGCTGTGGCCCATAGACATCTACATCTATTTTCGTTTGCGAATCAAATTGCAGATGCGTTGTCAGACTTGAGGACTAAGATGGAATGCCTCTTTTCCAGTAAAAGGGGTCTCCGGTTCTCTACACTCACCATACGAAACACAGCAGCATTAAGCTGCTATTTGACGCTTGTATTCTGTGAGAGCGTGGTCCTTCCCCGGTCGAGCCGACCCATTCGTGCTACAACTATACAATCAATTTAGCTGCAGCATGGCTCTACCACGAAATAAACATGCTGAACATAGGCCTCCCCCAAGGTATGCCACAAAGCACGGTCCTGAGACACCTGCATCCATCGACCTCCTGCATGTCTTACCAGGTCGTCACTCCATCTAGTGGAGGTCGCCCTACACCTCGCCTACCGTTACGCGGCTGCCACTCGAGAACCTTTTTCCCCAATGGTTGTCGGTTCTTTGAGCTATATGGCCGACCCATTGCCACTTCAGCTTACTAATCCGTTGGACTATGTCTGTCTGTCTGTCCGCATTTATACTTAGGGGAAATAAGGAAAATAGAGTTTTCTATCCAGACCCAGGTGAAAAAAGATCTACCGTCATTTATTACATACTTAAAAGGAAATAGTTGATAATGGATGCAACCCTATGATCCTTATTGTACTTGTGTACTTATAAATAAAAAAATAAAGGAATGTCGTAACTGTTCAAGAAACAATGAAAACAGACAATTTTTCGTAATAAATATAAAAGTGAATTGTTATACAGTTACAGGTAGTTATTTGGTTACTTTGCCCTAAAATTATTTTCTATACAGAATCGAACATCTTACATATTATTATTTGTCTCTGATTCCTAGGTACTTTTGAAGATATGAGGTGGCAATTCTATGTCAGAACCGTTTTTGTTAGTTAATTTTCGGTGTTTGATTTTCGTTTGCCATGTCTCTATTGCAACCGCGGCAAAGGACAGGACTAACTTATTATTTAGAATTTTGTTACATAGGGGAACGAGACCCAAAGAGACTCTACCTAAAGCGGGCACTATTTATTCCACAAACGTTTCGAAACTTACCGCGGTCCGGTGAAGTGGGGACTTGGTCCCTGTCCTGCCCAGCCCGCTGCAGTCCATCCCATACTAATAAGCTACTAGTGTTTTGAGTCATTTTACTGTGGTTTTTTTAAATATTTTTAGTTAAGTTTGATAAGAGGAAGCCGTGTTATCTCTGAGGCTAAGCGCTCGTTGTAAACTTAACAGTACTCGAGCAACCAGGGTTCGATCCCCGCCGACACTAACAAAATTGTTAATTGAAATTATAAGTACTGATTTACCATATGCTCGGCGATGAAAAAAAACATCGTGAGGAAAGCTGCAATAAGAAAAAAAATATATCGAAGACATGTGAAGTTCGCCAACATGCATTGCCGCAGCGCGGCGAACATTTACTTGCCCTAAATTTTTCAAAAATTAGAGTAGGCCTGTGCCCAGCCGTGGGTCTTATTTAGGCTGTAACTTTAACATTTAACTTTTGATCAATACGTGCCAGTAGTGCTAAAGACAAAAAGGGCAGGGCAAAGCGCGCACGTGCCCGCTTTAAACAGTATAGAGAGATGACTTTGCACAATATTTACTACTACTATGCTTTATGGTTGAAACTGTGTAATGTTACTACAATTTTATTTTAAGATGATAAATAAATATAAAAGCAAAAGACAACAATATTACAGCGATGAGAGTGCAATGGCAAGAAAAAATTCAGGAGCTTACAAAATTACAGAAGGCGGTAAAAGCTACAGCTATAAAAGATGACACACCTCTTGTAACTACTCAACGGTACCTGAAGACCACTCTTGCAGGAATAAACTGGGAAATTTATAACAATTCAGCGCAAATTAAGAGCGACTTATTTTATCAATTATTGAAGAAAGAAATTCTCAAACTCGTGTTCAGTTTGGAGAAGAAAGCCTAATATCTTATCCAATCAAGGATGGTGCTGCGGAATCAGACTGGTAAAAAGGATTTGTAGAACGCCGTCCTGAGAAAACTAAACAACTTTAATCGCTACGAGAGTTCCCTAGTTCTACGCTCGTAGAACTAAGGGTTTCTTAAAGCCTGAACTCTACAGGTTTTTCGATTTACCACAGGGAAAAAATTGAAAAGCATAAATTCAGTGCTTAAACTAATAGATAAATAAAAACTCATGTGATAAGTATAAAGGACAGGTAAGAATAAGAGGATATATGTAGATGTCTATGGGCCACATCAAGCACTTACCATCAGGTGGAATGTGTGCTCGTTTGTTACCCTATCTTATATATATAAAAAAAACTGAAAAAGATGAGAATTTTACTAGCACTCCCATTGAAGAACAAAGTTGAGAAAATGTCTTAAGAAACCCTAATCCGAAAAAGTATAAAGTCATAAAAATCATATGAATGATTTGAAAACTAAGAAAAAGTCACTTGTCACTTGTTTCTTTTTTGACTTCTTTGTTAAAAAAATAACAAGAAACAAACAAGGAAAATAATAAACTATTTCGATACATTCCTAATTTTATTTTTTATTGTTCTTCTTTATGATAATCTCAGGAAAATACAGTGTGCTCGCTATGCCCTCTGCGTGCCCATTTTACTCACAAGCCATGCTCGCTTTAGGCCACCCTCCGGGCAAAGCGGCTATTCAATTAGGTTTTGTAATTTATTTCGTAGTTTTATTTTGGAGAATAATAAAGTATACAGCATATAACAAAAACCCTGTGGTTCCAGTTAAGTGCATTATCACAATCAGTATTCAAACGTATGGAAATTAATTTAATTCAGAAAACTCGACAGTAAAAAAATACATTTTTATTTGCATATTGTATTTGGTTTTATTACATCTGCATTGGTCGGAGAGTAAGAGAGTTGTCAAAGACTCCCCTTTACTGATATAGAGGTGTCAATCACGTACTCGTATATTTTGCAGATAAAATTTTATTTAGATTATTGTGGTTGTAATTTCTTTAAAATAAAGTAACTATACGTTTGAATACTGATTCTGCTGACACTCTGTAAGAGGGGAGCACAGGGTTTTTGTTACATTACGTATATGTTAGTGTACTATTAAAGTATGATTTTATACGTGGTAGAGCCATGCTGCAATTATATTACTAGTATAGTTGTAGCACGAATGGGTCGGCTCGACCGGGGAAGGACCACGCTCTCACAGAATACCAGCGTGAAATAGTAGCTTAATGTTGCTGTATTTCGTATGGTGAGTCTAGAGAACCGGAGACCCTTTTTACAGGAAACGAGGCATTCCATCTTAGTCCTCACGGGTGACAACGCATCTGCATTTTGATTGGTAATAGAGGATAGATGTAGATGTCTATGGGCCGCAGCAACCACTTACCATCAGGTGGACTGTGTGCTCGTTTGTCACCCTATCCTATAAAAAAAAATGATGAATTCAGCACCCGACAGCGATTAAAGTTGTTGGAATATAGAGTGCCTGCTTTGGACTGTGCACGGTAGTAAAAAGGCGGGTAACACTTACACGTAATTTTTTGCTACAACTCTCGTAATACCAAAGCATTTCGAGGGATCTTGAGGAGGAAATAATTATAAATATTAATAGAAATTTGATATTGATTTTATTAAAAGCTCTAAAAGAAATTTTCAAACTTTCCTGTCGGTTCTTTTTTGACGTCTTGTTTTTCCCAATCGGTGTATAATTTGACGTTCACAAGAGCTTTAATCAAGCCGAAAATTAATAAAATATAGTTTTTACTTTGATTTTGACTTTTGAAAAAAGAATAGGGCGTCGTGTATTAGTGGTGCAAGAGAATCCACTCTTCGCATACACTCTCAGGATTCTTCTACATCAAAACGCCATCAAAATATCATACCGTGGGTGTCGCAAGAGGCGATATGAGGAATATCAAACAGAAGATGGGTAGCATCTTCCTAAAAACCCTAGATACCTATGCTCAGTTTGTGATAAAAGAATAGTTGCTTTGAAGAGGAGCAAGAAACAATCGCGAACTCTGTAATTCAATATAAAAGTTAAGTATATGCAGTCAATATGATTATTAAATCGAACTTGAATTGATTGAAAACGCATTACATTGCATTGTAATTCAGTAAAAAACGAATGTAGGAAATAAAACGGGCGATTGGCAGGACCATCTTCAACTCAAAATAATAAAAAACTGCGATTACCGGCTTGTCAGGCGTAACAACGGCGAAACTTCCCCTCTCTATGAGGGACGTCTATGACCTGCATAGGTTTTGTTTTAAAAAAATTAACGAAATCGATTCTAGTCTTTACGTTCAGATATGTTATTACCATTCTTTTTTATAGTTTTCTATAGCGTTAATGAACGGATAATATCATCTTAGCTAGATCCGAGTTAAAAAAAAATCCGTCGAATTGAGAACTTCCTCCTTTTTCAAGTTGGTTGAAAAAGAATACTTGAAACGCTTTTAACATTAATATGTAGGACACTCAATAAGTTTTGAGATATACAAAAAGTATTCTAGATACTATTAATATTTATTTGACATACTTTTAAAATATTCTCCATTATGCTTTATACAAAGTTCCAGTCGCCTAAAGCAACTCTGAAAACACTTTTGCCAGTCTTGATCTGACAGGTCGGAAATCACTTCTTCGTAGGCAGCCACGGCTTCTTCGGCGCTTGAAAAAAACTTGCCTTTTATTTTTCTTTGACTCTTGGGAACAAAAAGAAATCACAAGAGGCTACGTCAGGGCTGTAGGGTGGGTGACTTAGAGTTTCAATACCAGATTCCTCAATAAATGCTTTTGATCCAAGGCAGGTAAGTGAAGAGGCGTTATCGTGATGCAGCATGATTCCCCGAAGCCCGGTTTTTGATCTTCTCTCCCGCACAGCTTGAAAAGCTTTGGGTAATGTAACTGTGGTATACCATTCAGAGTCGAATGACCTACAATTTTCCAGCATTCGTCGACGAAGCAGGCGTCGACAAATATCGGCTCCGCGAAAAAAACTAGCCACCATTTTATTGCCGACGTTGCGAGGTCTTTGGAGTTTTGTCGGTAACTGTCCTTCTGAGACTTGACCCATACCGATGATTTTGATTTTATTAAAAGCCTTTTATTTTCCGGATCATATTGATAGATCCATGTCTCGTCACCAATAAAAATTTCTGAAAAATGCCTAGAAGCCCCGTTTTCAAAACGTAGACGCATTTCATGGCACCAATCCACACGAGTATGTTTTTCGCTTTCGGATAGCAAACGAGAGATCCATCGACAACGAAGCTTCCTAACTCCAAGATTTTTATGCAGGATTGTATGAATGCTACCCGAACTAATGCCTACAATCTTTTCGATGTCCATATACGTGATTCGTGGGTCTTCTGTCCTCACCAACATTTCAGTAGTCAATACATTTTCTGCCGTTACTGCTTTTTGCGGGGCCGTCATCTTTATGATTAATTTTACCCCTTTTGAATTCAGCAAAATAACTAAAAATTGTTGCGCGTGATGGAGCTGAGTCCCCTCATGCTGATTGTAACCGTTGTAAACTTAATTGTTCGGTTAAACCAAATTTAAAATCATAATAGATCATAGCGCACAAATGTTCAGGGTTAAGATTCATCGTTTTAAATGAAAAGCGCGGGAAGCATTGCAGGAAGATTAATAGAACTTTGTTTTTTTTTAATATTGAACAATTGGCTTATGGAGTTCTATTTTTAAAAAAATTTGCTTTTTAGAAACATATAACACGGGTGCGTTCCATTTTTAAATTTCGAGCATCTCAAAACTTATTGAGTGACCACGTAATACGAAGTTTTAAAATTTTGACATCGTAAAACTATGATGTATCGCATTATGGCTGCAGGACAAAAGAATTGTAGCTTGAACGAGAAAGACCACGCCCGCACAGAATACCAGCGTAAAATTGCAGCAAAATTCTTCTGTTTCGTACAGTCAATGACGATTAAACGATACTCTTTATAGAAGTAACGAAGTATTCCACCTCAGTAGGTCAAGATCAAGGATAGATGTGAGTTTGTATGAGCCACAGTATTCACTTACCATCAGGTGGACTGTGTGCCCGATTGTCACTCTTACTTCTGTATAAGGATGCAAAAATTTTTACGACATCAAATGAACAGTAGATTCCAACCCACAACTTTTTGTTTTTACAGTCCGTAAATTTAACCGCTAAGCCTTCTACCGCTTTTACAAACGTACTAAACTTACAACCGAGCACACAGTCCACCTGATGGTAAGTGCCGGCCCATAGACATCTACATCTATCCTCGATTACAAATCAAAATGCAAATGCGTTGTCACCCGTGATGATTAAGATGGAATGCCTCGTTTCCAGTAAAAAGGGTCTCCGGTTCTCTACACTCACCATAAGAAACACAGCAGCATTAAGCTACTATTTTACGCTGGTATTCTGTGATATAACTGCAGCATGGCTCTACCACGTAAAAGTATATATATATATATATATATATATATATATATATATATATATATATATATATATATATATATAATACACCAGGTTTTGAAATATATTTTTTTTGATAAGTGACTCTACCATTCTTTGTTTAACTAATTAGTGTTATCCTTCAAAAACATCCTTTGTTTTTCCGTCGCCATGATTATTGACTACAGCCATATATTGTTTGTCAAACTCACATTGGCAATTAAAGCAAGCAATAAAAGTGTGACATTTTGTCAGCACCGACAAAAGAGAGCCAGCCCATGCTTGACATATTGACGGCACAAAGAGATCGCATACGTTCACAATTTATCTACCACAACGCACGCTACAACGTCTGATCATTAGAATAATATGGCTGCGACTTCCGTGTATTTTAAAATGAATTAAAATACATCCGTTGGTGCTTTAACATAAGGATTATATTAAGACACGTTTGTGCGCCGGGGAAACGTGGGTAGAAATGTAATGGCAATGACAATCGCTCGAATGCCCCGCCTCCGAAATCGTGACAATCAATAGATAATAATATGATGAATATCACTTCTCTGGCACTAAATTGTTGCAACAGTGTGCGATTTGTATCATTGACAAATACCTTTCTGTCCTTACAAATCGAAATTGTGTTTGTATATTTGTTAGCTTTTTACGGGTAAACGACGATTTTTGACAGGAAAAAATTCGCACCCTGAAGATGGATATAGACTACTTAAGAATATAGAATTAGCGCATGTACACGTTCCACTATTTTTTTTTAAATTAATTTGACCGGTTTCGCCTTATAGTATCCAGGTATATCAGTTACATGAACTTTATAGTTCACTCAATCAATTTAAGGTTTATTTAAACTTATGAGGGCTGAAGAAACTTTAGGGATACGATATTAATAATTTTCTATTTGAAATGTTATAATAATGGAAAAATAAGCCAAATTTATATTAGTTCTCTAACTTCCATGATATTAACATTAGATATATCAAAATGTCAATTAACTTTATAAAATATGTCAATGCTGAATTTATGTCAAAATGTTTTTCTGTATTTTAGAGTCAAAATAATTATCTTCAATTTACGTGGGACGCGAATTCACCAAACAGCAACAATTAAGGGGAAATATAACCTCAAATGGCTTAGCAAGATCCTCCGTTATGCCGAAAATATTGCAGCATTAATTTTGAAATAAATATATGGTAAAGTTGAAAATTAATGTTAAGAACTAATGTTACAAGGATTAATGTTACAAACATGTCGGTGTACCGACATGTTTGTAATCACTCACCCCGCGCGTCGTATGTATAGCATACGACGCGCGGGGTGAGTGATGTACTCGCCATTGATGTTAATACTGTATCCTTTCCAGTCCAGTAGCTTGAAAACGTCTTCCAATGCAGCGGTGAAGAGTTTCGGGGATATAACGTCACCCTGTCTTACACCTCTCTGCAGTTGGATAGGTTTCGAGCTCTGGTTCGTAGCCCTACCGTACAAACACTTCAGCACTTAGATATACCGACAGTCAACTTGGCACTGCTGAAGGGACTGTAGCACCGCCCAAATTTCGACGGAATCAAAGGCTTTCTCATAGTCCACATACGCCAGGCAAAGTGGCAGATTGTACTCTTCAGTCTTCTGTACAATCTGCCGCAGGGTACGTATGTGGTCTATGGTACTGAAGCCTTTTCGGAAACCGGCTTGTTCGGGAGGCTGGAAGTCGTCGAGTCTGCGTGCGAGACGATTCGTAATGACTCTCGAAAACAGCACGTAGACGCGGCTCAGAAGGGAAATCGGTCTGTAGTTCTTCAAGAGAGCGTTGTCGCCTTTCTTAAAGAATAAGATCACCGCACTTCTGCTCCACGCCTCTGGAGTAGTGCCACCATGGAGGACGGAATTGAAGAGCTTCTGAAGGACTTCAAGTACCGGTGTTCCACCCACTTTCAGAAGCTCCGCTGTAATTCCATCCTCGCCTGGGGCTCTGCCGTTTTTAAGGTGCTGGAGAGCCATTCTAATCTCGCTTAGACTGACGTCCGGGATATCATCGGAATGGTGTCGGATAAGACTAGCTCTTGGATCGTTACTCACACTTGCGTGTGGCTCCAACGATGATGTGTACAGCTGCCCATAGAACCACTCAATCTCACTCAAAATCTCAGGTGTCCCGGAAACGATGCTGCCACACTCAGTGTTCAGCTTTGACAGTTGGCCCTTACTGGCAGACATATCTCTGGCAAAGACTTTGGAGCCCTGGTTCCGTTCGATCGCTTCTTTAATACGAGCAGTATTAAAGTTGCGTAAGTCTCACCGCATGCATTTGGAGATCTGTCTGTTCAGTTGCCTGTATGCTGTCAAATCTGTTGACGATTGCAGCCTCATCTCCCGTCTAACAGCCATGAGATTAAGAGTGTGATCGGAGAGTTTTTGTGTTCTTCTACGGCGGGTCTTGCAGAACTTAGCTCCGACCGCATGGACAGTTTCCACGAGCTTGTCATTCATATCGTCCACTGCATTGCAACCTTGTAGGCACTGAAAACGGTTACGTAACTCGAGCTGAAAGTTTTCGGGATTCTGGATTAGAGCAGGAGGGGGACGGAGCGTTGACTTCATTAGACGAGACCTCTCCAACTTAACGTTTAGGTTCAGTGCACCTCTAACCATTCGGTGATCGCTGCCAGTTTTCACCCTTGCGATCACTGAGACATCACTGAACAGTTGGCGTCTGGTCGTCATAATGAAGTCAATCTCATTTTTTGTCGAATCGTCGGGGCTCGACCAGGTCCACTTCCTGTGAGGCCGCTCCTGGAAGAAAGAGTTCATCATAAAGAGTCCCTCTTTCTCCATAAAGTCGGCCAGCTGCTGGCCCCTTCGGTTCCGTTGCCCTACTCCAAATTTCCGTAACTTCAGCTCACCGTTCTCTCTTGTGCCTAGTTTTGCGTTGAAGTCTCCCATCAACACCGTGTAGTGGGTTTTGGAGGAATGCATGGCTTTGGAAATATCCTCATACATTTCCTCCACCTCCTCATCGGGATGTGCCGAGGTTGGTGCGTAAACCTGTATGACCTTCAGTGAATACCGTTTGGTGATTCTGAGTATCAGGTACGCGACCCTCGTCGACACACTCCCAATCTTTACAACGTTGTTGACGAGAGACTGGTGGACGATAAATCTGACACCTCCTTGGGACAGATGGTCGCCCTCCCGGTGATAGAACAAGTTGCCGGATTCGAGGATCACCGTTTCCTCCCCCTCTCTTCGGACCTCGGATATTCCTATAATATTCCAGCGCAACTTGTCTATCTCTTCTTCCAGCTCCAGGATCTTCTCGTCAGTCCTCAGGGTGCGTGCGTTAAATGTTGCTAGGTCGAGTCGTCGTAGGTGGCAACCGAACCTCCACCGGAGATTCTTAGCACCCCCTGCCCCGCCGTTACCATGGTCGCCACCGTAGCCAGGAATAGCGGGGCCACCGGGGACTGGGAGCCGTCTATTTGTGTAATTGTTCATGGGGGGTATATACAATTATAAAGTAAATTAAAAACTTAACACTTCAAACCAATCCACATTGCGTCGCGGATAGAGCTAGCTTTAAAATAATGAATACTTTTTAAATTGTAGCAAACCAATTATGACCGTCCAATTTTTGCAGTCTTCTTGTATGAAAAGAACATCCATTTTAAGCAACAAGAATCCATTAAAAGCAAAAACTCTACTACACATAAAAGCATAGAAACGTATATTACGAATTGGATTAATTACTATGCTTGTTTTTATCTCATTTTGATAGACAGGTATGTTCTTATTTCAATACAAATAATCACTTAATCTTGAGTTGAATTTATTTTATATTTTCATCCATATTTCATAATTAACCAAACTTTAAGGCGATTACAAAGTATAACAGTGGTTTTTATTTTTATAATAATGTCAAAAATTAAAATAAAAGAGCGAAACAGAATGCTTCAGCACATTCAATCTGAAGTGCATTTATAGGGTTGGACTTCATGCTACCTGATGATTAATCTAAGATATTTATTCTGAATCTTGTCTAACATACTGAGAGCTGCCTTATTAGAAGGTCTTATTATAAGGAAGTCTCCGAAGTCAAAATGACTTTGCATAAGGGTATTATTATAAGGGAGTTTTTAGTGTAGGAATGGGAGCCCCACCAAGCTCCTGATAGTGTGCGTAAAACAAATAGCTTCTTATTGCATTTATCTGAAATGTAGGACAAGTGACAACGGCTAGAAACAGAGTACATATTACATTTAACACGTGAATTTCGGTAACATGTGCTGGAGTAGTGCAGCGGACTAACTGCTCCTTAACCCTCTCTGAAATAAGGCGAGGTCTGTGTAATGCCCAGCTGTTGGAGTATAGGCAGTAACGGTACTTTATTAACTTTTAATTTATTAGCCTTTAAATTATGTGTCATACATACGTAGGGTCATTTTAAAGTTTGCGGAATATATATATATATATATATATATATATATATATATATATATATATATATATATATATATATATATGTGCACGTGGTTTAGGCTTCTATAAATTCGGTTTTACTGTTGTCGCATCACCTTTCTGCTCAGATTCATGCTCAGGTCAAAGCTGTAGTCCAGTTGACGTTTCCGTAGTAGGTCAAAAATGTTTACTGCGCTTGTTGATGCATGTAAGTGTCATTAATTGCAATTATTTATGGCAACAAAATTTTTTCACATTCGTTTAGACGTTGCACTTGTTAGGCCAATCTGCCTGCAATCGCAGTACATCATTACCGCCGGTCTGTTGAAAGGTCGTTCTGGCTTTACTCACGGGACAAAATACAGTTATAGATTTTCTAAAGCCTCTCGCATACTTTTGGCCAGTACTGACATATAGACATCTACATTTATCCTCGATTAATAAACAAAATGTAGATCCATTGTAGACCAAGATAGAATGCCTCGTTTCCAGTAAAAAGGGTCCCTGGTTCTTAACACTTACCATACGAAACATAGCAGCATTAAGCCGCTATTAAACGCTGACATTCTGTGAGAAGGTGATCCCTTTCCGCTTGAGCCCACCCATTCGTGCCACAATCACAATACAGCTGCAGCGTGTCTCTACCACGTAAAAAATAATTTAATTCCTAAAAAAAAATTCATGTAGCACAGCCACATTTTTCTAACAACAAATGAGACGCCATATTTTTACAAAGAGTTGCATAAGTAACGCGTCCCCATATAGTTCACATGTCATTATAAGAATTGATTTCCTTTGTCTATGCTGTAAATCTAGTGTAGACGGAGGGTGCGCCTTGCAGACTACCGTTAATCACCGAACGTCGGGAATTTTCTCTGGACGTATAGCAACACGTGCTGCACCGCTGATAATGGGAGCACATTTACATTATATTATGGTGTTTGAAAACATAAATAAAGACATGTCGTCTTTCTGAAAAATAAGAAGTTAAGTTTTACAAACTACATTCGTAATGAAGTTTTTGTATGATTGATGTGTTACATCACCTTTTTTTTTAAAGAAATGCGAAAAATATAGTATAGGCATTGAGTTATATGTACTACGTAGGTACCTAGAGAAGCTATTCCAAACAAAAAATGTGCACTACTCTGTATTCGCATATGCGCGGGAAACAGTAGAGTCACACATGCGCGGTTGATATAAGCGCGAGAAAATTGTCATAAAAAATAATTGTTTATGTAATCCTATCCTATACCTTTAAACGAGCAATTCTTGTATATATATATATATATATATATATATATATATATATATATATATATATATATATATATATATATATAATCGGGATCTCGGAAACGGCTCCAACGATTTTCATAAAATTTAGTGTCCAGGGAGTTTCGGGGGCAATAAAACGATCTAGCTAGGATTTATTTTTAGAAAATGTCTTTTTGTCCATGTTTTTAGGCAATGAAAAACTGCTACAATATCGTTAGAATAAGAAGGTACATTTTGACAGTTTATTAATGATTACAAATAGCTTAATTGGTATATTGGGCGGTCACAAAATCGTAATACTGTGGTTCTAACCCAGACCGACCGACCGACTTTTTTAAATTTTTTCAAGTTCCTTTCTTTTTTGAGAAAATCTTTTTTTTCGAGCCCTTTTTTAGTATTTTTTAAAAACACGAAAATTTAAATTAAACTAATTGCACTCATGATTTTTTATTCAAATAACCAGTTCAGTTTTTTCTATTATGTCGCTAAGATCAAAAAATATTATTCGTATTTCATCAGTATGTAATTTGTATCTAAATATAGTTTCCAAAACACACGAATTAAAAAAAAAACCGAGCGAAAAATATTATTCGTATTTCATTAGTATGTAATTTGTATCTAAATATAATTTCCAAAACACACGAATTAAAAAAACCGAGCGAAAAATACCGAGCAAAGCTCGGTCAACTGGGTACTTGTATTGTTAATCGAGTACATTTTTTTTAATTTTTGTTTATTTTGCATATGTGCTAATTTAATATAAAATTATTATTAGCGCCACTCCGCACTGCATGAATATCGAAGCCACAATAACAGGTGTACGGATTGCAGTACAGTTCAGTTGAACATAATGAGTGTTCGGAATGCCACATCTAGTGCGTAGTACATATATTATGTCGATAAGTATAGGTAATTGATGACGATTCACCGGTTAGCCAAAAATAAATTATGGATAAACTCCAGTCCACAAAGTAAGTTGTCACTCATGTGCTAAGAAGACGAAGATTCCTTATCATTTTAGAAGATATGGTATGTCTCATTACTTGCAATTAGGATGTGTTATTCGAGATACTCAGTGCTCGATCTATTTGAGCGTTCAGAAATAGTGTTTCGTTCGTCTATGATACCGTTTAGTACCTCAGACGTCAGTCTCCGGTTATAGTATGAGTGGAGGACAGTGTAGTAGATCACAGGTTCTGTGATAAAACATGCTAAATGGATGCGGCAGCATGTTATGTTGAACATATCTCTCGGGTTGCTATTGTGTATAAGTTGTTTTATATGAAAATTGAATTATTTTTATATCCTCGGTTCCAGTTATGCAATGAAATTAACATTAATAAACATCCGGTATAGCACTACAAATATAAGGCAGTTGTGGCCCAAAAGTAAAAATAAAAAGAGTATTAAAAACGTACTAATCGTGTATATACTTGTATTATTAATCCAAATGAGTATATATTATATGTGCCCGTATATATAGAAAATATGTGCCCGTGTGTGTATGTGTATGTGTATGTGTGTTATGCGTATGTATATATTTATGTATGTATGTGTATATATCTATGTATATGTATATATATTATATGTGTGTGTATGTATGAAATGTACTTAAGGTAACCACTGAAAATCAGGGCTAGGATGTCACATCTTAGCGTTTCCTGAGTGGCAGTCCTATTTGGACCATTTCCCATTAAAAAAAGTTTTTTTTAAGTTAGGTATTCACTTTTCTTAATGTATTTTTTATCTATCTGCTTTATCAAAATGATTTATTTTTCATTGTAAGTGTATAATTAAGTCTACCTATAAGAATACCTAAACATAATATTTGTTTTGAGTATTTAGTGCTAATTTGTTAAGAAATGGCCAAATTAATATCTCTTTCTTCCTTTATTCCTTCAGTGCGTTTGCCATACATTTTGAGTAGTTGCGTCTCAAGATACTGTGACACCAGAGCGGGTGTTTCTTACGTACGCTGAACTATCTGCCCCACTGTTCGCGCGTCAAATAATTCTAAGTCTAACACTATAATTCATAATCGATGGGCGAACAGTTCCCCGAAATCCATCATTCAAAATTTGCCTAGAGGTTGAATGTTAAATCAATCTTTCTTATTTTGTTATTTTCAGGAAGTTCTTTTATATAATATTGTACTTTGTATTACTAAAAGTTAATACAAAGTGCCGTGATAGCTCAGGGGCTAAGTGCTCGCTGTAAATTTCACAGTACGCGAACAACGCGGGTTCGATCCCCGCCGGCACCAATGAAATTATTAATTGCAATTTTAAATATGATTTACCACGTGCTTGATGTTGAAAGAAAACATAGTTAGGAAATCTGATGGTCTGAGAAATAAGAAAACATATTTGATATATTATAATAAATGAAATTTTATTACAGAAGATGATAAGCAAGCAGTGTCGCACATAGAATAGCAATTTTAAAACTAATTTAACTTTTTTGTAATTTTTTTTTTAATTTCCATAATTCTTCCAAATTATGTTTCATGATATGAAACTAAAAGCTAGGGGATTGTTCGGTTGATGAAATTCGGGTATTCAGAAACCACTCCCTGAGATCTGAAATGAAAAATCTTGTCTATGAATTCCAGAGTTAATCATCAGTGTAGCGCCTACGAAGAGTTCTGTTGCTCATATATTTTGAGCAGCCGACACTGCGATGATACCAGTCTGCCAAAATTTGCAAAATATGACTACTGTGATTATAAAATGAGGTTACCAAAATATAGACATGTGGTAGACACGGCTTAGAATTTCAGTTTTTGAGTTAAAGAGTTAGTTTTAAAGAATTAAATAGGAAGAGCAAAAAATAATGTTTCTTTGAGTTAGGTGGTAAGGGGTAGGTGGAGAAATACGCTTAGAATCAGGAACGTTAAAACTAGCGTGAACGTACAATATAACAATTAAGGAAAGGGGTGATTGATAATCTAAAACATGTATTTAGTCGATTTTATTGCAATTAAAAACTACACTTAACACTATTTCCCTAGGTGGCATATAACGCTCCTTTTCTAGTAAGGAAGCTGGCTTGTATGGCAGCATCCTCAATTTACCTTAATTTTATTGGTTTTGAGTTTAGCTTCATAGGCATTTCATTAATATCATATATTGTAATGGCTGATAAATTATTAAAAATATTTTTAACCTTAAAAAGGATTTTGTATCAAAAAAGACCCAAGGAAAAAATTGATTTATGATAATTAAATTAAAAATTCTTTGACAATAATAACAGAAATAGAAATTCAACAATCTGAGATCAAGATGTTTTTATCTTTACAAAAATAATCAATAACAAATATCAGAAGTATAAATTTAAAATCAATCATAAACTTGTATTAAATAATCTATGTCAATCAATAAAATAAAAAATAAAACAAATGAAAATGTAAACGCAATAATAATTATTAATCAAATGCTCATAAATATTAGACAGAGATGATAAAGCGTATTACAAACCGCTAATAAAATTAGCCTCTTTATAAAACCTTCACAGTTCAAAGGTGTTAATTCATGTTACATTAGTCAAGGCCTGTGTCAGTGCGATTAATAAATGAAATCGCATTAAAAAAACACGCTTAAGTTACCAAACCATTCGATAATACTGTTACTGAAAACAAACTTCAAGGCTGGTCGAACATTCTTAATAAGGTAACCGTCTTTATCTTAGATTAAAGTAAAGTAACAACATATTGTAACTTGTCCAAGAACTGGACACAGGACATGTTCACAGACTTCACTTGTCCTCGAAATGGAATCGCTCAGGCGTTATTTTGCGAAAATCAATTATATTACAAATGTTAAAAACCATGAGCCTTAGCTCATGGTTTTTAACCTCATGGTTTTCATTCATCTTATTTCGCGTACTAAAAAAAATAACGTATTTTACCTAGTTAAAAGAGCACCTCATGCCCTCTTTCAATCGCGTGAAATAGGGAGCGGGCAGGGGGTACTGTTTGGAACGTTCTCAGCTAATTAATTTTAAACATTTTTTATACAAAATAAGGGTGACAAACGAGCACATAGTCCTCCTGATGATAATTGAACGATGTGGCCCATAGACATATTTATCCTAGATTAAGAATCAAAATGCAGATGCATTGTCACGCCTGAGGACTAAGATTGATTGCCTCATCTCTAGTAAAAAGTATCTCCGGTTCTCTACACTCACCATACGAAACACAACACCCTGAAACTGCTATTTTACGCTGGTAATCCGGCCGGTAGCGACCCATTCGTGCTACAACTGATATAGTTGCAGCGTGGATCTACCACGTATCTTTTACTGCCGAGCATGTGGTAGGTCGGCAGTCGGTGGTTTTTAGGGTTCCGTAGTCAACTAGGAACCCTTATAGTTTCACCATGTCTGTCTGTCCGTCTGTTCGTCCTTGTTTAATCTCTGTGACCGTTAGCACTAGAAAGCTGAAATTTGGTACCAATATGTGTATCAATGAAATAAAAATTGGAAAAAAATGTTTTATTAGGGTAGCCCCCCTATATGTAAAGTGGGAAGTGATTTTTTTTTTAATTTCAACCCTAACGTGTGATATATTGTTGGAAAGGTTAAAGGAAATTTAAAAATGAATAGGGGTTTACAAAAATCATTTTTTGATAATGTCAATAATTTCGGAAGTAATCGCTCCAAAAGTAAAAAATAATGTGTCCCCCCCTCTAACTTTTGAACCATAAGTTTAGAAAATATGACAAAAATCTGAAAAGTAGAACTTTATAAGAACTTTCTAGGAAAATCATTTTGAACTTGGATGGAAACAACAGTACCCACTACCGGGAGCAGATGCAGGAGCGCGGAGCGCTGCTGGAGCGCGAACATAATGGACCTTTAAACTCATAAGTGGGAACACTTATTGTGATGAACGGGAAACTACGGAACCCTACACTGAGCGTGGCCCGACACGCTCTTGGCCGGTTTCATTTGTGTTTTACTATTTAT
Source organism: Parnassius smintheus behrii (assembly GCA_036936625.1). Lineage (NCBI taxonomy): Eukaryota > Metazoa > Arthropoda > Insecta > Lepidoptera > Papilionidae > Parnassius > Parnassius smintheus. The sequence goes on along the minus strand of JAUPFT010000019.1, from coordinate 21,427,131 downwards.
ATGGGAACATTCACTACCCTCGTCATCCCGTGGGTGTTGTATGAGATGACAGAGGGAAACGAAACAGACTATTAACAACTCGAATTAACCAGCCTCTCAAATGAGGCAACTATGGCAAAAATCCCCACTATGAGGCAATCTGTGGGGGAGGCCTATAGTCAGTAATGGAATTTTGATAGGCTGTGATGATGACAGTGATTTCATTGCTGCCGTTAGAGATTTTTTTGAACCATTTGATGATCAAAACATTGTAGGAAAACAGTTTTATATTAATAATCTTAATATATATATATATATATATATATATATATATATATATATATATATATATATATATATATATATATATATATATATAGTCACGTTGTTTGTCCGCGATGGACTCCTAAACTACTTAACTGATTTCAATCAAATTTGCACACCGTGTGCAGTTTGGTCTAACTTGAGATAGTTTGTGTATAGTTTGTATATAGTTTGTGTAGTGATAGAATAGTTTAAGGATTTTTTATAGGACATGACAAAGGGTCGTCGAAAAGGGCAAAACAACGTCTGCCTGGCAAGCTAGTTTTATATAAAAAGTCGGTGCTAAGACGCGCTACATCGAAGAGTTAAAGCCCCGACTTTGTGAGCTATCTATATTATATATATATATATATATATATATATATATATATATATATATATATATATATATATATATATATATATATATATATACCAGTAGTTTTTGAGTTATCTCGAATAAAGCGTATCTTATTGACTTCGAATCAATGTATGATTAGGTCGTGTTGAAGTCGGTTGTACAAACTTTTTAATTTTATCACTTGTCAAAGTCACATGTTAAAGAAACCAACTAGACTGTCGTACGAATGTGTACATAGTCATCTTCATCTCCTATTTTCACATTTAGTGATGTGTTTTTTAAACTGACATGGTACCACCGCTGAAATAAAAATATTATAACATTTTTATCACACATATAAAAAGACAGTGGCACTATGTGTAGTAGAATTGTATGTATACGTTTGTAAGTTCGAGCGGACCCTTTAAATAACACTTAAAAAGAAATTAATTTTATGATTAATCCTGCTAGATATTTACAGTGCATTTTATGTTTGTATCTATATATATTTTTCAATATTCATTAATATTCAAATGGGAGGGTGGACAACATCAATTTTCAGTAATCTTTAAGGAAGATAGTAAAACGCAAAATAAAAATTACTTGTAATTTTTAAATATAGCGCAAAGAGCTTTCCATTTACACAACACATTGACAAAACTATTATATGAATTTCTCAATAAACCTCACGGCTGTGCCGTTTTAGGTTTTTGGTGTAGCTAATACTTTAAATGTGCCATATTACAATGAAAAAATATTTTTATACAAATGTATGAGAACAGATAAAACCGAGATTTAAGTAAATATACAATTTTTTCGAGAATGGAACGTTTTTATTTATGTAGGGAACACTAAAATGCATCCAACCTCATCATTTTCGTAATTATAATCCAAAATTAATTTACGAATGGATGAACATCCATCCATGATTTAATTTTCATTTGAACACCTGCTTATAATTATACGAATACCAAGCCAGACAACGGGCAATAAGTCTTATATGTCAAGTCACACCTTTAAAATGTTTAAACTATTAAGTAATATCAATTTATAATGCGTACGTATTCATATGCCGCCATATAGTACTTAATATAATCCACTATCCAATATCACCCTTTGGATGATAGAGGGAAAATAAATGAAAAAAAGCCAACAGTATAGTCCTTTTTTGCGTCCGAAGCAAATAAAGGCAACCCTCCGGTAACGGGGGAGGGAGGCGGTGAATGCTCATAGCATACCACGCAGCCGGCTGCGTGGTTATGTAGAGACTTTTACCCACGAAACACCACCTTTTGGGATTGGCTTAACGATCTGACTAGAGATCTTTAAGCCGTAAACGGACGCGACCCTCCTTGGGAGAAAGGAAAGCAAGCGGCGAGTAGCCGCTTAGAAGTGGTAGCCGCTTAGAAGCATAGTCCTAATAACAGCTTAAAATTATAATAAAACTGCGATTGCCAATCTGCCTGTTACTACGAGGCAATTTATAGGAAGGCCTGTGTTCAGCAGTAGACTTTTGAAAGGCTGTAATGAATATGCAAACTTTTCCTAAGGCGAGCTAACGCAAATATACATACTGTGATATTATCTATTCGGGCAAATGCGTGATAGAAATAGTGACTTTAAAAAATAATGTAAAGTAAAGGTACAATAAAAAGTATCAAGGAGAAATCTTTGGTAAATCTTTTATTATATTATTCAAACTGACTATTTTCACAGCTTTCTTTTTTTCTAAGTTATATAAGGTTTATACTGAACTTATTGTTACATAAAAGAATAATAATTTATAAAGAAACTGATTGATATTTTGGTTCATAAAATACAGAAAAAATTGGGTACGTAAATGCGATTATTTTAATTTGTTTCGCTTACAAGTGCCACACAAGCAAACAGCAAATCAGTTATTTAACCATTGGTAATGTCAGTAGACCAATGAATCGTTTCACTAGTGCATTAACGGATATAAAATTCTATTTGGAACGTAAGTTGCGTTTAACATGTCGCTTCTTAAGTGGCCTACAGTAAACATTTAGTAACGTCTTTTCATTCACTTTAAATGCCAAGGTCTAAAAATATCAAATACTTGTACTGTATTTAAACTAAACAAAACACGGAATGTACGAGACAAAAATGCTATTTGTTAATAGTAAAAGCTTTTACCAATTTTGTGTGAGTTTTACTACTACTTTTAGAAACGTTTATTTATTAATTAAAACCATTTTCTCATACGTAACGAAGAAGAAAGGTATATTTTTTAAGGTCTCCTGGTTGACGGACAAGGCTTTGACGACTGAGTGATGTGATGCGTAGAGTCGCGCTGCAGATATATTATGGCTGTAACAGGAAAGATTCGAATCATTCAGAGTAGGACTATGGTTCCACAGAATTGGAGCGTAAAATAACAGCATAATTATGGAGTGAAGTGTCCATAGAAAACCGTTAAATAAGGGTGGCGCCACCATAGCTACGGACTAAATTTTAAAACACGTGTGGAAAAATATTACTGCGATAGATGACTTTTTCGAGGTTATATTTACTAAATAAAATTATTTTAGATTTTAGAGCTACTGAGCAGTTTAGCAGCACACTTCAAACCGTCGACAACTGCTAAGTTCATTTCATCCCAGTAGCTACTCCAGCGCTGTTGTTGGTAAAGAGAATATTAAGTCTTTGTTCTCAGTGGTAACAGTGCATTTGCACTTTGTGTCTAATCAAGAATAAATGTAGGTGTCATGAGGTCACATCATCGACTCACCGTCAGGTAGTCTTTGTGCCCGTTTGTCATATTTATTTCTACAAAAATTAAAAAAAAAAAACATATTTTTTGCATCTGATTTGTGTTTAGCATTCATGCCCATGCCATATCTAGTGATTGTTTAGCACTATGTAACAATGTGGTGAATTTGGGCAAATGCATACCAAATCGCGCATTCTTAAAATGGTTTATTTTCATACAGTAGTGGGATAATGCAATGCAACTTAAAATTTCAATAAATAATTGTAACTTGCGATTGTTGTTTGTTGTCATTTGGAGAAACTTTATCTTCATTTATGTGGGATCGACACATCATGTACTCGTTTTAACTTGTTTTCAATCTATTTAAATAAAAAATAAAAAATAAGTGAAACATTGTACATGTGTCAATTATATATTTGAGTATATGATTTTTTTACAAACGTCAAAGTTCACTTACGCGATCGTTGTTTACGCTATTGCGGTTAGTAGTGACTTGGCTCACTTATGCTGATGACTAAAAGGATCCAATCCTACGGCAAAAAAGGATGAAGAATAATAAGCTTAAAGCCGTTGTAATGACTCAATCCTTCGGTGATGTAATGCTTCGTAATTGATTCGATGATTCGCTCCTAAGATCATCACACTAGTGTTTGCAATGTTTAAATTAATTATCGATATATCTAATAAGAATTTCGCATTACAACCGAATGCCATCCTTAGCCAAGACAAAGATCTGTCGTTTTACATTCAAGGAAAGTTCTAAAGTAAAAGTATAATATTATTCCATGTGTGAAAGTTATTTTTCAATTTTAATGATATAGGTATTCCTATAATATTTTTATTTTATGTATAAAGTACGAGTTACAATAAATTAAAGCAAAACACTTTTTCTTTCATGTGATTACGCGACAGAAACACAAAATATTTATAATAGATACATAATTATCAAATAACCGATCAAAATCAGACGTCTTTTCTTTTTTGATGTTATAAATGATTAATTATATATGATATATTTTTTGGAAAGAATATCTTTTATCTTTAACATGATATATGTCTAGACTATAAAATCTGTAGACCTTTCGAAATCTTTTTACTCAGTAAAAAATATTGTTCAAAATGAATGCATAGTTGGTTAAATTCTTGACTATAACGATGTAAAAACAAAATAAAAAAATATCCACATACGTATTTTTAATTACTACTTTAAAGAATGGAAACTTCCATCGATATCGAAGTATTTCAAGTTCTACACTTTTTGTATTTGGCCGCAGTTTTCCACGTCACAAGTATTTTCAACGTCATCAGTTACGTTTTATTTGTTGCCAAATCAAGAGGACATCGAAATTGAAAACTTGCAGTTGTCTTGCACTTTGTGATCCTAGAAAATATTTTACTTTATTACGAAGAGTGTTAGTATCATAATACAGATGAAATAATATTAAAATTTAAGAAAACTTGAAATACATGCATTAACCATGTTTCTAGAGATAATGACTTGGTCACAGTCATAAAATGAAGGTGAAATTATTTTATTTTATCTTGGTGATCCTCATCAGGATACTAGGAATAAAGTTATTAAATTATTGTAGGTCCTTGATGTAAGTGCAAATTTTCAGGTCAGTCGGCAATCTACAAGTTCGTGAAAATTTCTTTAAAAGATTCCGTTCCATAGATAGATATACAACATGTAACATAATTAACGCACTTTGAGAAAGTAGTTTGTTCAGAATCGTTTATAGAATCGATCCGTATTATTTTTAATATAGGTAATTTTTTATCCCAAAAATAATTAAAACTAAGTAAATTACAGCCACACTAAATCTGTACAGTCAAAACAAAATGAAATGGACCGTAACTTAAGGCAATAAGACTTTTAAGAGTGCAGTTTTATTTGTATTATTACTAATTCTGTCATTCAATAAAAATGAAGAAAAATGAATTTTATTTCAAGCACGTTAAAGTCTGCGTTCGTGGATTTGTACTGTGATCACAACATTATTCTGGAATCAGTATAACTAATTTGATAAATAATCAGTGCATAAAAATGTTTAACTAAAAATTCAGTGTATGTATTATGACCTTAACATAATATACTAATTGGGGTGTCTGAGGGTGTGCGTTAATTACATTACATATGTAGGTATACAATATACGCGAGACTTTTAAAAACGTTGAGTTGAAATTCATTTTCCCTTTACGGAGCAACGTGGTTCTAAAATTTTAGTAAGTATACAAATTATAGGTAATTATAATTTTAGGATATACGTTTTACGTGATTTAAATTGATTTCTCTGGTGTTGCAGTTGTTCATGGGCGGTGGTAGTCACTTTCCACCAGGTGATCAGCATGTCCGTTTGCCCCGACCTAAGCACTATGCTCAATAACCTCAATAGTGCCTCCCAACGACGATGTGTAACGTCCATGTCACACCAATGCCGGTAGCTGTTGGCACTAAGCTCAAAGTTATTGACTATTTGTTCGAGGTAAACATACTCAGTGCTTACCTGGGACAAATAAACCGACTAGGTAAGTCCAAGTTTGACCGTACGTCGGCGCATTCAACTCGGCTGGGCAGCGTTAGGGAGATTACGGGACATTCTAGTCAGGTATACCTCAAAACTTGAAAATTATACAACAAGTGTGTGGGTAAGAGTGACGACTTGGTAAGGAGTGCAGGAAGCCGATGGATCTAGGTAGTTCAGTACCAAGCTACCTGGCATTTCCTGAGGAAGGCCTATGTTCAACAGTAAACTTGTGAAGGGCTGTAGTGATGATGATGATGATTATTAAAATAACTAACATCCGTAAAGATCTTCTGTCTGTAAAGAGCTTATTGTCGAACATTGGTTTCTTCCACTACTTACAGGATTTTCCGTAATCATCACCCTCATAAGGTTAAACGCTTACAGTACCAGACATCTCACGTTTTTCTTTTTCTCGTCGCCTGAGTGGATATTTCATATCTGGTATCGTTACTACGTGATCCCTAGTGGTGGCGATGTAAGGGCATCCATCACCCCATTTCGTGTATATATAAAAGCTTTGGTGGTACTTGTCTTTAAGAGACATATCCACCATATGTCGGACAGGAATAACTACAGACAGATTTCGCTAACTACTATCATAGAAAAAGTGTTTAACAGTGTGCTAAACCAATATCTGAAGAAGACGTAAAGGTGCATGCTGCTCAATTTAGATTTTGGTCCGAACTGTCGACAGAAAACGCCTTTCTGAATCTGATAACTACAATGACAGAAAACTCCCGACTGTGCTTTTTTCTGATTTGGTACCATAGTGTTACGCGCCTAAGTTGACGGCACTAGCGCCATCTAGTGTCAGAGACGAGAGCGAGGGGAGCTTTCCAGAAAATGACATCACTAATCTTTCAACCGACAGCGCCATCTAGTCCCGAACCGAAGAACTAAACTTCTAGAAGTTGAAACTCGAACTCTCGGTACCTTGCACGTGTTTACTTGAATATTCTGGATATTTCGGTGCTAATTTATATTTATAGGCACTGCAAGATGCGATCGGGCAAGTATTGTATTTGCCGAGACAAGCGCGGAATAAAGTGAATTAGTGTGCTTAATTATGTGTTTTAAGTTTTAATTTGTGTAAAGAAAATTAAAGTGTTAATTTAGGTAATTCTATCGGCAATTTTTATTGTCACGAACCTCAAGCTCGTAACAATATGATAATCTATAGCTTAAGTTAAGAAATACAGGATTGCCACCAGAAGTCAACTCACTTTTAAAATATTAGTTAGTACGCCCTCGAATGCGTACTTGCGGATTGAGTACTTCTATAATGTGGCCATAACATGACGCAATTAATTACTTAAATACGTTTTAACACTTCATAAAATATTTCATTTTTTAATTGAAATCAGTACGAGTGGAACTTAAAATGAAATTAAGTAAATAAATAAATGATTGTCGGTGCATCTGTTAGTGATCGTGATACTTCTGAACCACTTAACAGATTGAGTTAATACCTATATTATCCGATAGGAAGCGCTGTATTAAAATTATTGACAAATTCTAAATTTAATTAACCGAAATGATTCATATTTATGATATAATATGTCCGTTTAGTGTCAGAAAGAAAACAGCAAAATCACAAGTGGCATGCTAACGCGTATTAAAAAACCGGGAAGGACAGAACAATGTCTGCAAAACCATCCAGTATTTCAACAAAACAGACACAATTGTAATGAATACTAAACAGTACTTTGTCCGACTTCAAAAAAGAGAAAAAAAAGTTCTATATCAATTCGAGTGCAAGTCCTTTTTTTGTAAGGTGCTCGAAATCTTCGTCAACTGTGGACTAATGTAATTATTATTTTTTATAATGTTTGTGTAATAAAGATTATTCTTTCTTTAGGGGTGGTCTCAGACAAATTTGGAAAAAATATTTTACCTCTAAGGTTAGTATTTCTAAGGTTACTATTTAAACGAAATTCGAGCTTTTGATATTCCTTATTGAAAGTATTAGTCTTTTAATAAAAAATAAAGCTGCTTAATCTAAAAATAATAAAATAATTTCCGTGTAATTATCTGTAATACGGAAAATGTTTTAATGCTTTGAAATCGGCTTTTGCTTTATATTAAAAGCCTAATATTAATAAATTAAGTTTTCCGTCGCTTAACGACCGAAAGCGCGGAGCTTAGAGCTTTACATAAAGTTCACGCGTCGCTAATGTATTCCACGACCGTTGAGCTCATGGCCTTTAATAGAATTCTCAATCAGCTCAAATGCTTCAACGTTATTATAAACATAAGACGAGTTAAGAAACCTTTAAATGTAGACAACCTGCTCACAGAACCACTTGCCGCATATTTATATTATTTTAGTAATTTGACCTATGCTAAACTACTAACCTAGCAATTCCCGTTGTTTTTATTACATCATTACTATTTTTAAAATACTTCCATAGACCGTATAAAAATTTTAAGGCCTTACATACGTGATTTGAATTTTAGTTTCATTCGAACATTAGGGTTTTCTATTTCTAACAAACTTGCTACGCACGTTCAGTATATCATCGGTTTATAGCAAGAATTTAGTGACCAAAATCAAAACATGAGAAATCAATTAATTATTTTTTTACTTTATTTTTATTGAATACCTTATATCATTATGTATGACAGAAACAAAAATAAGTCAAATACTCTTTTAAATAATTTTATATTTTTATAAGTAATATAAAGTAAAAGTTATTTCTTTCAACGAAACATGTCTATATTATGTAGTTACTTGTTTCAAAATTTTTATAGAAGTAGCTTAAACTTTTTTTACGATACTGTAACCAGATTATCGTGAACCGTAAGTGCCCCTGCTGGATTTTCCTTGCTCATAACTTGCGCATAGCGGCATCAAGATTTATTTTCTTAAGACCGTGGCCTATAGCGTGGGTAAAGATCTTTGGAAACTTCGACTGACAATGTAACTTATTACTTGATTTATAATGGATGTAGTCAAGTTATGTATTGGTAAAGTAGTTGTAAAGTTACGGTTTGCAAACGTCCCAATGCTAGGCACATGTCTCCTAATCTCAGAGAGAGTTTTAGCGCATGTAAATATCCACCGCGCTGCCCGTGTTGGCAGACTTTTACGTCTTATGTATATTCTATGTATTTTACGTCTTATGTATAATATTTTTTTATTTCCCAGACATGAAGGTTTATTAATCAATACTTAAAATTGCAATTAAATATATTATTGGTGCCGACGGTGACCGAACCTTGTTAACCATGTTCTGTGAAATTTACAGAGTGCATTTAGCCCCCGAGTTACCACATCTCAGGACTTGTTATGTAACTCACGGTTATTACCACTTACTGTCAAGCAGTACCAGGTTTGTGGCCGTATGTCTAAAAAACTTTTTATTCTGCTTCATTGTTTGTAATGCGTACAGCACAGAGGAGTGGATTAGTTTGCCAACGTCTTCCGTTTTCCTCTAATTACAATGTGTGTACAAGGCAAGGTGAACTGGCACTTTGTTACGCTAAGACGGTGCGATTTGCAGAGCTATGTAACCATACCACATACCACCAGGTGGGAATTTAGCGAAGGACTGGCTTATGTTATTCATTTTAAATAATAAAATAAATAAAATTAGCACAAAATAAAAAATTGCTTTTGAGAAAGTGGAGGGTACTAAATAGACAATTTTTCTTGTGTAGCACATTACATGATTTGGCCACTTTTTTATTAAGTCATTTTCTTGCTTGTCTGTCTGTCTGTCGAATTGTTTGGAATTTAGTAATTGATTTTAAACTAACTTCCCGATTAGCTGGAACCTTTACATTTTGAATATTTTAATCATTAAATTTGGATAACAATGCAAAAATATGATGAAAAACGTAGTATATTATTTTTTTAACATAAAACTTTTAAAAAATGTCACTTGTTTTTTACCACTAAACAAATTCAATCCGATTCTATAATTATTGAAATCGATTCATTATTTTAAATAACCTCAATATTTTTTATAATTTAGTTGATAAGAAAAAAAGGAGATGTGTGTAATTTTATATACAATCATTACCTCTTGGAAATATATCAGGGCTCGTGGCCTTGTGGCCGCAAGCAGACAAATTACCGATCACATCATTTCAAAACGCCTCGCATCTTTAATCATGGATCTTATTAATATATGTCAATTATTTATTCCAGCATTTGCCAATAATTTATTAATCTCAAAATTGAATGAATAAAAGATTGTTTTTTTTTTAAATTTATATTCAAACTTTATGACACATAAAGGCAGTGTAAGAGAATCTACTTTTCCATGTTTTGCAAAGTAACGTTTTTCTTTGTTTCTCAGATTTCACTGGCAAACAATACATATGGGTATGTCTTAATCAAGTCATTTAATTCGTCTAGCTGAACCTTAAGATAAGGATAAATCTTAACATTACATTAAAAATAAATTAATAAAAACCATACATAATAATTATCCCTACTCTGTGACGAATGGTTTTACGTACTGCTGACTTCATAACGAAAGGTGTGTCACATTGGAATTTGCGATACATAGCAACCGATTTCCACGTCACATAGATTGCGTTTTTAATTTAATAATCACTTTAATGCTTCATGATTTAATTACATGGTATCGGGTATTGATTAAATTTTGAAATATTAAATTACTCATATAGGCTAGACGAGTGGATGCTATCGTCCATAGATACCTACATCTAAAATCGATCATAAATCAAAATGCAAATGCGTTGCCGTTGCCGTTAGTACTAAAATGAGTCGTTAGTAGTAAAATTTGTCCGAATTTCTACACTCACTACACGAAACAGAGTAGCATTATGCAGGTATTCCACGAGAGCGTGGTTTTTTCTCTTTCCCCGGTCTAGCTGACCCACTCGTGCTGCAGTCACTATTCAGTTAAGCGTGGCTCTAAATAGTATGAATACACTTATGATTTCATAAAATGTTTCAGGTAATTTAAAATCTATTATATCGCAGTATATAAGCGATTATTATACGGAAAATTATACCCGTTTCTTGCACATATTCATTTATCATTAATATCAGCATCAGCAACAACTCGACAAAGTCTTTGATTTCAAGCATCTTGATTCAACCCAGCTCAGCATCTAACTAGGGGGGGAGGAGGGGGCTTGTTTCTTGTTAGAAATCTGCCGACATTTTAAGAAAACTTGCATGTCTGAGATATGAATTTTTGACAATTCATTAAAGATTGCAGTTAAGCATCTTCTCTTAATTCTTCTATATCTTAAGTATAAAATATGGGAATGGTCTGCAGTACAAAAACTAAACATTTAATAAGAAGTAAATACCAACTTCAAAGAGCTAAATATAATGAAATAATTTCTACATTATAGCTTCAGAAGTGGGTGCCTTAATTCACACTATGTCTTAGCAAAAGTTTTAATTTTTGACCCTGAGTGGGTTAAGAAGATAACAACTAGAATGTCGTCTAAATCATCATCATCATTGCAGCTCTTCACAAGTCTACTGCTTAACATAGGCCTTCCGCAACGAATGTCACATAACACGGTACTGAGTTATCCGCATCCATCGGGTACCTGCATGTCTCACAGGTCGTCACTCCATCTAGTGGGGGGACCTGAGTGTTTTTGTTCCCCATTCTTCACATTTTTGTACGTTAACGTTACGCTAAGTTCTGTTAAACTTGTCATTGGAATCAGTGATAATAAAATGCCATAAACTACAAAAAAATTCAGTCCAGTTTTTCTAATTTGTGAGCTACGACGCTTTCTGAGAGTTTTCGTCATAATTATTGTTGATTTTGTTTGGTAATATTTTGTATAGAATATTTACATGCTATTGAGATATATGTAAGCATTTTTTAAAATTTTGTCTGTCTTTCTGTCCGAGCTAATCTCAGGAATGGCGGAACCGATTGCAATTAAACTTCACGAACAAATAGAGAGCAACACCAGGAGTGATCTGGGCTAAATTTTATCCGACAAATTTAGAGATGTTATTAAAATAAAAATATTCGTAAGACATGATCATATCAAATCAAAACATATTTATTTCGTCCTTTGAGTATTAAACCAAAGGAGACGGCATCGCAAGGCTTGCGCCCCCCTTTCACCCAAGTGGGGTCGCGTTCGATACGGCTTAGAGATCTCTAGTTAGACCATTAAGCCAGTCCCAAAAGGCAGTGTTTAGTGGGTAAAAGTCTCCACATAACCACGCAGCCGGCTGCGTGGTATGCTATGAGCATTCACCACCTCCCTTTTCCCCGTTACCGGAGAGTTGCCCTCATTTGCTTCGGGCGCAAAAAAAACATCGCAAGGCGTAGGTACCCCTCTGTAAAAGGTACGAGAGTCCGACTCATAGCCGTTATATAAAACGCGTTGCTCCGCGTCGTGCGCCATTACGCAAGTGACCGTGCCAGTCAATTGAGTTGGTTAATACTCAAAGATTTCGTCCAATTTAAAAATACAAATTTGCTATGTTTGGAGTTTCCTTTTAAGCTAAATTAATTGCTTGTCCTAGGAAACTCCGCTCTTCCATTTTTTTATTATATTGTTCTTATAAATGGTTGAATGATTATTTACTAGTTAATAATAGATATAATAAAAATAGTCTACGTGAGACAGAATTTAATTAAAATTGCTTTAATTACATTGGAATGAAACTGCTTTTTCCATCAATGGACGTACTAAAAATTGTAGTTTTTGAGGAAAGTTTGCGATCTTTTTCTATCAAGCCAAAATGTCTCAATCGTGTTTAGGCCACCATAATTCACTACGAACAATCTTTTAACTGTCATAATGATTTTAAAAAAATGTGAAATACTTTTAGCGCCCACTTCACCTTAAGTGTAAATAACGTGAAATTAATAGATCCCACCCTCACAGCGCACTATCAAAGCTGGTGTCCCTCAGGGCTCAGTACTTGCTCCTCTGCTGTACATCCTGTTCACCAACGACATTCCCATCCCGTCGAAAGGTGTTCAGCTCTCCCTCTTCGCAGACGACACTGCTGTATACTGCAAAAGTATCTCACTACCTTTCATACGGAACAAGATTCAAAAGTCAGTTGACGACCTAGGAGCTTGGTTCAAAAAATGGCGCATCGATGTGCACCCGGAGAAGAGCTCCGCCGTTCACTTCGATTATAAACGACGCCGTCTCAAAAACACTCCACCAATACGTATGCTAGGGACCCCTGTCCCCTGGCATGCGACTGCCAAATATTTAGGTGTCACTCTAGACACAAGGCTCACTTTCAGGCCACACGACAAAAGAGTAACCCGTCACACACGTTTTTACCTGAGTGAGCCTACTCACAGTATGTTGGGCCGACACAGTAAAATGTCCCTTAGAAACAAGCGTACCCTTTATAAGGTCTGTATACGACCAGTCATGTCCTACGCGGGCCCCGTTTTTGCCCACGCCGACCCAAAAATTATTAATGAACTTCAAATAGTTCAAAACCTTTTCCGTCGTCGAGCTGCGAACGCACCTTGGTACGTCCGTAATGCCGACCTTCATCGGGACCTAGAGCTCCCCACAATTCAACAATTTCTCAAAAAACTCTCTGAGAACTTCTTCAAAGCCTCAGAGTCGCACTCAAACCATTTAATTCATGAGGCAGCTACTTATGCAGCCCCACCCCCCTCTCGCTATCGAGTCCGCAGGCCGAGAAACTCTCACTCGGACCAGCCTAATAAACTATCAAACGACCTGAACTGCCTCCTGGCGGCTCAGGCCAACTCTAATTAAATTAAATCATTTATTCATAATTAATTTGCCTTCGTAGGAACTCCCTCAGCGGCTTGTAGCCGCCTGCGCCCTCTTTTCCCAAAAGAGGGTCGCTCACGATAAGGCACAATAAAGCTTAATCAGCCAGTTGCCTGTCCCTAAAGGCGGTTTTTAGAGGGTATCACTTAGGTTCCCCGGTAGGATGTGAGTCCCTCATAACCACGATAGATCGGCTATCGTGGTATGCGTAATGCATTTTCCGCCTCCCTACGTATAGGGTAGCCCTTTAATTGCTTCGGGCGCAAAAAAAAAGATCCCACCCAGGTGAAGCCAGAGTAGGCCGCTAGTTACGTTATTTTAAAATTAATGTACCCAATGGCGTATACAATTCTTTTCAAATATTTTGCCATTAATAGATAATTTCCCATTAACCGAATACTATAATCTAACGATATACAGTTATTAGGGGGTTTTGACTATTGATATGATATACTGGCTTGATGAGTTATTTTTAATACCCTCATGACCATAATGTGATGATGAACTCTGATACAAAATCTTAATTTTTTTATTGAATTGAAGTGAATCGACTGTCAACTAGGTGTTAAGTCGCTTCTGCAGCCCATGCAACCTACTTCATATAAATAAGGCCACCGCTGCATTATCACCTCCGACAACTAAGATGGATTATCTTATAATCTGTGATTACACCGGCTAACTATACACTTTGGATATCTATACCCTTTAGACCGGCGCGGCGGGCGAACAGAAATAAATTGTCATTAAACAATTTATTTCTGTTCGCCCATTTCATTTTTACCCACTTAATTATTTAATAAATTTATTGAATTTGTATTGCTTCATAAAGTCATTACCTTAAAAAGTATTTTTTAAGTTGTCAATCGAACAACAATTTTAAAACTCGTCCCAACAACGTGGTTGAATTGTTTCATTCTTACATCTACACAATTAAGTATTTGGGATGTAGGCTAAACGCCATGCAATAATTTACAGGGCTATTCGGCGGTCGCGATCTGGGGCAATTTCAAATAACTTTTCGTAGAACTGGTGAAGCGTTTGCCAAATTCTCAACGCATCATTGCCATTGCCAGATAGAAATTAGATGTCATTCAGTTCTATTGATAACCACATTGCCTTTAAGTTATTTAAAAAAAATCATCACATAACATTATTGCTTGCTAATCCTTGACGTGGTAACTGATAGCTAATATATACAACCCTAAATCATATAAGTATATAATGGTCTAAGCTATATTATTAACAAAGAAATATTTGTTTTGATTAAAAACATATTAAAATATTTTTAATATAACTTTTTGCATGATGTATTAGTTTTTATATTTAAAAAAATATATGAAGTGGTTGTAAGCGATTTTATTAAAGCTTTGACTTCAGGTTTTGACATTGACTTATAATATATTACTAAATCAATGTTATTTTATGAAAAATGTGTCTATTATCATTTATATTATGCCAAATTTCGATTAATCTAATTCAACTATGCCGCTATTTAGCAGGGCTAGTTCTGTTACGTCTAGGTCTGCTAAACTAGCAGCCTATTCGTAACAGAGGCGTAGGCCTAGGCTCTCGCGGGACCTTCTGTTTCTAGAGCCTTAGCGGATGCGTCCCTTGAAAGATTTGTGCAGGACGCCAGTGGTTCCGTTTAATTGTACATGACTACATTTTCGCCAGAAGTATGTAGAATGTGAATATGTGAATGTATACCATTGACTTATATATTACTAGCGTATATACACACTTTTTATTTCACCTATTCGATTATAGATGTAAAATAAAAATATCAAACAATACTTGAATGTGCGTAAACACAAGAAAATATTTAAATATGAATATAAAGAGAAATTTTATACATTTTGGAAAATTTTATACATTTGGTAAAATGACACAAGGAAAAGGGATATGGTACAAAACTAACCAGAGTCAGCCTCCGAAAGTACCTTGGTTTAATCAATGTCAATGTAGTGAATAGAAAATATGTTGTACTAGCAATGCGATTTCGTTCCGGACACATTCCGTGTAACAAGTTTCATGATGAAAAAGAAACAATCTCCAAATTGCGAAACATGTAAGACAATAGACGATATGCAACAACTGCTCGCGGAATGTTCCAAAAACCATTACGAAAGGAAACTATTAGTCGCCAAAACTGACATTAGATAAGATATGTAACATAGGTGAATATCAAAGCATTCTCTCTGAACCACTGTCAAATGCTGCTCAAATGGTGTTTCATTGGTGGCTCATTTAGTTAGTTTTTTGTATGAGTAACTTAATAAATTGTAGTGTGTTATTTAGTTATAAGGTACAATGGGACTGACATGTAAAACTAAAAATAACATAAGTCTCTAAATTAAAAAATAATTTAAAAAAAGAAAATATTCCTTTTTACCCGATTGAGTCCATGATAAAGCTGCAGCGTAAACTTACCACGTAACACATCATCATCATTACAGCCCTTCACAAGTCCACTGCTGAACATAGGCCTCCTCCAAGTAACGCCACAAAGCACGGTCCTGAGCCACCTGCATCCATCGACTTCCTGCATGTCTTACCAGGTCGTCACTCCATCTAGTGGGGGGTCGCCCTACACTACGCCTACCGGTACGAGGCTGCCACTCGAGAACCTTTTATTCCCAATCGGTTATCGGTTCTTCGAGCTACATGGCCGGCCCATTGCCACTTCAGCTTACTAATCCGTTGGGCCACGTCGGTCACTCTGGTTTAACTGCGGATATCCTCATTTCTGAGTCTATCACGCAGAGAAACTCCGAGCATAGCCCTCTCCATAGCTCGGTGAGCGACCTTGAGCGTCCTCATACAGCCAGCAGTGAAGGACTACGTCTCAGATCCGTAAGTCATCACTGGCAACACGCACTGGTTGTACAATCTAGTTTTTAGAGATTGAGGTATACCTGACGATAAGATATGTCGTAATTTCCCGAACGCTGCCCAGCCGAGTTGAATCCGTCGATTGACCTCTCGGTCGAAGTTGGACTTACCTAGTCGGACTATTTGTCCCAGGTAAACGTACTCGTCAACAACTTCAAGCATAGTGAATAAAACTATTATTTACGGATTTTATCGCGTTTAATTACATTAATTCATTTTTATTATTATCCCGACGTTTCGGGTGCTTTACAGCGCCCATGGTCACGGAGGGGACTGAGATGTTTGACGTCCAAATGTCATAGTTAGTCCGGCTACCTTCAGTTTTTTAATATTAATTTTTGGTCCGATTTACGCAAAACGAGCTTATAGTATCATGAAGTCTTGCAGTGGTATGCTTGGGTTTGGGTTTAATTTTGTTAATTATAGGATCCCAAGCAGATGGTAGCACCCAACCATCTTCTCTATTGAAATTTGGATGTTTTTTAATTTCAATAGCCTCGCGTATCATCCTTGGTAGGAATCGGTGTTCTTTTGCGAGAATTTGTGGTTTATCAAATCTAATGTAATGGTGGGGACGATCTTGAACATGTTCGCAGACTGCAGACTTCCCGGAGCGTCGGTGCTTCACATCAGCTATATGTTCCTTCACGCGGGTTTTTATAGATCTCTTTGTTTGACCTATGTAAGAGAGACCACATTCACAATCTAGCTTGTACACACCTGCATCTTGTAGAGGAATATTACATTTGATGGATGGTAAAAATTGACTAATCTTCTTCAGCGGCTTGTAGTATGTCTTAATGGACGCTCGCTTCAAGATGTAGCCAATCTTGTCTGTGACTCCTCTAACATATGGTAGTAGAGCAGGCGCGCGCTCGACTGTGGCCGGCTTCACTCGTTCACTGTGATGTAGGCGCGGGACACGAAGCTTGTTGTCTTGCAATACTTGCTTGACATGCTGAAGCTCCGCAGCCAGATGTTTTCTGTCACAGATCCCTCGTGCTCTCTGAAACAAAGATTTACCCACGGTAGCTAACTGTGAAGGATGATGGTGAGATTCACCATTTAGATATCGGTTGGTATGGGTCTTTTTCCTATACACAGTGTGACCAATAGTGTTATCAGGATTTCGGATGACTAAAACATCTAGGAAAGCTAAAGAATTATTTGCCTCTTTGAACTTTGAAGCACCGACGCTCCGGGAAGTCTGCAGTCTGCGAACATGTTCAAGATCGTCCCCACCATTACATTAGATTTGATAAACCACAAATTCTCGCAAAAGAACACCGATTCCTACCAAGGATGATACGCGAGGCTATTGAAATTAAAAAACATCCAAATTTCAATAGAGAAGATGGTTGGGTGCTACCATCTGCTTGGGATCCTATAATTAACAAAATTAAACCCAAACCCAAGCATACCACTGCAAGACTTCATGATACTATAAGCTCGTTTTGCGTAAATCGGACCAAAAATTAATATTAAAAAACTGAAGGTAGCCGGACTAACTATGACATTTGGACGTCAAACATCTCAGTCCCCCCCCGTGACCATGGGCGCTGTAAAGCACCCGAAACGTCGGGATAATAATAAAAATGAATTAATGTAATTAAACGCGATAAAATCCGTAAATAATAGTTTTATTCAATGTGTAGTGTTCGCGTAAATTTAAGAAATCATTATGTGAACCAGTACGGACTGGTAATAGCAAATAAAATTCGCCGATTAGAAGATCTTAAAACCAAGCGCGCAAGATATATAACATCTTTAAATTTCTTGAAGAGATGCAGAGACCATAATCTCATTCCTACGTGTGTCAAAATATCAACAAAGAAGGACATTCGAGGAAGCGCTAAGATCTTAAATCAGGCAAGTAAAAAGTTGTTACGGACGGTGATTCAGCAGAAACGGTTCGATTTACATTTCATAAACAACACCATAGACAATTTGTCCAGTGAACTAAAGACAATTTTAACGACATTTGATTTTAATAATTGCATCGAAACTTTAAACAAACGAGAAACATCAAAATACAATGAATGCAAAAATAAACAAATAGAAAAATACCAAAAATTAACGATCAAATCAAATGCCAAACATCCAAGTCAACGCCAGAACAATAAACAACCGTTGACCATAGACAAAAACTATAAACAACGCACTGTCTATAATTTGTCAAAACATACACTGGACGAACCGACAATGAAAGTATTAGCGAAGGGAATGAACTTCGCATTAACTCCGCGAAAAATCCCGTACGAAGAAATTATCTGCAGTGTTGAGGATTGTCTGTTTAAGAATAATATCGGTAAGGAAGATTTGGAGGCCATATGTCAAGATATTTCGTCCTTGTTACGTCGTAGTTCAGTGCCGAAACCAAACCTTCCCAAAGACGAATTTATAGCGCTAAATAACTTACGGAACAGACCAGAACTCACGATTCTCCGCGCGGATAAAGGAAATGCTACGGTGGTAATGGACGCGTCGGAATATAATTTTAAAATACAACAACTTTTATCGGACGAAAGTACATATAAAAAGGTCAAAACAGACCCTACAACTAACACGCTTAAAACAACTAGCGATTTAATAAAGAAATACTCCGAAAAATTAAATCTCGACGTGAATTCGCTAATACCATCATGTGCCAAACCACCGAGGTTGTATGGGTTACCGAAGATACACAAACCAAACGCTCCACTACGTCCCATAGTGAGCCAGATCGATTCACCAACTTATAAGCTGGCACAATACTTAGCAAAAATACTATCACCACTGAGAGGACATACCAGAGCACACACAAAGGATTCATACCATTTTGTGAGTGAGATAAAAGACCTACATCTCGCTAACAATGAAACTATGGTCAGTTTTGATGTTCAGTCACTATTTACATGCCTACCTATTGTGGACTGCATCTCAATTGTAACTAGGAAGCTAGAAGAAAATAACATGCCTCAAGAATATGCAATACTACTTGAACATTGCCTCACATCTGGCTATCTATTGTGGAAGGAGGAGTTCTACAAGCAAGTAGATGGTGTGGCGATGGGCTCACCTGTGTCTCCCATAGTCGCCGACATATTCATGGAGGACTTTGAGGAGAAAGCCCTTCTTACTGCTCCTGTAAATCCAAGGTTCTACAAGCGGTACGTAGATGACACTTTCACAATTTTACCATCTGACAAAGTAACTGCATTTTTAGACCACCTTAACTCCATAAACTCTAAAATACAATTCACAATGGAGTTAGAGGCAAATAATTCTTTAGCTTTCCTAGATGTTTTAGTCATCCGAAATCCTGATAACACTATTGGTCACACTGTGTATAGGAAAAAGACCCATACCAACCGATATCTAAATGGTGAATCTCACCGTCATCCTTCACAGTTAGCTACCGTGGGTAAATCTTTGTTTCAGAGAGCACGAGGGATCTGTGACAGAAAACATCTGGCTGCGGAGCTTCAGCATGTCAAGCAAGTATTGCAAGACAACAAGCTTCGTGTCCCGCGCCTACATCACAGTGAACGAGTGAAGCCGGCCACAGTCGAGCGCGCGCCTGACCTACTACCATATGTTAGAGGAGTCACAGACAAAATTGGCTACATCTTGAAGCGAGCGTCCATTAAGACATACTACAAGCCGCTGAAGAAGATTAGTCAATTTTTACCATCCATCAAATGTAATATTCCTCTACAAGATGCAGGTGTGTACAAGCTAGATTGTGAATGTGGTCTCTCTTACATAGGTCAAACAAAGAGATCTATAAAAACCCGCGTGAAGGAACATATAGCTGATGTGAAGCACCGACGCTCCGGGAAGTCTGCAGTCTGCGAACATGTTCAAGATCGTCCCCACCATTACATTAGATTTGATAAACCACAAATTCTCGCAAAAGAACACCGATTCCTACCAAGGATGATACGCGAGGCTATTGAAATTAAAAAACATCCAAATTTCAATAGAGAAGATGGTTGGGTGCTACCATCTGCTTGGGATCCTATAATTAACAAAATTAAACCCAAACCCAAGCATACCACTGCAAGACTTCATGATACTATAAGCTCGTTTTGCGTAAATCGGACCAAAAATTAATATTAAAAAACTGAAGGTAGCCGGACTAACTATGACATTTGGACGTCAAACATCTCAGTCCCCCCCCGTGACCATGGGCGCTGTAAAGCACCCGAAACGTCGGGATAATAATAAAAATGAATTAATGTAATTAAACGCGATAAAATCCGTAAATAATAGTTTTATTCAATGTGTAGTGTTCGCGTAAATTTAAGAAATCATTATTCAAGCATAGTGCTCTCAACAACTACCGGCATAGGTGTGACATGGACATTAAACATGATCTTTGTTTTGTCCATGTTCATCTTAAGACCTATCCGTTGGGAGGCACTATTGAGGTCATTGAGCATAGTGCTTAAGTCCTCCAGCGATTCTGCCATAAAGACTATATCGTCGGCAAATCGAAGGTGAGTGATGTACTCGCCATTGATGTTAATACCGTATCCTTTCCAGTCCAGTAGCTTGAAAGCGTCTTCCAATGCAGCGGTGAAGAGTTTCGGGGATATAACGTCACCCTGTCTTACACCTCTCTGTAGTTGGATAGGTTTCAAGCTCCGGTTCTGTACTCGGATAGCCATCGTAGCCCTACTGTACAAACACTTCAGTACTTCGATATACCGACAGTCAACTTGGCACCGCTGAAAAGGCTTTCTCATAGTCCACATACGCCAGGCAAAGTGGCAGATTGTACTCTTCAGTCTTCTGTACAATCTGCCGCAGGGTATATATGTGGTCTATGGTACTGAAGCCTTTTCGGAAACCGGCTTGTTCGGGAGGCTGGAAGTCGTCGAGCCTGCGTGCGAGACGATTCGTAATGACTCTCGAAAACGTAACGCACGTAGACGCGGCTCAGAAGGGAAATCGGTCTGTAGTTCTTCAAAAGAGCGTTGTCGCCTTTCTTAAAGAACAAGACTACCGCACTTCTGCTCCACGTCTCTGGAGTAGTGCCACCATGGAGGACGGAATTGAAGAGCTTCTGAAGGACTTCAAGTACCGGTGTTCCACCCGCTTTCAGAAGCTCCGCTGTAATTCCATCCTCGCCTGGAGCCCTGCAGTTTTTAAGGTGCTGGAGAGCCATTCTAATCTCGCTTAAACTGACGTCCAGGATATCATCGGAATAGTGTCGGATAAGACTTGCTCTTGGATTGTTACTCACACTTGTGTGTGGCTCCAACGATGATATGTACAGCTGCCCATAGAACCTCTCAATCTCACTCAAAATCTCAGGTGTCCCCGAAACGATGCTGCCACACTCAGTCTTCAGCTTTGACAGTTGACACTTTCTGGCAGACAGATCTGTGGCAAAGACTTTGGAGCCCTGGTTCCGCTCGATCGCTTCTTTAATACGAGCAGTATTAAAGTTGCGTAAGTCTCGCCGCATGCATTTGGAGCTCTGTCGGTTCAGTTGCTTGTATGCTGACAAATCTGTTGACGATTGCAGCCTCATCTCCCGTCTAACAGCCATGAGATTAAGAGTGTGATCGGAGAGTTTTTGTGTTCTTCTGCGGCGGGTCTTGCAGAACTTAGCTTCGACCGCATGGACAGTTTCCACGAGCTTGTCATTCATATCGTCCACTGCATTGCAAAATTGTAGGCACTGAAAGCGGTTACGTAACTTGAGCTGAAAGTTTTCGGGATTCTGATCAGAGCACGAGGGGGACGGAGCATTGACTTCATTAGACGAGACCTCTCCAACTTAACGTTTAGGTTCAGTGTGCCTCTAACCATTCGGTGATCGCTGCCAGTTTTCACCCTTGCGATCACTGAGACATCACTGAACAGTTAGCGTCTGGTCGTCATAATGAAGTCAATCTCATTTTTTGTCGAACCGTCGGGGCTCGACCGGGTCCACTTCCTGTTGGGCCGCTTCTGGAAGAAAGAGTTCATCATAAAGAGTCCCTCTTTCTCCATAAAGTCGGCCAGTTGCTGGCCCCTTCGGTTCCCTTGTCCTACTCCAAATTTCCCTAACTTCAGCTCACCGTTTTCTCTTGCGCCTAGTTTTGCGTTGAAGTCTCCCATCAACACCGTGTAGTGGGTTTTGGAGGAATGCATGGCTTTGGAAATATCCTCACACATTTCCTTCACCTCCTCATCGGGATGTGCCGAGGTTGGTGCGTAAACCTGTATGACCTTCAGCGAATACCGTTTGGTGATTCTGAGTATCAGGTACGCGACCCTCGGCAACACACTCCCAACCTTTACAACGTTGTTGACGAGAGACTTGTGGACGATAAATCCGACACCTCCTTGGGACAGATGGTCGCCCTCCCGGTGATAGAACAAGTTGCCGGATTCGAGAATCACCGTGTCCTCCCCCTCTCTTTGGACCTCGGATAATCCCATAATATTCCAGCGCAACTTGTCTATCTCTTCTTCCAGCACCAGAATCTTCTCGTCAGTCCTCAGGGTGCGTGCGTTAAATGTTGCCAGGTCGAGTCGTCGTAGGTGGCAACCGTACCTCCACCGGAGATTCTTAGCACCCTCTGCCCCGCCGTTACCATGGTCGCCACCGTAGCCAGGAATAGCAGGGCCGCCGGGGACTGGGAGCCGTCTATTTGTGTAATTGTTCATGGGGGGTATATTGCCATAGTTGCCACGCTTGGCGAGCGGATTGGCAACCGCAGTTTTTTTTGTCGTACAGTGTCTGTTATCAGGAAGATGCTGCTGCCCATCTCCTGCCTGTCTCCCTCTGTTGCCTCTTACGACATCCACGGGAAGATATGGGGTAGTGGATATTCTTAACCGCCACTACACGACTTACACAGAGGAGTATTTGAGGTAGGTACATTGAAAGTTTTGCGTCACTCATATATAAAACAATTTATATGTAAACTAATGCATTTAGTGCTTTACAATTTATTATATTATTATATAGTATTTACCATAATATTAAAAATACTTTTTCACTCGTTCAAAACATTTTGGAAAACATAAGGACCATTGGTCTAAGTAAGGGCATAATATGGGCAAAATATTATTTTTAACGTGTTGGTTAAAAGCTACCACGGCCTCTTTTGGCCCCGTAATAAATGTCAAACCCCTCATCAAATCTTTGATTCTTGTGAAAAAAAAAAAAGAAATAGCATTGTGCGAGGTCTGGACTTTTTGCGAAGTGGTTTACGAGCCCCTTTTTAGAAGAAAAAATGACTTCGTCTTGTTCGTGAGGTGCGCCGAAGCCCGAAGCATAGTCATGGTACATTAAGGATGGGACTTAGTCGTTTTTCTCTAACTTTTTCAAATATAAGTACTGAGTAAAAAATGGTGGTGTACCACTTAGCATTAATTGTCTTTTTTTACTCACGAGTGGGATCGTGCAGACAGGACCTGCTCGGGGATAAAAAATCAATAATTTTTTAGCTCACACTTCTTAATTTAAAAGTAAAAAAGTAAAGTTACAACCTATATACGTCCCACAGCTGGGCACAGGCCTCCCCTTATTTCTGAGGGTTTTAGGGCAAGAAAGTGCCCGCCGCGCTGCCCCAATGCGTGTTGGCGAACTTCACATGTCTTCGAAATATTTTTTTTCTTACTTCTCAGACGTGCAGGTTTCCTCACGATGTTTTCCTTCACCGCCCATCACGTGGTAAATCAGCACTTAAAGTTGCAATTAACAATTTCATTGGTGCCGGCGGGGATCGAACTCGGGTTACTCGCGTTCTGTAATATTTACAGCGAGCGTTAACCATCTGAGCTACCACGGCTCTTCTTAGTTTATTATTCCTTAATTTATATGATTTGCTATCGTCTCAAACACCCATCCAGAAGAATGTTGCTTTTTTCCGTAATGTAACAACGTATCCACTATCTATGTTTCATCTCCTGGCACAATATTTATTATACACAGCACATGCATGCACATTTATATTTATATTGCACCACCTACCTAGTATTCACTGTTTTATTTCTTTACGCCTTTGGTTACCTGGAAGAGATCGCTATGATGTAGCGATAAGGCCGCCAAATTGTACATTTAATCTACTCTTTGTTATGTTATGTGAATTTGTTTGTGGTGTACAATAAAGTATGTTCATTCATTCATTCATTTATTCATTCATATACACAGCTTTTGAACGTTTATTTTTTAAACCAATCAACACGAGCCCGTTTCTGTTCTGGGGTGAGTTTATGAGGTATCCAGCG
Source organism: Parnassius smintheus behrii (assembly GCA_036936625.1). Taxonomy (NCBI): domain Eukaryota; kingdom Metazoa; phylum Arthropoda; class Insecta; order Lepidoptera; family Papilionidae; genus Parnassius; species Parnassius smintheus. The sequence goes on along the minus strand of JAUPFT010000019.1, from coordinate 21,402,407 downwards.
ACAAAAAAGTTTTCTAAGTTTTAGATGTTGATGTAATTTTATTTAAATTGGCTCATACCATTACCCAAATGTCTTCGAATTCTCGCAGCTTATGCACCGGTTTTCTTCAATTAGTTGCTTTATACAAGCCATATTTTCGTCAGTTATCGCACTTGAGGCTCGACCTTCACAAATTTTATGACCTCTATATATCCTGATGAGGAGATGAAGGAAATGTATGAGGATATCTCTAGCTATAAAATTCCCTAAGAACCCATTATGTGGTGTTAATGCTAGACTTCAACGCAAAACTAGGCACAAGAGGTAACGGTGACATGAAGGTAGGGAAATTCGGAATAAGGCAACAGATCCCAAGGAGCCAGCAGCTGGCCGACTTCATGGAAAAAAGAACTCTTTATGATAAACTCTTCCCTTCAGAAGCGGCCCCACATAAAGAGGACCCGGTCGAACCTTGATGGTCCAACAAAAAATAAGATTGACTTCATTATGACGACTAGACTGCAACTATTCAGTAATGTCTCAGTGATCGCCCAAGTAGCACACAAGCGGTATAACAACGCGCTACAGGTTAATTTAACAGGTTATACTTAATGGCTTGAACGAATTAACCACTGGACCCGACATAAAACACAAATGTATGAAAACTCCTTCAACCAAGTGGAGAATAACGCACACAATGATTTTATTACGTTAATATAAACACAGATACGAAATTCGTACATGTTCTCTCATTTCTAGTGCTTGAACGTAGTCGATAAAATATATCGATGAACGACTGAGCAAGAAAAGACGTATCGTAAATAAGCTGTAAGACAAAGGAAATAAAGGGATAACGAAGGTGAGGTAAGCTTCCGGATTTAAATTTTAATTAAAATAAAAGAAGCAGGACATTGTTATGGACATTTTGTTCAAATAGTTATGATAAACGTCAAATTTTTTGTTAAGTTTAAATTATTTAAATAGGTTTTCTGACTTTTATTGTGTATCATCTTTCTTAAAATGTGTTTGTTCGCTTGTTTTGTTCGCTTGTTTTCTTATATAAGCAATTCCAATATTTATATACTTTTCAGCAATGGCTTTCGTCGTCGTCGTTTCGTTGTGTAATCTTTTATTATCTTTTATTCTGAACACCCTTCGTAAGTTCGAGTTCGCAGTGCTGACAAATAGCTATGGTATCACTTGAGGAAAGTATCAGTTTTCCCTTGTATTTATGGGCAATGAGACTGCCTTCATTGGTGTCATTTTGTGTTTCTTTGCATTAGTATTAAAACAGGTAGTATCGAAATGTACACTGCATATGGCGCTGTGTTTCGTCGGAATCCAGGTTTCATCTCTACGAAGTGCTTCTACCCACTTTCTTTGCCGAGAAGGGTCACTAGAAAATCTGAAAATTCGTGTAATTTATGTGTTTAAATATTTTAAGCACAGATACTAATTATAATTTTTGCATTTATAATATTTTCATTTAATTATAAAAACTACTATTATAAATTTAATGACATCAGATTGTAGGATAATGATATACAAGTATTTTTAAGTGTTATTGTATTGTACAAATAACATCATCATTCATTTGGTCATATCGTCAAATATCGATATATTTTTCGACATGGTCAAGTACTAGTCGATGTCAAATTGACTCACTCCACAGTTTTAGGCATTCGTTCCGAATGGTATAATCCAGCCATTTTGTGATGGTTGTCAGATGTGAACAATACATAGAAATATTGACTATATTTAACATAAGTGAGTTGGGGTAAGACTGCCACCGGGGTGACTATCAATTTTAAATATCGCGCTATGTACGGTTTCCGGTTGCACTATGTCGGTAAAACAGTTTGATTGTTGGCCTTCCCAACTTCACATATAGATGTCGCCATTGGTAGTCAATATCGCCAACACAACGAAACTAAAATTTCAGTTCCGCAAAAAAATATTCGTGACCGGCCGGCTTCTTTTGTTTATCAATTTTTTTTTGTATTGATACGTGGTTTATTGGAACAGTCTAAACGTAAGTAGTATGAAATCAATGTTTACTTTGAAGGTTTTATATCAAAAGAGCTTAAAACAACATATATCTATAAAATTTAACAAAGTTAAAACATAACCTAGAAAAATCCAAGTGGGGCAAGCCTATCACTTTGGTTGGGGTAAGTCAGTCAGTCAGTTAGTCTTACCCTATGTCAGATATCATAAACATTTTTACTGGTTTTTTTTATATCCGAAACTAATATAAGAAATTAATGTGTAGGTATTAATATTAATGGAAATTTATCACACTAATATTATAAATGTGAAAGTTTGTCTGTCTGGTTTGTCTGTCTGTTTGTTTAATACTTCTTAACTAAAAAACTACTAGACCGATTTGCGTGAAATTTGGTAGATGGATCAACTAGTTAAATATATTAATGCAAATGTGTATTCTTCGCCTAACTCAAACATACTTTACAGGGTCAAGCAAGATGGTGCGAAATTATGTTCGCAAAACAGACATAGGGACATATCCAAAAGAAACATTGCTAGAAGCCGTAGAAAGAGTCAATAACGGAGATTTATCAGCTTATAGAGCCTCTATAGAATATGGGATTCCACGGGCTACAATAGTAGCAAGAGTGTACGACCGATATGGTCTAAAATCAAATTCTTTGGGGAGAGGTACAGTTCTTCCTAAAGCGATAGAAGTAAAATTGGCAAACACTTACACGTAATGGAGAAATATGGGTTTTGGCCTCACAAGAATTGAAATCATGGAACTGGTCGGATACTACATCGCCAAGAATCAAATCGATAATCCTTTTAAAAATGGAATCCCGGGAGCAGACTGGTTTATATCTTTTAAGAACCGACACAATTTATCGATTAAAAAACCACAGGCAGTTGAAAACTTGCGGAAAAAAGCCTGCAACCCCTGGATTATCTACACTTATTTTGACTTATTAAAGAAAACCATGGATGAGCTTGGATTACAGGATAAACCATATCAAATCTGGAATCTAGATGAAACTAGTTTTAGCAAAGACCCCAGTAAAACCAAAGTGGTAGGCCTGAGAGGTTTTGCATCAACAAGAACGATATCATCACCCGGCAAAGACAATACAACAGTTTTGCTTGGATGCAGTGCAGCCGGTGACAAAACACCTCCACTTATTATATTTAAAGGAAAAAATGTGTGGGAAGATTGGACATCCGAAGAGGACTATCCAGGCACAGTGTATGCCGCCACGAAAAACGGTTGGATGGAGACGGAAATCTTTGAAACACAAAATGTGTTTCAATAAGGTGTTTTTGCCAACCGTAGGAGAAAAACGACCAATTTTACTAGTGTACTATGGCCATTCTACACACGCCGGGCTCAACATAATTGAAAAAGCTCGTGAAGCAGGAATCACCATTCTGAAGTTACCACCGCATACTAGCGATAACAGCCATTAGACCTTGCGGTCAATAAATCTTTTAAAGATTGGGCTTTGGTAAAATGGCAGAGACTGCACGTGGGGCAAATGTTACCAAAAAAAGATTTTTCAAAGTTGATTGGCCACGTTTGGGCACAAGTTGATCCCTCAGTGTGTGTAGCTGGGTTCAGGAAAGCTGGTATATTCCTTTTTAATAACGATGCTGTACCTGAACACAAATTTCACCCAGATCAGCTCGCAGAATGGAGAAAACAAAGACTAGAAAGATGTACTGAGGTGATTGAGACATCTATAGCACCTGATATTCCGAAACATCGCGATAATCAACAACTTCATGGCCCTTCGTGCTCCAAAGACCAGATGAATCATCCACACCAAGCTGAGCTTATTTCCGAAAATAACGTGAACATTGTAAAAGTCCCTTCATTAATTGCTTCTTGTTTAAATTATTGGAAACGTCAAACCAAAGAACCTACCGAACCTAACGAACGTCAGCACAATCATAATAAGCTACAATCTATTAAGTGCAAATACGGAGCAAAAAATTTTAAAATTGTGCCGCTCAATTATGACATACATCTGCATGCAAAAAGTCAAATCAATTCTATAAAACGAACATCACCGGTTGGTTGAGCGACGGGCCTAAGGTTACCGAATTCCAATTCCCCGGTCGAGCCTTAAGCCTATTACGCGAGATGTTACACCAAATGGACTGTATAAGCGGATGGCTTCTTCCGTCTCCACAAAATGGCGACTATAGCATGCGGTTTTCCTGACATTGCACTCGTTCTTCCCTAAACGAACTATTGCTTTTGCTTTCCAAAGTCTATGAAGGAACCTGCTTGATCACGCTAGGAGAAAATGAAATTGGAGCGGATTAACTAATAAACACAATTATGTCAAGCAGGCTTATAACTGGAAGTTACTCACCGGGGTGTGTAAAATGCATTAAAATTTTAAGGTTATTTTTGCAGTTTCTTTTAGATTGAGTTAATGGAACTTGTGGTGAATTTATTCGGGCATAAAAGTTAAAAGGGTTTATTTATTGTGAAAAGAATGCTTTCTAACATAACAAAACTGATTTTTATTGACATACGTAATTCACCAAATACAGCCAGGTAATGGCGACTTTTTACAAAAGCCTCAGACTCTACTACTGTGTCTACTATATCCATTATAATGATTTTTGAAGTACTCGTAGTACAGCGGTAGTGATAATTATTTTAGAGCTTTACGATCGTTTAATATCTATGATCACCGAACCATAGAGTATTTCACTAATTTTGAGGTACAAAAGCGCGTAAGAACCTTTTTACTACCGAAGAATTTTAAGGTCCGTTTGTAATTTGAATTAATTTTATTAACACACGTTAGAAAAAATAATTGATAATTCGTGAAATTATGAAAGGTCTTGTACATACTTCACTGTGTTGTTAGTAAATACAGGACAGATTAAAAACTCTTATACCCGTATAAAATATCTTTAGCATGCCTAATGCAGGTAGTGGCTGAATTTACACGTAATATTTGACAAATATACCGTTTTGGTTCTTCTGTCGAGCTATAATTCCACAATAGGTAAAAGTGCTATTAAGATCCTCATATATATTCATTGTAAAGTTATAAACTATATAGTACTACTTAGTATTATTTTGAGTGCTAGATGCAATATTTATAGTTCTAATTTTTATCCTACGCCTGTACAAAAGCTTTTTACAAAACCTTTTTTATCTCCAAACCATTATCGTCACTACTTTACATATATTAACTATACTTAATCCGTTATATACATGTTAAGAAAGATACAAACTTCCTTAAACAGCTGTTATACAGCAAGAGAGCGATACAGTGACTGCTTATATTGCTTGTGTGTTACTTGGGTGCGAGGATGAGAATTGACAGCGGTCACCGAATGTTTAGAGGCTCACTGAACCTAAGCGTTGAGTTGGAGAGGATACGTCTAATGAAGTCAACGCTCTATCCCTCTCGTCCTCTTATCCAAAATCGCAAAAACTTTCACCTCGATTTACAAATAGTTTCCAGTGCCTAGGAGACTGCAATTAAGTGGACAAGTTCGTGGAAACTGCCCATGCAGTCAGAGCTAATTTTTGCAAGACCCGTCGCAGAAGAACACAAAAACTCAGATCACACTCTTAATCTCACGACTTAGACGGTAAATGAAGATGCATTCTTCAGCAGATTTGGCAGCATGCAGACAACTAAACAGAGAGATCTCCAAATGCATGTGGCGTGACTTACGTAACTTCAATACAGCTCGTATCGATCGGGCGATCGAGTGCAACCAGGGCTCCAAAGTCTTTGTCAGAAATATGTCTGCCAGAAAGAGCCAACTGTCGAAGCTCAAGGCCGAGTGTGGCAACATTGTTTCCGGGACACCTGAGATTTTAACTGAGATTGAGAGGATCTAAAGGTACACGTCATCGTTGGAGCCACACGCAAGTGTGAGTAACGATCCAAAAGCAAGTCTTATCCAACACTGTTCCGAAGGTATTCCGGATGTCAGTCTAAGCGAGATTAGAATGGCTCTCCAGCACCTTAAAAACGGCAAGACCTCAGGCGAGAATGGAATTACAGCACAGCTTCTCAAAGCGAGTGGAAAACCGGTACTTGAAATCCTTTAGAAGCTCTTTGATTCCGTCATCCATGGTGGGACTATTCGTGGGGAAGAAAAGCAGTGATCATGTTATTCAAGAATGGTGAAAATACTCTCTTAAAGAACTACAGACCGATTTCCCTTCTGAGCCGTGTCTACGTGCTGTTATCAAAAGTCATTACGAATCTTCTTGCACGCAGACTCGACAACTTCCAGCCTCCCGAACAAGCCGGTTTCCGAAAAGCTTTAGTATCATAGATCACGTACATACCCTGCAGCAGATTTTACAGAAGACGGAAGATCCGCCACTTTTCCTTGCGTATGTGGACTTTGAGAAATCCTTTAATTCCGTCGAAATTTGGGCGGTGCTGCAGTCCCTACAGCGATGCTAAGCTGATTGTCGGTATATCGAAGTGCTGAAGTGTTTTTACAGTAGGGCTACCTTTATTTCCCATCGGATTTCGGTTCTTCGCGCTATGTAGCCGGCCTATTGCCACTTTAGCTTACTAATCCGTTGGGCTATGTTAGTTACTCCGGTTTTACTGCGGAGTGCGGATATCCTCATTTTTAAGTCTATTACGCAGAGAAACCCCGAGTGTACTCTCTATAACTCGGGGAGCGGGACCATATGGGTATGGCATAGTGGAATTTCTTCACCGCCACTATAAGGAAAAACACCACCACTGAAAACCAGCATGAAATGTTAGTATAATGCAGCTGTGTTTTTACAGCGCGAGTAGAGAACTGGAGACCCGTTTTACCCTGCTAGCTCAGAAAGAACAGCAAACAGGTTACTGGGGCTCTTTATATTAGTCCTCAGGAATGACAACGCATTTCAATTTAAATTTATAATCGTGGATGGATGTAGGTGTCAATTAGTCATAAGATCTACTTACAGGGACTGTGTTTAGTTTGTAACCCTAATTTCTAAGGAGAGTTTTTCGCTTTTTTTTCATCAAAATTCCTGAGTGGTTTCTAGATCTCATTCAGAATTCTAACAATGTTAAAAATCGTCTTACGTAGTTTTTTTTATAGAATAAGGGCTGATCCTCATTATAATGCCATTCACAGTTCGGTCTCGGTCCGATAAAATATTATCGAGTACAAAATATGTGTGTGCATTCATACTATCCGGTAAGTCAAGTTTCGGTTGAATCCCATTCCATTATAATAAATCAGACCGAGAACGGACCGAGATCGGACCGAGAACGAACTGTGAACGGCAAATAGCGATCGGCCCTTAGGGTGACAAACGAGACACAGTCCGCCTGATGGTAATTAGATGCTGTGGCCCATAAACACCTACGTCTACGTCATCATCGTATATATAAGTAATCTATGCATTATTTCACGTCATTATAATATCAAACATGGCCTAACATATTGCTAGTGGACATTGAAATCTTTGAAAATATGATAGGTTATTAAATTAAACTTAAGTGTTTTCCAACACGAAAAACTTACAATAACTTACATATAATCACGAATTTACAACCAACAAGCGTAAAATAAGATTGGTCCCTCACGCCTCAGATGACCCGAGAGGCTCACTGGAATTAGCCCGTTTGCAGAAACGACCACAGGAATAGGTCACCTCGTGAGCCAGGTCCAGATATTTTGTTTGCTTATCTGTTCCGACTTTCACGAGGTTCTCGTCATACGCAATGATCGACTGACTGTGCCCGGTTCATAAGCGCAATATCAGGCTTAGTGGCAAAAATAGTCCCGTCCCTGATGATGGCCCGGTCCCAGTAGAGTCTGGCACGATTATTTTCGAGCACGGTTTCCGTCAAGTACTTATAATAAAACAGTTTCCGATTCACGAGGCCGTATTTCAGAGCGGGCTCTTGGTGTAAAATCCTGGCTACTAGGTTGTGCCTGTGCAAGTACTCAGAGTCAGAAGGCGCCGAACAACCAGAGATGACATGCATAAGTGACTCACCGGGATGGCGACAAGCTCGACAGGTGTCGACGGTGCCATCCTTTAGGATGTGTCTCCGATTGTTGTTGGTTTTAATTTTGTTGATGACTTTACCGTGCACTTTCGTTACTTTTAACTGTAAAGCGATTAAAAGATCGATTGAAGGCGTCAGATCATTATGTAAGTCTCTACTCTAGTGCTCTACAAGAAACGTGTTGTTCCAATACGATCTAGCATTCCTCGGTGTGGTGGATAGTAATTTCGGAAGTACCGGCACTTCTCAACGGACCCTGCGGCTGGCTTAGGACGACACATCGAAAATAAACGCTTAAAATGGCTGCGCCTATTCCACCCCGCACCCCGCTTGCGGCACTCGTCACTCGGTTCCTAAAATTTCAAACTCGCACCAAATGCTCAATCGGAGGTCAACGTGCGATAATTATACAGAAATGAACAAGCAAGCGTCGGAGTCGCGACACACTATTATTTTTAATGTTTTTAATATTTTGCATCATTTATTGTCTTGTATAATAAAATGTAACTGTATATGTCATTGTTGTTGTCGTCATGTTAGTTTATCAAAATAGAAATCAACAAAGCTTATTTTTTTTATTTATTGAAATAATAACTAAGTCCTAATTTTTAAAACTGATTATATTGTATAACAGAATTTGTAACTACGTTTTTAACGATATTTTATTCCTCTTCTTTTTTAGGGCCATCATACACATTAACGGGTCGGCCTTATGGAGGAGTGGCGTTACTTTGGCGAAAGAGTGTACATATTTCCGTGTGTGTCAGTTTTACAGTGTTCTAATCCGCACATATTATGTACAATTAAGATTGCGCTTACATCATTGCAATCTGTAAATAGTGTTCAATGTGTATATATGCCTATCAACAGCCGCGAAAACTTAGCAGAGTTCACTGATTGTCTAAGTTCACTGAATGCAATTATTGACGAAAATGGTGTCGAGACGGCATTCGTCAATAATTGCATTCAGTGAACGTTTAACGCGGATTCGAAAGAGTTATTTCATAGTGAGTTGCGAACTTTCTGTACGGAGCAGTCATGGACATCTGCGGATGTAAGTAAGTTGGGCACTTTAACACAGACCTATACGGACATAAGTGAGGTTCATGGCACCGAGAGTTGGTTGAACCATTGTTTTGTAACGGACTATTCTGGTCACTGCCTGGTCAGACCACTTTCCGTTGTTTATTTATTGTAACCTAAATATGGTTGTACCTAAAACGATTGCAAGTAATTTTGTTCCTAATAAAGTAATATGGGGGATCGTTCTCTTTGTTGAATAAATGAATATTATAGGTTCTGTAATGAAAAATTGAAAAATATTGATTTTCCTGTAGAATTTCAAAATTGTTGTTATATGTACTGTAATGATATGAGGCATAAATCTGTTATTGATGATATTTATATATAAATAATATTAACATTATCTTACGCAGCTGTTGTCACTTTTGAATATAGAGGTATGCGTAGACCTAGGTCAAGAATTACCCTAGGCTGGAATAAACATGTCAAAGATGCTCATAGGGAGGCTAGATTCAGGTTTAATAAGTGGGTATCCTACGGGAGGCCTAAGTGTGGCCCCATATATAATGAAATGATCAATGGTCGTAAAATATTCAAAAGCAAGCTAAGATGGTGTCAAAACCACCAAGATCAAATTCGTATCAACATATTGGCAACTCATCATGCAAATCAACCAACAAATCAAGTCCTGTATCTGACCTTCCGGTAAGTGTTGACGGTGCAAGTGACCCTCAATTAATAGCTAATAATTTTAAGGATCTTTTTACAGTTAAGGGGGTATAGTAAGTCAGCTCAAATTCTAATTTCACCTACACTTCCTCGCGCGTCGTATGCTATGTACCGACATGTTTGTAATCACTAATACTGTAACTAGATAGGTCGTTAGATAGTTATTTCATTAGGTTTATCATATTTATGCCTGTTTCTTAACGCCAACCCAGTCGCTTCTTATTTTTATAACGGTTATTTCCCATTTTAATTTTACGTCGTCCTGTTCCGTAATGTGTATTCTAGTCGTAAGCGACACAACTTCTCCCTTCAAAAGCCGGAGCGATACTTCCGTATATATTACTATACTCTTTGATACTAACGGGGCGACAGGAATTAAGCTTACGCGCCGATAGTTTAGGTAATTTCTTTTTACAGTGAAAATAATGGTATTTTTAAAAAAGTAAATAACATAAGCACTGCTTTATAGTTAGTTCAGTTAGTATGCAAAGTTTCATGATCTTATTTAAAGTATTTTATGAATAACAGCGGTTTATTGTTCAGTTTGGAGGTAACTTTGGATTTTTTTTCTATCTAATTTTACGGAATCGTGTTTTCGTCTAACATAGTCCCTAACATTAATCCTCAACTTTATCATATATTTATTCAAAATTAATGCTGCAATACTTTCGGCATAAAGGAGGATCTTGCTAAGCCATTTGAGGTTATATTTCCCCTTAAGCCTCCACTGAAATCACCCAAGAAAATCGATGCTGAAAGAAGTCAAAAATGCTTTAACACTGTAACAACTGTTCCATGACGGGTGGAAAATCACCCGGACACGACAGCCTCAGTATTGAACACTTACAAAATGCAGGTCCGCACCTTGGTAGGGTACTGAACATGCTTTTTAATATTTGTCAGGCGCATTCATATCTCCCGCTTGAATTATTGAAGACGTTTATCATTCCCATTGTCAAAAACAAGGCGGGTGACGTATCAGCTGATTCCAGTTATAGACCTATCTCGTTAGCGACGATAGTGGCAAAAGTTTTTGACGGTGTGCTTAACTCTCAGTTCCTCTTATGGAATAATTATAGAATTGATAGTCATTTAGTGATTCATGATTTACAGTTTGGTTTCATACAAGAATCAACCGAAAATGCTATACTGAGCCTTAAGCATACCGTCAGGTACTATACGGACAGGCATACACCTGTGTATGCTTGTTTCCTAGATTTGTTCAAAGCCTTCAACCTTGTCGATTATGATATCCTGTGGGAAAAGGCACTACAGGTGGGTTTGCCACCCGACATATTAAACCTATTAGAGTAGTAGTTACGATGTACCAGTTCTGGCTCACTTGTAGAGGTTGTACCAGTTCTGGCGCACTGAGTCAGAAGTTGTACAAGTACGACGTTCGTCGATTCACGATCCTTAAAAAAAAAAAAAAAAAAAAAAAAAAAAAAAAAAAAAAAAAAAGGTTTTGGCATGCTCTGATCACGAATCTGCGGTCCATTTTTGCGTAGGATGTACGGTTCCGGAGATGTGCAGATCAATTAACTCTTATCTAATTGATATCCGCTTCGAGCCTCAACCGTCATTAGCGCTCCATTGTCCTTATCTACTTATCTATTGTTGATTGACTACCGTCATTATCTATTATTCGTCGGCGTGTGGGTCGGCTTATGCTATTGTATTATACTCCTTTGTTCCTATCTACACTAATCTGACTCATTAATAAAACACATTACCCAATTTTGTTAAAAGTTTTATTTATAAAATACAAAATCTTATTACTTATTATCTATAAAATAGGAGCGAAACATCTCATCCACTAAAATATCGTTGTACAATGTGTTCCCTGTAAATATACTCGTAAAACTATGCATTGAACATCCCTGAAACTTATATAGCAAATACATTAAGCAATATTCGCCACAAACTGAAGTCCACTCATTCTGAATCCTATCAACATTCCAGTTCCATCTTTTACAATTTCTTTTAAAAAACTCTAGATGATATCGTACAGGTGCCCGTCCGAATGAATCAAAATATTGACCGACGTCATTCGTATCGATATATAAAGCTACCCAATGTGACCCTGGTTTATCATCTGTATCCAAATTGCATATTATATACGTTGGTACGTGGGTGTACATGGGTAGTTTATTGGCAGCATAAACATTATTTTCTAGAGTGGGGTGAATCTTTTTCAGATGTTGTTGTACATCTAGTGTATCCATAATATTACTGCTATTAGTAGATTATTACAGTACCAATCTACTCAATGACTAATATAGGAGTGATCAATTATAGTGATTTCTAAATATTAAATTGCATTCTTTGTGTTATACAAATCGTATTTGAGTCACCAATACACTGAACAAGACACGACAGGAAGGACGTAGGAATGTAGAGATAAGCAACAGAATGTAAGGTAAGCTTGTTGACGCATAAAGATACTATCAATTCTACTGCAGAAATTCTTTAGATTAGAATTATTACTCACTGGTACTATATAAGACCAAGCAACTGCAGTCATGGAGTTAGTGTATGGTCGTTTGACCGCAGTGGATCTATCAATACTACGTTTGTGTTACTTCAACGCATCAAAGGCCATGGATGTAAGTGTTTATTCTATTGACAAACTTACTTTTCTTTCTGTTATTTTCTTACGTGTGTATGATTTAGTGTTAACAAATTATATTTAAATATTATGTGTGTGTATATGGTTAAGCCGTGGTAGCTCAGATGGTTAGCGCAAAATGTAAAATTCACAGTACGCGACCCGGGTTCGATCCCCGCCGGCACCAATTAAATTGTTAATTACAATTTTAAGTGCTGATTTACCACGTGCTCAGCGTAGCCCTAAAACCCTCTCAGAAATGAGAGGAGGCCTATGTTCAGCAGTGGACTTTAATAGGTAGTAACTTTAGCTTTTTTAACTTTTATGATTAAGTGTTAACAAATAGATATTAACATGATAACTGTGTTGTTGCAGAAATCATTGAGCTTCGATGAAAATACCTATAAACAGTATTACTACTCGCCACTCTCCCCTCAAGAAGAGAGTGATGACATCGTCATTAATAATAACACATGCGATGGTGGAAAAAGAAAATCGCAATCGATTGATCATTTTTTTGAAGCTGAATCAAAAATAAAAAAGAGGAAGCTGTTATCATCAACCGTAGCACGAGCCGCTAGAGATTGTGTATCATACATTTCTACTAATTCTGACGACGGAGACCAAGCGACGCATCTCATCAAAATTGAAATGTACGATATGAAGAAGCTATCCAAGATTCCAACTACTGATCATTGGAAACATGCTTGCACGAGGATTAAATATTACGTAAAGACTAATAAGGATAGCATCTACGACAACACAAACGCCCTCGTATACAATATTACAAAGACAATAGCAGAAAGTGAAAAAGTTAAAAAATACTTTTTTAACAATGACAGTCATTAGCTGATCATTAGTGAATGTGATTCTGTTTACTTAAATTACTTCCGTGTACTCATTATATTCTATTTCTAATCCTTTGTTAGACTTAAATATCGGACATTATTTGAAATTTGGGTATCAGTTGGTCTACCAACACTGAACTGTTACTTACTCTGCTACCTATTTTCTTCTTTACTATAAGGATGGCAAACTTCAGTGAAGTGTGCACCAGTGCTTTCTTCTCCACAACCATGGAAGAGAATACGGAACTATTCAACAGCGAATTAAATCAGGAGTTGTCTAAAGTTTGTGATGAAATGGAGAAGGATCAACTGTTCGATTCATCGTATGATGATGAGTTGTATAATCACTGTGCGATGGTTGAAACACAGTTTAAGTAAGTAAAATAAACATTCATTTCGATCATAATTTACACAATGTCTTGTACAGTTTTTAATAAATTTAAACATTTTAGTAGTCAACCACTACAACTTGGAAGAGGAACGAAGCGAACGAGCAGCAAAGAACCCAAGATCATCAAAAAACCAACAACGGAAGCAGAAGCGCCTACCTCTGCAAGGAACAGTATCAGTAACGATGATCAAGTGGAATGTCTAACGTGTCATATATTTATCAAGAAACGGTATTTAGCTAATCATTTTAAAAGTAATGTTCACAAAAATAATCTTTTAAATTCACATAATTCTTTATCAAACGTTAGTGTTATTGAATCTGCTTTTGGAAATAGGATTTTAACTTATAAAATCAAGAGTAGAGTAGATAGTTCGACATTGGTAAATTTTGAAACTCCTGAACTATTTTTAAATTCTATTAAAGATGATATTTTATTTTTAATACAAGAGTGTATTCATCAACACATAATTTTTAAAGTAAACTTCATATTGCATGCTGATTTTGTTCAACAAACTAAAGATATTCATGATACGTTCGATTTTCAAACGCTTAACTATATTATTTGTCAAGGAGATGACTTAAATATTTTTTTTTCATCTTTAAATGATACAATTACTACTAAAATTAGTGCATTTGAAAAAAAAGATAGTGGATGGAGTCTATAAAACATAAAATCTATAGACATGAATGTTAATAAATTTAACCCCCTACGCGGTACTTCATACATAGATCTTCCTCGTGACATAAAATTAAAAAAGGCTGTTATAAATGTAAAAAGCAAGGATTATTTTTGTTTTAAATGGGCGTTACTCTCGGCGTTATATCCCGTAAACAAAAACGCGGATCGTGTATCATCGTACGTTAAACATGCAAATAAACTTAAATTTGATGGTATTTCCTTTCCAGTTAAAATTTCTGACATAGCAAAAGTAGAGAAATTAAATGATATTAGTATTAATGTTTTTGGGTTAGAATATAATAAAGAAAAACGATGTAATTCTATAGTAGGTCCATTATTTTTAACAAAGTGTCGTAAAGATAGACATATCAATTTATTATTTTTTTCCAAGGATACAAAAAATCATTATTGTTACATAAAAAATTTATCGCGGTTAGTTAGTAAACAAATTTCAAAAGACGGTCACATCATGTACATTTGCGAAGCATGTCTACTTCACTTTCCATCTAAGGAAAGTTTAAATAACCATGAACAATACGATTGTGCCCACATTTGTACAGAATTACCAAACAGTGAAACTTTTAAAAAAAGAATTGGTTTGGTCAACCTATTTCAAATGATAAAATTAAATTTGATAGTTACGAAAAAAAGTTGAAGATACCATTCGTAGTTTATGCTGATTTTGAAGCATTTTTAAAACCAATAGAATCATGTTCTAACGATCCTTCCAAACCTTTCACACACAATATTCAGAAACATGAAGTACATAGTTTTGGTTATTATATTAAATGTTCATATGATGATAAATTATCAAAATATGTAACGTATTGCGGACCCAACTGTGCACAAGTGTTTATGGAAAGTTTATCTAACAATCTCAAAGAAATAAATAGACTTCAAAAATATCCTCCACTTCCGCTAACAAATGAAGACAAAAACCAAATTTCAAATGCAACCATTTGTCATATTTGTGAAACAGAGTTAGCAGAACAGCTCACGAATCATGTAGCTCGAAGTTCAGAAAACCTCGTTATATACCAATATTTTTACACAACCTTAGTCACTATGATGCTCATTTTATTGTTCACGCGTTAAACTTTTGTGATGGTGAAGTCGAAGTTATCCCTCAAAATAAAGAAAAATATATATCCTTTTCCAAAAAATTAAAAATGAATAACCACGAAATTATATTAAGATTCATAGATTCATTTAAGTTTTTATCATGTAAATTAGAAGAATTGGCCAAAAATCTCAGTAATGATCAATTTCAAGAATTACGTAGAAATTATCCTAATGATGAAGATTTCTTTCGTTTAAAACGGAAAGGCGTTTATCCATATGAACTTATGACTAATTATGATAGTTTAAGCCTAACATCGCTCCCCGAACAAAAATTTTTTTATAGCTCGCTCACAGATTCCCATATTTCAAATGATGATTACAATCATGCTAAAGATGTTTGGAAACACTTTGGGTGTTGTAATATGCTAGATTATTCAAACCTGTATTTAAAAACAGAAACTTTAGAAAGTTATGTATTAATACTTATGATTTAGACCCTGCCCATTATTACACAGCACCCGGTTTAAGTTGGGAAGCAATGTTAAAATACACAAAAATAGAATTAGAACTTTTAACAGATTATGAGAAAATTGCATTTATTAGATCAGGTATCAGGGGTGGTGTATCTCAATGTAGTAATCGTTATGCTAGAGCTAATAACAAATATATGGGGGATTATGATGCAGGGAAACCAAATTCATATAACACATATTTTGATGCCAACAATTTATATGGTTGGGCTATGTCTCAATGTCTTCCTACTGGTGGATTCGAATGGGTAAATCCGAATACAGAATTTAATGTGTCTGAGACATCGAACTTCGGTTTTATTTTAGAAGTTGATTTGGAATATCCAGATGAACTTCATGATTTACATTCGGACTTTCCTTTATGCCCCGAAAACATTTGTGCAGACAATATTAATGAAAATAAACTAGTCCCAAATTTAAATAATAAAGATAAATATGTAATTCATTACAGAAATTTAAAGCAGTGCATAGAAATGGGGGTTAAATTAACTAAAATTCATAGAGTTTTAAAATTTAAACAGTCTCGCTGGTTGAAGATGTACATAGATCTAAACACAAAATTAAGAACGTTAGCAAAATCAGATTTCGAAAAAGATTTTTATAAATTAATGAATAATTCAGTCTTCGGAAAGACTATGGAGAATATTGAAAAAAGGGTTAACATAAAATTAGTTACACACTGGGAGAACCAGGGCAAAGCTTTAGGTGCTCAAGATCTAATCACTAAACCACAATTTCATAGTCTTTCAGTATTTTCGGAAAACCTAGTTGCGGTTCAGTTGCGAAAAACAAAGTTAATATATAACAAACCAATTTATTTAGGGTTTTGCATTTTAGATATTTCAAAAACATTAATGTATGATTTTCATTATAACTATATGGTTAAAAAGTTTAGTAAAATCAAATTATTGTATACAGATACGGATAGTTTAATATATCATATATTTACAGATGATTTTTACTCTGATATAAAACCTGACCTTTCATCATACTTTGATACCTCAGCTTATGATGCAAATAATATTTTTGAATATCCAAAATTAAATAAAAAGAAATTAGGTTTTTTTAAAGATGAAAATAATGGTAAAATCATGAAAGAATTTGTGGGTTTACGATCCAAAATGTACGCTTTTAACTTAGAGAATAAGACTATAGCCAAGGCAAAAGGCGTAAATAAATGTATCACTAAAAAGATGACCATGAATAATTATAAGTCTTCTCTATTTAATAAAAAAGTGCAATATTATAGTATGCTTAGATTTAAATCAATTAAACACACAATTTTTACACAAAAATTAAATAAGATTGGTTTATCATATAATGACACAAAGAGGCATATTTTAGATAATAATATTGAAACATTAGCTTGGGGTCATTATAAACTGCGTTATGTAAGTGTTGATAGTTTTTAATTTTATGTCTGCATGTAAATAAAATTTGTATTGATTGTAAAATAATGATAATAGTATAATATGACGTAGAGTTTATTACATATTTAATCGTTGTTTTATTGTAAATAATTTAAGTTAATTGTTGTTTATATTTGCGTGTGTGTGTGTGTGTGTGTGCATTTATTTGAGATTGAGTTGATTGTAAAATTATGATGTACTAATTGTGTTAGAAATAGTATACAGATCATTCTGTTTTATATAATGTTTGCAATATATATTAATTTTTAACACCAACACTTTCATTTTTTATTTCACCCCTTAGAACTTTAGACGTGTATAATGTTTCACTTTATCCATCCGTTTACTGCTATTGTGGCGGGGCCAAGTGGATGTGGGAAGTCAAATTTTGTAACAAATTTCATAAAATCAGTTACAGAAATATGTAATTGTGATTTTAATCAGATCACATGGTGCTTTGATGAAATGCAACCTTTATATAATTTACCAAATGTTAACTACCATCAAGGAATTCCAAATGTTAATATGTTTGACGGTGAAAACCCACATCTTGTTATTATTGATGATCTAATGAGAGAGTCCGATGGAAGAATTGTGGATATATTTACAAAAGGTAGTCATCACAGGAATCTTAGTGTATTTTATTTAACACAAAATTTATTTCATCAGGGTAAAGGGCAAAGAGACATATCCTTAAACTCAAGTTATATAATATATTTTAAAAACCCTCGAGATAAAACTCAAATAAGATATTTAGCACGACAAGTGTCACCAGATAACGAGGTTTTCTGAACTTCAAGCTACATGATTCGTGAGCAACACCTATAAAACTACCGGTGTACCAATCAAAATCATAAAAATGTTCTGCTAACTCTGTTTCACAAATATGACAAATGGTTGCATTTGAAATTTGGTTTTTGTCTTCATTTGTTAGCGGAAGTGGAGGATATTTTTGAAGTCTATTTATTTCTTTGAGATTGTTAGATAAACTTTCCATAAACACTTGTGCACAGTTGGGTCCGCAATACGTTACATATTTTGATAATTTATCATCATATGAACATTTAATATAATAACCAAAACTATGTACTTCATGTTTCTGAATATTGTGTGTGAAAGGTTTGGAAGGATCGTTAGAACATGATTCTATTGGTTTTAAAAATGCTTCAAAATCAGCATAAACTACGAATGGTATCTTCAACTTTTTTTCGTAACTATCAAATTTAATTTTATCATTTGAAATAGGTTGACCAAACCAATTCTTTTTTTTAAAAGTTTCACTGTTTGGTAATTCTGTACAAATGTGGGCACAATCGTATTGTTCATGGTTATTTAAACTTTCCTTAGATGGAAAGTGAAGTAGACATGCTTCGCAAATGTACATGATGTGACCGTCTTTTGAAATTTGTTTACTAACTAACCGCGATAAATTTTTTATGTAACAATAATGATTTTTTGTATCCTTGGAAAAAAATAATAAATTGATATGTCTATCTTTACGACACTTTGTTAAAAATAATGGACCTACTATAGAATTACATCGTTTTTCTTTATTATATTCTAACCCAAAAACATTAATACTAATATCATTTAATTTCTCTACTTTTGCTATGTCAGAAATTTTAACTGGAAAGGAAATACCATCAAATTTAAGTTTATTTGCATGTTTAACGTACGATGATACACGATCCGCGTTTTTGTTTACGGGATATAACGCCGAGAGTAACGCCCATTTAAAACAAAAATAATCCTTGCTTTTTACATTTATAACAGCCTTTTTTAATTTTATGTCACGAGGAAGATCTATGTATGAAGTACCGCGTAGGGGGTTAAATTTATTAACATTCATGTCTATAGATTTTATGTTTTATAGACTCCATCCACTATCTTTTTTTTCAAATGCACTAATTTTAGTAGTAATTGTATCATTTAAAGATGAAAAAAAAATATTTAAGTCATCTCCTTGACAAATAATATAGTTAAGCGTTTGAAAATCGAACGTATCATGAATATCTTTAGTTTGTTGAACAAAATCAGCATGCAATATGAAGTTTACTTTAAAAATTATGTGTTGATGAATACACTCTTGTATTAAAAATAAAATATCATCTTTAATAGAATTTAAAAATAGTTCAGGAGTTTCAAAATTTACCAATGTCGAACTATCTACTCTACTCTTGATTTTATAAGTTAAAATCCTATTTCCAAAAGCAGATTCAATAACACTAACGTTTGATAAAGAATTATGTGAATTTAAAAGATTATTTTTGTGAACATTACTTTTAAAATGATTAGCTAAATACCGTTTCTTGATAAATATATGACACGTTAGACATTCCACTTGATCATCGTTACTGATACTGTTCCTTGCAGAGGTAGGCGCTTCTGCTTCCGTTGTTGGTTTTTTGATGATCTTGGGTTCTTTGCTGCTCGTTCGCTTCGTTCCTCTTCCAAGTTGTAGTGGTTGACTACTAAAATGTTTAAATTTATTAAAAACTGTACAAGACATTGTGTAAATTATGATCGAAATGAATGTTTATTTTACTTACTTAAACTGTGTTTCAACCATCGCACAGTGATTATACAACTCATCATCATACGATGAATCGAACAGTTGATCCTTCTCCATTTCATCACAAACTTTAGACAACTCCTGATTTAATTCGCTGTTGAATAGTTCCGTATTCTCTTCCATGGTTGTGGAGAAGAAAGCACTGGTGCACACTTCACTGAAGTTTGCCATCCTTATAGTAAAGAAGAAAATAGGTAGCAGAGTAAGTAACAGTTCAGTGTTGGTAGACCAACTGATACCCAAATTTCAAATAATGTCCGATATTTAAGTCTAACAAAGGATTAGAAATAGAATATAATGAGTACACGGAAGTAATTTAAGTAAACAGAATCACATTCACTAATGATCAGCTAATGACTGTCATTGTTAAAAAAGTATTTTTTAACTTTTTCACTTTCTGCTATTGTCTTTGTAATATTGTATACGAGGGCGTTTGTGTTGTCGTAGATGCTATCCTTATTAGTCTTTACGTAATATTTAATCCTCGTGGAAGCATGTTTCCAATGATCAGTAGTTGGAATCTTGGATAGCTTCTTCATATCGTACATTTCAATTTTGATGAGATGCGTCGCTTGGTCTCCGTCGTCAGAATTAGTAGAAATGTATGATACACCATCTCTAGCGGCTCGTGCTACGGTTGATGATAACAGCTTCCTCTTTTTTATTTTTGATTCAGCTTCAAAAAAATGATCAATCGATTGCGATTTTCTTTTTCCACCATCGCATGTGTTATTATTAATGACGATGTCATCACTCTCTTCTTGAGGGGAGAGTGGCGAGTAGTAATACTGTTTATAGGTATTTTCATCGAAGCTCAATGATTTCTGCAACAACACAGTTATCATGTTAATATCAATTTGTTAACACTTAATCATAAAAGTTAAAAAAGCTAAAGTTACAACCTATTAAAGTCCACTGCTGAACATAGGCCTCCTCTCATTTCTGAGAGGGTTTTAGGGCTACGCTGAGCACGTGGTAAATCAGCACTTAAAATTGTAATTAACAATTTAATTGGTGCCGGCGGGGATCGAACCCGGGTCGCGTACTGTGAATTTTACATTTTGCGCTAACCATCTGAGCTACCACGGCTTAACCATATACACACACATAATATTTAAATATAATTTGTTAACACTAAATCATACACACGTAAGAAAATAACAGAAAGAAAAGTAAGTTTGTCAATAGAATAAACACTTACATCCATGGCCTTTGATGCGTTGAAGTAACACAAACGTAGTATTGATAGATCCACTGCGGTCAAACGACCATACACTAACTCCATGACTGCAGTTGCTTGGTCTTATATAGTACCAGTGAGTAATAATTCTAATCTAAAGAATTTCTGCAGTAGAATTGATAGTATCTTTATGCGTCAACAAGCTTACCTTACATTCTGTTGCTTATCTCTACATTCCTGCGTCCTTCCTGTCGTGTCTTGTTCAGTGTATTGGTGACTCAAATACGATTTGTATAACACAAAGAATGCAATTTAATATTTAGAAATCACTATAATTGATCACTCCTATATTAGTCATTGAGTAGATTGGTACTGTAATAATCTACTAATAGCAGTAATATTATGGATACACTAGATGTACAACAACATCTGAAAAAGATTCACCCCACTCTAGAAAATAATGTTTATGCTGCCAATAAACTACCCATGTACACCCACGTACCAACGTATATAATATGCAATTTGGATACAGATGATAAACCAGGGTCACATTGGGTAGCTTTATATATCGATACGAATGACGTCGGTCAATATTTTGATTCATTCGGACGGGCACCTGTACGATATCATCTAGAGTTTTTTAAAAGAAATTGTAAAAGATGGAACTGGAATGTTGATAGGATTCAGAATGAGTGGACTTCAGTTTGTGGCGAATATTGCTTAATGTATTTGCTATATAAGTTTCAGGGATGTTCAATGCATAGTTTTACGAGTATATTTACAGGGAACACATTGTACAACGATATTTTAGTGGATGAGATGTTTCGCTCCTATTTTATAGATAATAAGTAATAAGATTTTGTATTTTATAAATAAAACTTTTAACAAAATTGGGTAATGTGTTTTATTAATGAGTCAGATTAGTGTAGATAGGAACAAAGGAGTATAATACAATAGCATAAGCCGACCCACACGCCGACGAATAATAGATAATGACGGTAGTCAATCAACAATAGATAAGTAGATAAGGACAATGGAGCGCTAATGACGGTTGAGGCTCGAAGCGGATATCAATTAGATAAGAGTTAATTGATCTGCACATCTCCGGAACCGTACATCCTACGCAAAAATGGACCGCAGATTCGTGATCAGAGCATGCCAAAACTTTTTTTTTTTTTTTTTTTTTTTTTTTTTTTTGTAGGATCGTGAATCGACGAACGTCGTACTTGTACAACTTCTGACTCAGTGCGCCAGAACTGGTACAACCTCTCTACAAGTGAGCCAGAACTGGTAGATCGTAACTACTTAGAGTTTTGGTATGGTAAACAATTTGTGTCAGATGGGCCGGGGTATGTTCTGAGGCTTATGGAATGGACTGTGGTGTATGAAAGGGAGGTTAAACATCTCCAGGTCTTTTTAACTTGTACATCAATGCACTGATCGAGAGGCTTGGTGAGGCACGTGTCAGTTGTCACATCGGAAAAGCTTGCGTAAACAACATTAGCTACGCGGAAACACGGTGCTGCTGACCCCTTCATTCAGTGCGTTGAAACAACTGCTTGGAATATGTAAAACATATGCCAAAATGTATGGATTACAGTACAACACTAAAAAGAGTGAGTACATGGTGTTCCAGGCGGGTAACAAATGTCCTGGTAAAGTATCCCATATTTGCATGTATGGCTTACCTACTAATAGGTAGTGTTTTAATTTAAGTATCTGGGGCATATTGCTACGAATGATCTCAAAGATGATGCTGACACGGGAAGGGAGCGAAGGGCGTTGTGGATTAGGGCGAACATGTTGGACCGCAGGTTGTAGCATTGTTCTGATACAGTAAAAATTACGCTTTTCAAAGCCTACTGCACATCATTTTATACAAGTAGCCTGTGGGTCGGATATACAAAGAAATCATACGGCGCCATTTTTGTATTCAATATAACAATGCGTTCAGGGTGCTTTTACGGCTGCCGCGTTTTTGTAGTAGCGTGTTTATAATAGTGTAGTTCGGGTATGCTTGCAGCTGCGCAAGTCGACCGTTTCCCGGCTAATTTATGTAAAAAAGCAGGTTTCTTATTGCGTAGAATCCGTGGCAGCCGTAATATCAATCTGAAAAGCATTGCTGAAAATGAAGACTGTCCAATTTTAGCTCATATGTGTGCTATAACTCACGTCTTCTTAGTTATTAAGTACTAACATAGACATTAGGCTTCTATTGTATCTACTAACCGCTTTGGATCTTTGTTGTGCGAACAATAAACATCTTTTTTTAATAACCTGATCTGATGTAATTAAGGAGGCTGCACACTTGGCGATTATGCATGGTGAGCGCGCTTAAAAAGCCACGCCCACCATGCGTTCACGATATGTACAGCCTCATTACCGACGATCTCGGATGATGCATTCTATGGGACGTCATGGTAGTGTGGATTTTTCTATGCAGGGTGTTAAGTTCAGTCAGAGTCTATCTGAGTATATCAAAAGTACAGGTGCATGAGGATAGGCAGGCATAACCCAACCGTTATATGCGTGTGTTTTATTTACACCGGAAAGAAGGCTGTTGTGTTAAGCACTTTGGTCAAGCGTGCATAAAACACGTCGCAAACTGACTGTTTCATACCCGCTTCATCGATACCGATGTTCTTTAACATACCCATGTATCAGTGTGTTTCAACCTCAGAAATGGTCTTTAAGTTATTATAATACAGCAGTCATCAACAAAAACTTCGCCATGTAATGACTAATGAATCAGCATATTGTATAGAATAATTTATGAACAAAATACACGTTAGATTGCGCTGTATGGTTTAAAACCTTTGCCCACCTATACTTATCATTGTCAGTTTTTTTGGTGTCACTGTCAGTGTCATATTACATAGATGAAAACAACATTCAGTTTTAGTTTTAGTTTTACTATTTTTAGGATTTTTAATCCCATTTCCACCACGTTTTACTTTTAAATTTCGATAGATTTTACTATTTATTTCATTTTTTATTGAATGTAAGTGTTGGTGTTATAAAAAGACTAGAGCCATGGGACGTAAAGATGGAAAGCAGAATAATAAATATCTTCAGCAAAAGCGAAAAGAACTTCTTGTCCTGATAAACAAAGTACTCAAACTTACCAGCGTATTTCAAACTCCGGGTAATGCATTGAAAAGCTGGGATCATCATTTGGAAATTGATTCTATAATTCGGGAGATTATTAATATTGAAACTTCTTTCGATAGTAAAGATAATAAGACAAATCGTCATACAAATCTAAAAAAATATGTAAATTGGTTGCATGAGAATGGAGCACAGTTTGAAGGTGAAAATATATTTACATTTATCATACATTAATTATTTCCTAAAAATTAAAATAGTTTTTCATTGCAAATGACTGCATAATTATTGTAATCAGACGGATCAAGGTTCTAATTATAACAATTTTTCAGTACATATATACAAGATGATAGTTAAAAATTATTAAATAAAAGTAAAAAAAGTATTACTCAGTGCTCTTAACCTGATAGGTGAAATATTTTTACTTTGATTAATAAAGAGAAATAAATACTACATATTTTATATTTAACATGCCATATTTACTTTATTAGTAAAATAAATAATTCTTTTTTATGTTTTCAGATGTTGAAATAAGTGATTTCGAAGGTTTTGACTTGGGGTTGAAGGCAATGAAAGATTTCCCTGAGGATTCCCTTATTCTTACTGTACCAAGCAAAATTATGATGAGTGAGAAGGATGCCCTTGAATCCGAATTGAGTCTCTTCATGAACTTAGATCCAATATTAAAAAATATGCCTAATATAACACTAGCACTGTTTTTGTTGTTAGAGAAAAGAAAAGAAGGTAATTAAAATTTTCAAACAACTTAAAAGCTATCTATTAGTTAAGCTATTGTCCCAAGATGTTGTAAAAGCTAAGTAAGAAAAATATCATCTTATTTTATATATATTTTTATTTTAATATAAGACTTTCTCTTTTCGCTAGGATTGTCTCTGATATTGTGGAGGCATTATGTACATAGAGTTAGTAAGTTTGCAATGGGCTTTTTTTCCACAATACTACAACTAAAGCACCTATTGAAATGTCTCTTTGGAGAAGTTTAATAAACTCTTAATGTTCCTGATGACGGGGAAGCAATCACAGCCTGCTGATGTGTTTAATGTAAGTGGCAACCTTCAGACACACCAGCAGCATTTGTGCTAGCATTTCTTGTTTCCTCATGCAAGAGCTAAAGGTAACACCAATAGTAAACAAGTGATTGTTGCATACATGTGTACAAACATTTTCTATTCATCTTCATTTAATCAAACAGTTGGTACATGTGGGATTTAAACAAGCAGTTCTGCAGCGCCCCGGTCAAATGTTTAGTCACTGCACTCTAAAAACTATCAATTGTTAAAACCTTATTAAACTTAGATAAGCCATCTTGATGACTGCAGTTTATCTATTTTAACAATGTTCCCCTGAATTTTTAAAACGCTGAGAATTGAGATCTGGGATTAATCAGAAGCTCTTAATTGATATTTTTGTATATTAAAGTGCCACAAGTGTACTTCAAAATTCAGATCTCTTTATACCTTATATAGTAGAGCCACATGTCAGCATTTGCTATTGCACTGATAGACTAGCTCATACTTAGAACTTATATTTAGTTTTTCATATATAAGAGTACATTACTTCTACTTTTCGCAAGTGCTGGAAACCGGTCACTCAAGGCAATGTCAGAAGCATATTTCCAGAATTGGCGAGCAACTAGTTCCCATTTCTTTTGGGAACTGGTGCATTCTAGCATATTAAGGCTGTGCAAGTGATTTTTTTAAGTGGACTAAGGAATATCACAAGTCAAGGGTAACAATTAAAATTATGTCTAAACACAAAAAATTTCACCCCCTATTTTTCCACCCTCAGGGGTGAAATACTTCCTCCAAATGTATATGGAAATCCTTGAAGTATTCCCTACTTGATAATAAAGAATCATTACACACAGTTTAGCTGTTTCAAGGAAAATGGTGAACATATTACATAAAAAAACATGCATCTCGTTTTTTGAACTTGGTTAAAAATTTTAATATAAAAGTTATAATATTAGGTTTATTTATAGAATTGTGATGTTATTAAAGTAAAATTGGTATTATTTATGCATATTTTTTTTCAGATTCATTTTGGAAACCTTACATTGATATTCTTCCCGACAAATATAACACAGTGTTATATTTCACATCAACAGAACTGGCTGAGATCAAGGTATGGTTTTGTATTCAGTGTTCCATGTACATTTGATAAGTGTTAAGGGGGAATGTATCAACTACGCTATAATATGTTAACCTATTCTGCATGCGGTGCATCCTGGCAACTTGCAAGTGAGGCTCTGGCACCGACAAATGTTGTTATATCCGTTTGAAAACCTTAAACCCTATATCACCCACACCGCACAAGGTTATGGAGCATTAGAATTGCTGAAATGTGTTTTAACGGACTTTACATGTCCTCTATATATTAGATGTCTCAGACATCTACACAAGGAAAACTTTGTAAGGAAACACCTCGAAGTAGAAAATTGCCCCAGAGCATGTGATAAATGGGCACTTAAAGTGGCAATTAACAATTTTATTGGTACTGGCGGGGATTAAACTCAGTTTACACAAGTACTTTGATATTTATGACCACTGAGCTCCCACAACTCTACATTATTTTTTATAGGATAAGGTTGACAAAAGAGCACACTGTCCACCTGATAGTAAGTGGTTGCTGCGGCCCATTGACATCCACATCGATCCTCGATCACCAATCAAAATGCAGATGTGTTGTTACCCGTGAGGAATGCCTCTTTTCCAGTAAAAAGGATCTCCGGTTCTCTACACTCATCATACGAAACACAGCAACGTTAAGCTGCTATTTTACGCTGGTATTCCGTGAGAATGTGGTCCTTCCCCAGTCGAGCCGGCCCATTCATGCTACAACTATACTACTAATATAGTTGCAGCATGGGTCTACCACATAAAAATATCTAGATTATGCCGAACTTGAATACCAAGTGTAGCAGAAGCTTTAGCCATTCTACTATGTAGTGTCTTATATGTTATACATATTGTGGCCGTCGCATCGTAAGAGGCGACAAAGAAAAAAGAAACGCATCTTCTTGCAACTGAAAATAAAAACTGCAGCTAAGAACCCCCAGCTAACCTTGGCAAATATGGCAAATATGTGCAACCCTATGAGCAACCTATGGATGAGGCCCATATTCATCAGAAAAATTTTGATTGGTTGCAGTGAATTAATGAAAAATCCTGAGACTCATGACTAAGCAATGTGGTAACATTGTTAGATATCTAGAAGACTAATTGTCTAGTATCCTATATAACTCGGGATGCATTAAATTTTAGCAGAGAACTATATTTAAAATTTATGAATGTAGAAATAAAAATTTTCTGTTCAAGTCTCTTTGATAATAAATTTAATTTATGATTGAAACTATTTAACTCTGTTCTTTCTATACTTTATTATGGCACATTGTATATGCCAAACATTGATATACAAAAAAAGTATATCAATGATGCCAAAATAAATTTTCCGCTAAGAATATTAATTCCTACAGAATAAGGGCGGCACAAGAACACAGTCCACCTGTTGGCAAGGGGAGGCTGTGGCACATAGACATCTATTTATACATCTAACCTCAATTAAGAATTACATTGCAGATGCATCGTCACCCTAGGAATTAAGATGTAATGCCTCATTTCCAGTAATAATAGTCTTCAGTTCTCTACATTCACCATATGAAACACAGCAGCATTAAGTTTCTATTTCATAATAGTATTTTGTTAGAGTGTGGCCATTTAACTATTATGCTATTATATTTAACACTATTATTATATATTATATAAACACAAATATGTGATTATTTTATATCAATTTCTTAAATTGATCAAAATTAAGAACTTATGGCCTTATTGTGAAAGTAAAGTATTGATAAAATATTGATCTAACCCTTAAATTTGTGCAGAAAGTTCAATTGTACGCTCTATGCTGAATCTTATTTTAGTTTATGCTCTCTCTGTTTCAGCCATCACCAGTGTTTGAATCTTCATTAAAACTTTATAGAAGTATTGCTAGACAGTATGCTTACTTTTACAGTAAAATTCACACTATGAATATACCAGTGTTGAAAAAACTACAAGATATCTTCACTTACAATAACTACAGGTAAGAAAACAGTCATTTTTATTATTGATTTTATTAATTTAAAATAAATTTTATAATATAATTTTTATTCACCTTCATTTATTGCACTACCCATGTAATACTGAACATCAGCATAGAATAAACAAATTTCTAAAACAAAATGTAGTAATGTGTAATGTACGCAAACATGTGTAGATGTTTGCTATAGACCAGTGCAAGTATTTTTTTGATGTTATTTGTTATCTTTCATTAATTTTAATGATTATCAGTCCCTTCTGTTACTTTACGATTTTATTATAGATAAAATAAATTAGTACAAATCTTAAATTAAAAATCAGATCACTATTAAATTTTTTAAACTACCTAAAATAAAAAGAATTAAGTTTCAGATACTAAAGGGGCTATGCTATCTACTGAAAAGGTTTTCTCAAAGAGTCCCACATGTATTCGGAACATTCATTAGTGTTGCCTTTTTCTAAAGAATTAACTGAGTAAATGTTTGAAGTAAGTATTGGACTCATACTACGCATACTACTGTTTTTATTGCTCCTTCTATTTTCGAAAACGGGTGTGGGTATTCGTTCTTCAACAGCGCATTGTTTCTTTTTATACATTTGTTGTTGATGCTGCCATTTAAATGCTGCATATGTTAGTAAAAACAGTACTGCAATGAGACCCATAATACTTGCGGTTACAACTGTTACTGATTTGGTATTGTTATTGATTGTTTCGGGAGTACTAGGAGCTATAGTGGCTTCTTGACTATCAAGTGACTTTAGTTCTATTTTATTATTGTATAAAAAAGAGTTGTCTTGTAAATCCTTAATACGCTGTATGTCCTCTAAGGCAATAAGGCCGTCCCCGTCAACATCTTCTTCTAGTATAGTTTGCTTTATATATGTGTTTGGTGATGATAGATCTGAAAATGATAATTTAATATTTTAAAATCAAATTATTATTTGTGATGATAATGAATGATTTGACTGTCTTGTTGGTCTAGTGTTCTTAATCGCGATTACTGACCATGAGGTCCTGTGTTCGAATTCCGATCGATCGGGTGAAAAATCGGTTATGGGGTTTTTCTGTCAAGGAGTTCTCAGCGCGGAGTCATGAAATTGGCAGCATTTCACCCCTGTGCCTTGAAAAGCACGTAAATTCGTAGGTCTTTCGCCTGATCTCTCACCGGACTATGAGGGTGAGGGAATAGAGAGTGCACCTGTGTTTGCTTGTGTTTACTTGGACACTATGATCCTGTCCTACGAAGATGGCTAGTCTCCGTTGGATAAACTGGCTGCTGTGACTGAAATTCGGTCAGGAGGGCATTATTTTTTATGGAATTAATAATGTATGGAAGGGGTTATAAATTTTACAAATTGATGATTATAATTGATTATTATTTTCCTTCTTTTATTAATGGATTATATTTAAATAACGTTTCGTCTTCGTTTATAACCCGTTTTATAGTACACAAAGAGCATTCAAAACCTTTTTAAAACAAAATACTTGATCAAAAATTACTACTTCTACTATAAACTACTACTTAATTAATTTATATTTTTTTAATTTACAATAATTTTTCTACATACTATAATACTAAATTCTTGTAATAAACTAGTATTGTTACGAACAACAAAACAATTCTTGAATTTACGAATATTGCGTTATACAACTGTTAACCAAGCAACCACCCAACGTTAACTATTGGTATGTTCCAGTTAGCTCATAATTAATCTAGAAATAAAATTAAGGTGCCCATGTCATAGTGCACTAGGGGGACTGATGCAACCAAGGATGAATTTCATTATTTTCTGTTATCGGACGGCTTCTTTATTATTTTCTGTTATAACAAAATTTAAATTGACAACTTATAGAAAATTATATTTAAAATCTAAGAATACGTATTTCGATATAGCAGTTACTTTAACCCTTTCACAGCGGAGCATTTTAAGGCGCCGCTTGATACGGATGCCGAGCGGTACTCGTGATTCGCTGTGAAAGGGTTAATCGTTATTTTATTAGATGCGTAATATACATCTTATAGCTTTAAAACGCAATTAAGATATACAGAGTATGTTATTATGCCAGAGAACACTAATAGTGCAATACTATAACTATTAATTTTAATAGCTGTTGAATATGCAATAATAATAGAGAATTACAAAGAAAATTTCTTATATAATGCCTTTCGCTTGCAGTACAATTATAAATTAAAATATATGTGTTCTTGTTAAATAAATAGTTTATTCAAGAAATTCTTACATACCGTTTGAAATAATTTGTGACTCGTCATCAATAATATCATGACTATGATGCAAGATGGTCAATATTTCATTAAGTGTAACCAAGTCATGTTCATTGCCTATTATACGACTCTGACGAGAAGTTCTATTTGTGAAATTATCATGAATGGTTTCCTCAGTCTTGATTTTTTGATATGTGCTAGCTTTGTTCGTTGTCACTATATCCTCTTGTTCTTCCTTTTTCGTAAAGTTGTTACGTAAAGGTGTTACGCCTGAGTTTTCTCCATTTTCATTAACATTATTTCCGAAATCCATTACTATTGGTATGTTTATATACTGTGGTTGCATTAAATATGGTTCTATTGTAGGTGCTTTTATTGTAGGGTCATGTAAGTTAGCTTCTAAAAGCGCTCTCAGAGGGTATGTCTCTTTCGATATTGGTTCAATAAGAGATTTGGAAAGAAAAGGTTCCGGCGGATTGGGCTCCTTTGACGCGTTGTGAAAGATATCGGCCAGGTGTATATGACTAGAGCCACGTTCCCTGTGTTCCACTAATGCACTGAGAGTCATATTTCTTTCCATCAATATTTTCGATAATCTTGCGCTAGCTGAAATCAATTAGATGCAACTGTTCGTAAATAACGTTTAAAGAAAAAGAAATGTTTCTATAACGATTTTCCACGTTTTATTCGTGGTAGAGCAGGTATGAGTTAGCACGAATGAGTGGTCAACCGGGGAAGGACTACGCTATCATAGTTATTGGATTGCAACTGTTCCCGAGTCGATGGATAAGCTATTACGTCGTATTATCAGTTAATCACTACTAAAAACCCGATTCGCTGTGTTGAGAGACGGATTTTGATACATATTTATTTGTAAATAGCATGCAATTTGACATTTTCTAAATAATTTGCATCCGAAATTTGGAAACGATTGTGTGTTGTGACGTCAAAACACATCTCGTGTTGACGTCGTGTTTTATACGTGTGAATTGACGTGTTAGTGGCATTTTAGTGGCTACACGGGCTATTATGTATGTATTATAGTATTCTATGGTTGGCCCTGTGGCCTTTACAGCTTCATCGAAATAGACTCGTAAGCCAGGACCTACGAGCAAGATTGCAAAGACTCTGCCGGCGACGAGGCGGCGCAAAGCGCCGTGTCACCGACTGCAGTCTCGAAGCACACCAGCCTCTATTTAGGAGTGAGGCTCCTCTAGCTGGGGGGGGGGGGGGCTCGATTTGATTCAAAGGCCTCTGAAGGAGGTACGAACCTCGGCGTGTACCACTATCGCAATGTAGGAAAACGGGTCGAAAACTAAAAACGTCTCATATCACGGGTATTAAACCTCGTTTATGGGGCGTGTCTGTGACCTCGCGTCGAATGAGTATCGAGCACCGTAACATCTTCCTTGTAGTAAATAGTTAGAGCAGGAAGAGACATCATAATCAAAATAGGTTGCCGCTCACCTCATTCATGATTACAGCCCTTCACAAGTCCATTGCTGAACATAGGCCTTCCCCAAGCCACAGAGTTCCTGAGCCATCTGCATCCATCGACTTTCTGCATCAGAAGGTCGTCTCTCCATCTTACGGATGGGGGGGGGGGTGCCCGACACTACGCCTACCGGTACGGCTGCTACTTGAGAAACTTTTTCCCCATCGATTGTCGGTTACGGCTAAATGTCGGTAAATTTGGTTTTACTGCGGATATCTTCATATCTAAGTTTATCACGCAGAGAAACCCTTGAGCGGCCTCATACGGCCAGCAGTGAAGGACCACGTCTCAGATCCATAAGTCATCACTGGCAACATGCACTGATTATACAAGTTGAATCCGTCGATTAGCCTCTCGGTCGAAGTTGGACTTACCTAGTCGAACTATTTGTCCCAGGTAAACGTATTCGTCAACAACTTCGAGCTTAGAGCTCCCAACAACTACAGTCATAGGTATATAGGTTTCACCAGAACAATGAAATGTTGGTTGCAAATCAATGAAATAGTTAATTGTTAATTGCAATTAGCAATTTAATTGATGCTGACGGGGATCGAAACTGAGTTAGCGTAGGTACCATAATGTTTACGTTGAGCGCTTAGCTCTTGAGCCATCACGGTCTAGAAACTATACATGATATTGATTAACCCTTCAATCCCCATAAAAATCCCATGCAGTCGCATGCGTCCGGTAAATCCTGAGCGGTCGCATGCGACCGCACTCACCCACAGCACTTTAAACCATTAAAACTTATATTTAGAGACTACTTTTCTACAAAGAAGTTTTGCATTATAAAATCTCTACAAAATTTTCTATCCTGTTGCCTAAACAAAAGTCAGGTTTCACTTAATTACAGAAAGATTTTTTTATTGTATTTTGATTAAAAAAAATACATATCACGAGGATGTCGGCAGCGTGAAAATCACAATTATTTATATATATTACTCGAAATTGTTTACGTAAAAAGATAAATTATAGTCACACCAAAACTTTCATTACAATTTTATAATAAAACACTGTACTAAAATACTAATAAAACACTAGAAAAATTGAAAAATCAACACAATAACATTCACACGAAAATGGCGTACGAAATGAACGTAGATTATAAATAAATATCCATAGATTAAGTGACTTTTTATTGTACTAGAGGATAGAAAATTTCATATTGATTCTATAATGTTAAACTTTTTAATGGAAAAGTAATCTGTAAACATAAGTATTTGTGGGTTAAAGTGCTGTGGGTGCGGTCGTATTTGACCGCTTGAATTTTGACGGAATATCGAAGTGGTCAAATTTAGTGGCTTGCCGTCTGAGAGGTTAACTAAGTTGATATCGCATTTTGTTTACTTACTTGAAGTATCGTTAAGGATTTCTTCTATTTCTATATTTGAAGTTTTCTCTGTAGTGTTTATACTTATTGTAGGACTGGCGGTTGTGCTTGATTTTGTATGCTCTCTTGTTTTTGATCGTTTCGTAGATATTTGAGTTGTCGCTTTAGTTGCTGGCTCAGTTGTCATAAAATCTTCTAACATTGTAACGGTTTCACTCTGATCCCTTGAAGTAGTTGTCCGAGGATGTACCTTTGCTATAAATTCCGACGCTGACACTAAATTAGCCATGTCAAATATACCTTTTAATAAATGATCTTCAGACGTTTCATTCGACGACACTTTCTGCTTCATTCTTTTCTTATTTAATCTGTTAGCAAAAGCTCGCTGTCTTACATTGGTTATATTCAATATAGGTGTGTGACTAGAAGATGATATTGGTTTTTTTGTGGTCGTAGATTTTTCTTCAGTAGTTATTTCGACAGACGCCATTGTTGTTTTAGTTTCAGTATCCGTATTTAAAGATTCTGTTTGGGTTTCAGTGTCGATGTTTGTATATATCGGGTTAAATTGCGTTGTATATTGTGTTATAGTTATTTCTTCAGGGAGCAAATTTGTAGTAGTCGTCAAATTGTCTTTTTCCTCTTGACTGATTTTTGACTTACTTTGCGTTTTATTTGTAGTAGCTGGAAAAATCTCTTTCCCGTCTCTCAATTTAGTTATATTTCTACTGTTTTGATATCTTTTTGTTGTCGAAGCCATCATGTCCCTACTAAGTTGTCCTTTATAAGTATTATTAGTATTATTTGTCACTGGTCTCATGCGTAGTTTCATTCTAACATCAACAGGAAACCGTCGTCGCAGTGCAGTTGCGTTTGTTTGGGTCAGGTATGAGTTGTCTGTTTGATTGATATTGGAGTTTAGGTTTTTATGAAGTTTATATTTATCAATAGTAGTAAAATTAGGTTTTATAGGTTTATCAGTTGAAGCTTGGGATCCCGGGCTAAAATATCTGACTGTAGTTGAAATTAATTCTTCAGAAATAGTACTGACATTTTCATTTTCAATTCTCTTGATTTCAAGAACATCAGCATTAATACTTATAGTCGGTTCTGGTATCTTAAACATTGAAATTTGATTTGTAGATTCCTGTGTGGTAACCTCTTCTTCGTTTTGTGGTGAGTCAGTTGATTTTAAAACAGAGAGAACGTTTTTCTCGCCATTGAGAAGATCGGCTAGCGTCAAATTGTGCATCTGTAGTAATTCACTCAAACTTTTCCCTTTTGATTTCTTCAATATTTCTTTTAGTGACGCAGGGTCTAAAGGTCTATTTTTCTGTAAATAGAAAATCGTAATTTATGGCATAAATGAAAGATGACAACAGTAAAGTATTAAAAAAATTATAATTAAATTATAATATGATATAAAAATAATAATGTTACTATGGGCAATCTAAGATTATTTTGTTGTTTTGTTCTTAAATGCGTTGTGTCGTTCACAAAGAAAAATAAAATCAAGTTGAAATACCGTTATTATTTTGTTCTTGCATCTTAACTATTTTAATTAAAAAATCAGTTGGTAAGGTATAGGGAGACTTGTATTTTATCCAAAACTTTCTTCAAAGTGAGCCGTTGAAGACATTCCTACAAATATGTATTTTTTATATATGTATATTTTAATAAATAGTTTAGGTAAAAGTAATTATAAATATAATAAAGAGTTTACAAGTTTACAAAAAGGAATAAATTAAAACTAATTTTAGGTTTGCACTATGCATTATACGTAACTTTTGAATCTCTGGCAATATTATGTTCAAGAACAAAACGTTTTGTTTCCGGGATAAGATGTATTGTGACCTACCATAATGTTAAATCTGACTGGAACTTTGATATCGGAAGATGAGTGTGTGTGCGTGTGCCTGTGATAGCAAAATGACATGCTGTATCGAATTGGAGGTTTTCAGAAATAGACTTGATCTTTTTTTTACTTACTTGTTCCTTGACATCGTTAAAATTTCCGGTGTAAGGAAGTTGTACCTTATTCCTGGTTTCTGGCGTAATTATAGGATTAACATTTTCTAGCGAAAATTCTGACAAAGATTTGTCTTGTTTTGTTTGAGGCGCATTATTTTCTTCGTGTTCAATTGGGAATTGAGATGGTTCATCTTCGTCTTCTTCTTCTGTAACGTCTCTCGCTTCGTCCGGATCACGTTTCCTTTCTTCGTTATAAAATTGTTTTAATGTGAACTTTGCCTTACGATTTTCATTGTTGTCGTCCTCGGTCTCATCGCTAGTTATTCGTGGTTTTTGATTCCTTACATTTTTTTCAGAAGGATTTTCGTCATCAGAAAAATCGCCGAATTCACTTAATTCGTGCCACGGCTCTTGTGCCGGTCGTTTTCTTCTTTGATTTTTTCTTTGTAATGGTCTTCCTTGCTCTACAATTTCTTCGTTCCAACCAGTAGGTTTAGTGTCGATTTTCTTTCGCCGTCTTTGAGGCATTTCTGTATGTGACCTGTATTTATCTTCATTGTATGGTTGGTACTCTTGCTGTTGAGTATATACTTCTTGAGGTATAGGAATCTCCGCCGAACCAGGATGCGGACGACGCTTATGTTTTCGTATAGGCCTTCGGCGTTTTGGCGGATTTTCTGGAGAACCGTCCCATGTATCGGTTTGCGTAGACTGCATCACAATGGGTTCCATTTTCATTGCTCTCCATGGCTGAAATATTAAAAAAAAACGTTTAAAATAGAGTAATGGTCTTGTACGACAGTGGATCTAATAAGTTTTATATATTACTAAATCTACTAATAAATAATAATCTATTAATACCATAATTAATGAATCGATTTTTTCACATCTCTTTATGAGAAGTAAATTATCAACCGCTTTGATATATATGTCGAGCAGAAAATTTTAATGTACTTGAACTTTCTATAATATATAAGTTATATAGGTTCTGGAAAATTATCTATTATATACAAGGACAAATGTAAGCTGCACATCTTCAGTGTTGTATTACAATAATATAAGACAAGTGCTACAAAAATGCTAAAATTTCACGTACACGTTTGTCATAGTGCAGCCGAAGCTTACCGAAATATTGTGCATGCGACCTATAGCAATCCTCAAGACTGTATTCTGCCCATGTAGAGCATTTTGGGCTTGGGTTCAACGTTTTTTGGGAAGGAGATTGACAACCGTACGAGAACGGGCTGACCACCGGAGGTAGATTGAGATATCGCACATTCTCTTGTTATATTATATATATATTTCTCTTGCTATAAAACGACACGCTCCCTGGTACTTGTACTTGTATACCATTGAAATATTTAGATACTGTCAATAGTCTAAAGAGGATAGACTGCTATAAATGTATTGATAAAAGTCTGGTATACTATTGGTTTTAATACTGTGTGGTTTTTTGTTGCTAAATTTATACTTCTAGTGCAAGCTAAGATTTCCAGAGATCACCCTTATGGTTACTTGCATAACAATACGCTTTTGATGTTTATTATTCGACTGAGTAATTGAATAATAAATGTCAGTAAGATATACATAATTAAAAAGTCGCAGTCATTGGAGACTACCGATAGAAGTGAAAACTTAAAACTATGAAATAGCAGTGGTTTTTATGGAATCATAATCTGTAAAATAAAATCTGTAATATTGCTCTGGTTTTCCACATACATTCATCATACATCATAATTTACATAGAATAAGAGTAACAAACGACCTGTTCGCAAGTGCATGCTGTGGCCCATAGACATCTGAATTTATCCTCAATTGAGAATCAAAATGCAGATGCGTTGTCACCCTTGAGGACTGAAATGGAATGCCTCGTTTCCAGTAAAGTGTCTCCGGAAATGTGAGAAGTGTAAGACCCTGGTCTTCTCGTATTTTGTGAGAGCGTGGTCGGCCGACCACAACTATTATAATATAAGTTGAAGCGTGGCTCTACCATGTAAAAGTTCTTTGAAGTCGGCTTTTAGTTTAATTAAAGATTTAATTTTACTGTTTAATGGTTTCCTCGCGTCACGCGGGGTGATACCAAATATTTCATTTTAATAAAATGGTATGCTATATAATAAATAATCTTTTTTTTTTTTTTTTTTTTTTTTATAGAAGAGGGGGCAAACGAGCATGCGGCTCACCTGATGTTAAGTGACTACCGCCGCCCATGATCAACCGCAACACCAGGAGAATTGCGGGTGCGTTGCCGGCCCTTTAGAAAGGAGTAAGCTCTTTTCTTGAAGGTCCCCAGGTCGTATCGGTCCGGAAAAATCGCCGGTGATAAACTATTCCACAGAGAGGTTGTACGTGGAAGAAAGCTCCTTGTGAAACGTACAGTGGTGGACCGCCAAGCATCCAGATGGTGTGGATGGTATCGGGACGTTTGCCGTGTCGTGCGTTCACGAAATTTGGCGGCTGGGATTAATCCGAACAATTCCTCAGAGCACTCCCCGTGATAGATGCGATAAAATACGCAAAGAGATGCAACATCTCTTCGCAACGCCAGTGAATCGAGCCGATCGGAAAGCACTCGGTCGTCGACGATTCGAGCCGCTCTGCGCTGGATGCGGTCAAGTGGAAGGAGCTGGTACTGGGGAGCCCCAGCCCAGAGATGGGAACAGTATTCCATGTGCGGTCGAACCTGCGCCTTGTAAAGTTGCAGGCGGTGTGCCGGCATGAAATACTGCCCCGCTCTGCTGAGCACGCCAAGCTTTTTAGAGGCCAATTTGGCCTTCCCTTCCAAGTGACCACGAAACTGCACGTCACTCGATATGTCGACGCCGAGGATTCCGATACTGGCTGAGGCAACAAGGGGAGTGCCTTGAAACTGAGGGGATACGACAAAGGGGTTCTTTTTAGCGGTTAACGCGCAAACTTGTGTCTTCTGGGGGTTAAACTGGACTAGATTTAGTCGTCCCCAATCCGAGACTCTGTTCAGCAAAGACTCGACTTCAGACACAAGTTTGTCCCGGCACTCGGAGACGTTTTCCCGAGAAATATTGGCTCGGCCGGTGTAAAGAGCATCACCAGTGCTGTCATCTGCATAGCAATGAATGTTACGGGTATGCAACATATCATTGATATGCAGAAGAAACAGCGTTGGCGATAGCACGCAGCCCTGTGGAACACCAGCATTAATAGGCTTGCAATCGGAGCTTGCACCGTCTACAACGACCTTGATGCTCCGATCTGCAAGAAAGCTGGTGATCCAATCGCACAATTTCTCGGGAAGCCCATAGGAAGGGAGCTTCGAAAGAAGCGCTTTGTGCCAAACCCGATCGAAGGCCTTCGCAATGTCCAAACTAACGGCCAATGCCTCCCCCTTGAACTCTACTGCCTCCGCCCATCTGTGAGTGAGGTAGACCAGAAGATCACCAGCTGACCGACCACGGCGAAAACCGTATTGGCGGTCACTAATCAGCTGGTGATCCTCAAGGTACCTCATGAGCTGGCAGTTTACAATGGACTCCATTGTTTTGGAGAACAAGGAGGTGATGGCGATTGGCCGGTAGTTGGACGGGTCTGAGCGGTCGCCTTTTTTAGGGATCGGGTGGACGAAAGCAGTCTTCCATGATTTTGGGACTACGCCTAGGGAGTAGGAGTACCGGAAAAGACGCGTTAAAACCGGTGCCAACTCTGGAGCACACGTCCTCAGCACAATTGGGGGGATTCCGTCAGGCCCACTCGACTTGTGGATGTCCAGGGAGAGGAGTGCTTTGCGAACCGAGCGCTGTGTGAACTGCACTTCCGGCATGGAGCACTCACACCGCGGGATGGTCGGCGGCGTACTCCCCCCGTCATCGAGAGTCGAGTTAGACGCAAAGAAGGAGCCTAGAAGATCGGCTTTCTCCTTTGCAGTATGGGCCAGTGAGTCGTCCTCCCTGTGCAGAGATGGAAGAGATGGCTGACAGAAATTCCCCTGGACAGCCTTGGCGAGAGACCAGAATGCACGGGTTCCAGAAGGAAGGCGAACGAGTCTCTCGCCAATTCTGCCTATGTGCTCTGACTTTGCCTTGGCAATGACTCTTTTGAAGGACCTAGAGGCGGAATTATACTTCTTTTTTAGAGCGCTGGTGTTTACATCCCGGGACGCTGATGCATCAACCCAGGCTTGGTAGCACTCCTGCTTATAGCATGATGCTATTTTACAGGAGCGACCAAACCATGGCTGAGATTTGCCTCCAATGGGCACCACAGAGGAAGGAATAAAAAGTTCCATACCCTGAAGTACCACATCAGTAACAGAATCCGCAACAACGTTGGGATCATCCGGCGAGAAGCAAACCCGCCCCCAAGGGTAGGATGCAAAGAAAGACCGCATCCCATCCCAATCGGCTGACCTATAGTGCCAAACACGGCGGCAGCCTGCAGAATGCAACCGCGATTTCAGCGTGAGTGGCACAACACTCCGGACCAGACAATGGTCCGAGGAGCCTAAAGGGGCGTCGACGGAAATCTGATATCCGTCCGGGTGAGAGGTCAGCAGAAGGTCCAACAGGGAAGGTGCATGATCCTCCACATCTGGAATCCGCGTAGGCGAAGTAACCAGTTGTGTCAGACCATATGCCAAGGCAAAATCGTGAACAGATCTCCCCGCATGATCGGTTAAACGTGAACCGAGCCATTCGGCGTGATGGGCGTTAAAGTCGCCGAGGATCACGATCTCTGCAGAGGGGATCTGCTGTAGCAACGAATCTGCAGCCATTTGGACGTGGTCGAAGAGTCGGTCTGTTTCGGCATTACCGCTGTGGGACCTATAGAGGCACCCGTAGACGCGCGGATGGTCGTCGCTGTCTACGCGTAGCCAAAGGATGGACAGGTCCGAACCTTCAAGTCTGCCGAGGCGTCGAGAACAGATGTCCTCTCTGACGTAAACGCAAACTCCAGCCCGAGGCACAAAGGAGTGTTCCAGTTTGTACCCCGGGTAGGAGAGATACGAAACATCAGCCGGAGAGGACACCTGCGTCTCGGTCAGAAAGAGCAGAGCCGGCCTCGCCGTCTCGAGATGGTAGTGGACGGCGTTTAGGTTAGAGTGAAGTCCCCTGATATTGCAGAAATTCACGGACAGCGTGGCAGGGGTCGCCTTGGTCTTGTTGCTCCGTTTGCCCCGAGCAGTTGTAGTCTTGAGCGGAATTTCGCCCCCCCCAGAATACGCGGGGCAGCCTGAGCACCCACGCTCAGAAGTGGAGAAACATGGTCGTGGATGCTCAGCGAGGGATTCTCCAGGGGTGCTGGTACCCTCCTGGGGTAGTCTATCTTTATTTAATTCCGCTACCATGTTGATGGGGGGGGGGGGGGATTTGGGC
Organism: Parnassius smintheus behrii; assembly: GCA_036936625.1. Classification (NCBI taxonomy): domain Eukaryota; kingdom Metazoa; phylum Arthropoda; class Insecta; order Lepidoptera; family Papilionidae; genus Parnassius; species Parnassius smintheus. The sequence continues at coordinate 21,361,820 of JAUPFT010000019.1, read as the reverse complement.
CTCCGGCCACCTGCACTCACCGACGAAACGCGGAAGCAGAACTTCCACTTCACGCCGGTATTCTGTGAGGTCGTGGTACCACCCCGGTTTGAGCCGGCCCATACGTGCAACAGCAAAGCTGCCGCATGGCTCTACCACTGTAAATCTAGCAGCAATTTAACCATATTAAGATTAATTGACAAACTTAAAATATTTGGATATAGTAACTGGTAACCTGGTAGATTAATGATTTCTTAAAACAAAAGTTAAATTTTAATCTATGGTAACCGCGGTTAACTATGACATATGGACGTTGAACATCTCAGTCCCGCCCGTGACCATGAGTGCTGTAAAGCGTTCGAAACGTCGGGTATTTAAAAAGTTAAATATACGCGATAAATTCCGTAAAAACTAGTATTATTTCAACTGGTAGATTAATTTGCAACAGAGTACATAATATCAGATTTTTTTTTATAAGATAAGGTTGACAAACGAGCACACAGTCCACTTGATTGTAAGTGGTTACTGCGGCCCATAGACATCTACATCAATCCTAGATCACAAATCAATATGCAGATGCGTTGTCACCCCTGAGGACTAAGATGGAATGCCTCGTTTCCAGTTAAAAGAGTCTTCGGTTCTGTACATTCACCATATAAAACACAGTAGCGTTAAGCTGATATTTGACGCTAGTATTCTGTGAGAGCGTGGTCGTTCCCCGGTCGAGCCGACCCATTCGTGCTACAACTATACCAGTAATATAGCTGCAGCATGACCCTAACAACACAAATTGGGTTGGTGTAACATGTTACGGCTAAAAGCCTAAGTATGGATACACCTAAGTTTAGCTGGCTGCAACCAGGTGAAGACGATTACGTTTGGTTAAACTTAGTAGTCCGTGACCGTCGAAAAGCGCTGGTCAACAGTAACAAGTAGAAAATTAAAATAAATGAGTTAAATAATAAACCAGTGTTGTGGTGGTTTGTAACTTGCCCAATTTTGTTTTAAATTAAAGATTTTTAAAGTAAAGGTCCCTCATTTCTCAAAGGGTTTTCAGAACAGTAAAGGGGTCACCGTACCACGCGCTGCCCAATCTATGCGATATCCACATAAAAGTATTTTTTTAAGTAAAAATTGCGTTCAAGATACCAATTCGATGACAGCCGTTAATGCCGTTTGTTGCTTATTTTATCAACCAACCATACCATAACCATATAATTTGATGAAATTTTGGTGTGTATTTGAGTGGATGGATTAGAGTTAGACTTACAATTACAATGCGAAGCGCTAAGTGACGCTGTTGTCGAGATCCAAAAATTATTATTTACAAATAATTTTTATTTAAATAATCTTGTATTTAGCCATTTTTCTTTAATCGGTATAAGGTTTAAGTATTATATTTCCTGAATAGTTTAATTGTTTTCAGCGTGCTTTGACGGAGTTTTTTTTTTTAAGAAAAGGAAGAACTACATAAAAATCAAATATATTATTCAAATTATTACTTATTGTTATTTATTTACTTGTAAATTCTTCTATTTATTCTTTTATAATCAACCAGTTCCATAGCATTTAGAATTTGCTAAATTTTATTGGCAGTCGAATTGGTGATCGCAGGACCAAATGACTCCTTTGACTTCTTCCCGCCTTCTATTAAAGGCCCTGAGCCCTTCTGCGTATTTCGCTATTTCTCTATTCATATTTAGCTGACTCTTACACCAACTCTTTACCCATAAATGACACCATTAATAATCAATAGTAGGCATGAGTCGGATATATCAAAACGAATCTAAAATCCGATTTCAAACACAAATCGATTCGTATAGATTGCTCAAACTAGAAAATCCGATTTCAAAAATCGACCTAACTAGCTAAACTCTTACGATCTTTACAACCAATCCAATCCAAATCGAAAACAAAATCGACAATATATAAACTTAAACGCAAACTGTTGCGTAGAAATCCAAATCCGTTTTTTCAGTGGCTCTCTCGATGACGTGAAGTTTGCGATTCAGATTTCGGTTTGTCGGCTTTAGAATATCGAAATCTATTACACATTGAGATATGGGATCAATATTATCCTTACTGCTTAGTACATAAAGTCTATATTGGCTTTGCGAGATTATGCGTTGTTTATTTCAGTTCAGTGTGCGATCAATATCTGTCTTATTGTTAAGTCGTTTAAGGCTATATTTGCGAGATTGTGTGATGATAGATTTTTGTTTTTAGTTACGTGTTTGCTTACTTAAAATAATTTTTTGTTTTCATGTTGTTATGTTTTAGACTTTCGAACGACATCTAAGTACGCAAACGAATTGGCGTAGCTAAGCGATACTGAAATCGGATTTTTAAAAACGGATTTTGAAATCGATTTTGAAATCTGAAATCGGATAAATATCGGCTTGCGTTCAAATCCAAAAACGCCCATGCCTAATCAATAGTAATAAAAACTGTTGACAAATCATTACACATGTTTTCGAATGGCTAAATCGAAAGTGAAAACGTAAAAGTAAAAATAAAAACAGATGCATACAATCGCAGCGTGCGAATTGGCGACGGTAAATTGTTTTAGGCCTTGTTCGAACGACTTATTGTAGTTTGTTTATTCGTTAACTTAAGTGTTTGCTGGAACAACATGTATTTGAATGATAATTAACAAAACTTATTTCTTGTGTAAAATATGCCTTTATTTAATACAAAAATGTCTTAATCGACTTTCAAAAAGAGGAGGTTCTCATTTCGACTGATATTATCTATGTCGATTGTGAACCGGTTTAAATGATTATTTTTTTTATTAAATAGGCTATATACTTTAGGAGTGCTCCCAAATTTATAGGAAACAATTCTACCATTAAGGTTGGCGAATAAAGGAATGTAGTTTTAAATGTAATTTTTGTGACGACATTGAGATCGTGATATTCCTTATGGTAGCCAGATACACGCTAGGGTGTACCCGTCAGGTTTGCCTGTACAGTTACACCCGTCAGGTAAGCTTGAGCTGAGTAGATATATATATATATATATATATATATATATATATATATATATATATATATATATATATATATATATATATATATATATATATATATATATGCGTATTTTATCGTATCTAGTATGGAGAGTGTTTTGAGGAATTGTTCGGATTAATTCCAGCCGCTCAGTTTCACCATCGCACGTTGCGACAAAACTCGCGATACCATCTGGAAGATTGGCGGTCCACTACTGTGCTGTCTCGAAGCAGTTTTCTTCCTTCCATCAGAGATTATTCCAGACCGATACGACTTAGGGATCTTCAAGAAACGAGCGTACTCTTTTTTATAGGATTTTTATAGGATGTGGATGCTGTGGCCCATAGATATCTTATCCTAGATCAAAAATTAAAATGCAGATGCGTTGCCAGCCTCAATGCAAATGCCTCGTCTCCAGTAAAAGGGGTATCCGGTTCTCTACACTCACCATACGAAACACAGCAGCATTGAACTGCTATTTTACGCTGGTATTCTGTGAGAGCGTGGTCCTTCCCCGGTCGAGCAGACCCATTCGTGCTGCAACCACAATATAGCTGCAGTATGGCTCTACCACATCTTCCGACGCAGTAGAGCAGTTTATTGTTTGTTTTATTGAGGCATACGAAATTCAAACGAAGATACCGTGAAAAGTAGTATAATACCGCGAAAAGTGTTGTCAATTTATTGAAAGAATAAACATTTGAGCGGGAAGGCAGCAGCATCAACATCAGGATGCAGGATACAGTGGTAAGAAAAGCTACATTGCCTCATGAAAGACTAACAGTGACGTTAAGATATCCTGCAAACGGTAAAACAGACGAATGTCTTGAATATTCTGCCTCAACTGGCGCCAGCACAGGCGACCGCCACACGCGCTCGATTTTGCTTGCACAGTGAACAAAATATTTTTTGTTGCCTATACAAATGTATGGAAACCTAAAAACGCGTTCCTGTTATTCACATGTACCGTTTGACTGTACAGGTGAACCTGTCAAGTACAAACCTATAGTACATGGCTACTTTTAGACGATTTAATAACGTAAAAATTAACTTTAAATAAAAATTAAAAGCAGACTTCATAAAACTAAATAGAATAAAATAATTCCATGTTCTTAAGTCGGGCTTTTTAAACCATATGTCTTATTAGCACTGAATTCATGATGTGAAATTATTTAATACTTTTTAGTATTTTGAAGTCGGCTTATTTAGTTTTCTTTTTACTAAAAGTTATTTATGGCTTAAGCTTGCCTAGTTAAGTTGATAATGAAATAAAACATTAACAGTACGGGAATCAGCTCCTCACCGGCCCCTCTACCTGGCGTGGTGAATATGGTATCTGGATAATGCAGCTAGGTTTTTTTTTAAATTGGAAAGCCTATGTTCAGAATTAGATTTAAAAATACCTACTATTATGTTGGAAAACTTTTTTTTTACTTCTTTTATTTTTTGATAAAATATTAGTAATCCTATTCATTAACATTACTAATATTCCCGTTAACCACTCCTGGTAAGCTGAAAATGCTTGTGTTAGGAGTGGTTCACAACAGTAGTCTAAAGGTGGATTCGAACCCGCGACCTTTTAAGTTCGCTTAAAAGGTCGCGGTTCGCTAAGGCTACTGTCGCTTCATGTTGGAAAACTTATCTACCATATGTGTCTTTCTCTGTCAAATTAACTGCATAATAGCTGATCCATTGTACATTATTATGCAACTAAAAGAAAAATTTAAAAGTCCGTAGCAATTATAGACAGATAATATTTAACCGACTCCCATAAGGAGGTATTCAATTCGACTGTATGTTTTTTATGTGCTGCTGGTGCTTCTTGTGTGGTCCCATATAAATTTGATCAAGATCTGACCAGTAGTTTTTGAGTTATCCTTAATAATGCGTATTTAATTGACTTCGAATACTTTGATGGTGTTCTCATTTTATTTATATTGAAGTAGAACGTTAGTTTATACCGTGGGCCGTGGGTGCGGGACTTTTTAACTGATCGAAACTTTCTTCAATCTAGAGTACAGTTATCTGAGTTAAGGTAATAAAATATGACCCAAGCACCTTGCGCAATAAATAGAATGTGTACTGTTAAATAAACAAATATTGTAATAATTAACTATTAGCATTAGCTACGACGATTACCGAATGTAAAAAATAATACATTCGTAGATACAGGCAAAACATAACTTTTTGTAGTACAACAAATGTCCGTGCGATGAAAGAGCGCTACGTACACTAGAAATAAGAATATTACAAATTAAAAAAAAAACAACCACAGTAGCACACATATGTTATAACTTATAATAAACAGGTATCTGATTCCGACGTAACGCTTATTGTAATATAATGGAAGGCCCGAAAATATTTTGTATTTTTTTTGTTGATTTCACATAAATATTTTTTTTTTATAGAATACGGATGACGAAACGAGCACAGAGTCCACCAGATGAAACCTGAATAATAAATATATTAAATTATTCCAGGTATTACGTCTCATTCTCCACGCTGTATATTATGTTAGTCTTATATCTGTTGAATTAGAATGTGTAATAATTTGTTTAAACATTAGATTAATAAAATATATACAGTCGTCAAACCTGCGATAATTCGAACCTCTCTATAATTCAAAGATATCACGAGTTCCCTACAAAATCTCTTTATATTTCGGACTAACTCAATACGTTTTTATGCACTTGGTAATTCCAACGGAAAAATCATTGCTACGTAACAAAACGACCCTTAAATTCGAACTCATTAGCGTCAAACGCTCGACAATTCAAAGTTGCAGAAAGATTGTAATTAGTAAGTACATTTTGAGACAAGTTCAAACTTGTATCATCTTTTCGACGATATATCAGAACCGTTGGCAGAGGTGTCAGTTAGGGAAGTAAAAGCCTCATTCGATACCTTACAAAGCTTCTGTCTACAAAACGAAAGTGATGAAAAAGCATTTCAGGCACTTTTTCCTCTTAAAAATTATTGCGCAGTCTGAGCAGTAATAATGTGCTTTGAAGCAAACCAGTATAGGTACCTAACAGAGTTCTTTCGAAAGATTAATTAATTCACACTATGAATATGTACGCGAATGTACCTCTAAAGTTTTATCATTGTTAAAGAATAGCAGTTAATAAATAACAATTGATCAACACTTAATAATTCGAAGTTTTATTTATTTTCTCTCAAAAATTTCGAACCATTTGATATTACAAACACTCGATAATTCGTAATATTCCCTCGAGTTTCGAATTAAGGAGATATAGAAAGTCAGCTCAAATTCTAATGTCGCCCCACTTCCCCGCGCGTCGTATGCTATGTAAAGACATGTTTGTAATCACTAATACTGTAAGTAGATAGGTCGTTAGATACTTATTTCATTAGGTTTATCATATTTATGCCTCTTTCTTTACGCCAACCCAGTCGCTTCTTATTTTTATTACGGTTATTTCCCATTTTAATTTTATGTCGTCCTGTTGCGTAATGTGTATCCTGATCGTAAATGACACATCTTCCCCTTTCAAAGGCCGAAGCGACACTGACCGAGCGGCAGGAAACAAGCTTCAAGACGCCGATAATTTAGGTAACTTCTTTTTGCAGTGAAAATAATGGTAATTTAAAAAAAAATAAAAACATTAGCCCTGCTTTTGCATTTAACTGCTTTGCTTTGCATACTAACTGAACTAACTATAAATAGTTAGTTCAGTTAGTATGCAAAGTTTCATGAACTAATTTAAAGTATTTTATGAATACCAGCTGTTTATATTTCAGTTTGGAGGTTTATATTTTTTTTTCTATCGAGAAAATTTTACGGAATCGTGTTTTCGCCTAACATAGTACTTAACATTAATCCTCAACTTTACCATATATTTATTTCAAAATTAATGCTGCAATATTTTCGGTATAACGGAGGATCTTGTTAAGCCATTTGAGGTTATATTTCCCCTTAACGAGACTCGGCTGTAGTTATGTAAGCGACTATCACTTACACTATCAGTTTCTTCGTATTTATTTAAACATGCTGTGGCAGTAATCAATAAGAAGCTTTATTTTTTTCTTAAATAAAAGTCCTTTTTTAAATTATGCTTTAAAAGTAAACTTAGTTGATTTGTATAGAAAGTTTAATAACATTCTTTTAAAAAGAGTTCACGTTTTTGCGAACATTAAAATGCTATTTATTAAAGTTTTTACAACCATCGTTGATATACATTGTACATGTTATTAAACATGATTATATCATCATTGGCGAAGAAAGCTGTTACAAAACCGATGTTATAATGTTGAAAGTCGAAAGCGTCCACACCGGTTCTGCGCTTGAACTTGCTGCCAGATGGTATGCAAATATTGGAACATTATCGATCTTTTATTGTATGTATATTTATGAATTCAAATTTCTACGCTTTTAACTTATAGATTTTTACTTTTAAATAGAATAAAAATGTCTTTGAATTAATTTCGATTCTACCTATGTATATATTATAATATTTATCAATATATCGCTTATTAACACGAAATATAACTAAACACTACTTATATTATATAATATGTTGTGATTATTTTTTTTAAAATATTTGATATTTATTTATAGGCGAAATTTAATGTAATAGCGTCTTTGCATTCATCTATGTAGCTTGCGTCATTTATTTTAGTCCAGAGCTTTCTTCAGTTTCGATTGTTTAAGAATTGTTAGCAAACATTTAATATTCTGATGATAACGAACTGTAAAGAATTCGTATCTTAATCTTTGATTATGTGTTTATGCTGATTTCGACCAAGATAACAACTTATTCTGAATATGTTGAAAAATGTTTACTAATAAATAATTTATTACTTTGCAACCTTCCGCTAACTAATTACAATGATGTGTCTTACCTGGATTGAAGAGCACCTCCCGCCCTCCCTCAATTGCGTGCACTAACTCCGTCATCACTAGTCCCAGCACCACTACTCCCAACACCACTACTTCCAACACCACTATTCCAGGTAAGACACACCATCGACAACAATACGACACGTGTTTCGCCTCTACACGAGGCATCCTCAGGTAATGTAGACTCTACGGCGACTGACCGCTCGGTCTTTCTTCGTCTTTCATAAATAATTTATTATAATGGATTTCCGCAAAGTTACGCCTGATTCTATCAAAATGTTTACTGTATTCTATAAATGTAAACGCAGTCGCAATCGAAATCCGATTAATTACAATTTTGCTCAAACGTTGGTCCGGTTACGATTTGCCCCTCATACAGATTTTTATACGTGGGAGAGCCATGCTGCAGTTGTATTAGTAGTATAATTGTAGCACGAATGGGTCGGCTCGACCGGGGAAGGACCACGCTCTCACAAATACCAGCGTGAAATAGTAGCTTAATGCTTCTGTGTTTCGTTTGGTGAGTGTAGAGAACCGGAGACCCTTTTAACTGGAACGAGGCATTCCATCTTAGTCTTAGTGACAATGCATCTGCATTTTGATTCTTTATCTAGGATTGATGTAAATATCTATCGGCTACAGTATCCATTTACTATCTCGTGGATTGTGTGCTCGATTGTCACACTTATTCTATAAAAACTATTACTCAATCTTATTTTATAAAAGAACGATTACAATATTTCAATAAATAATTTTAACTAACGTTGCGGTATACTTAAGGAGAAAAACACTTATACTCATTTGAAGTTTCAGCATGACAGAATACGGTAGTACACATCGTTTGATGTTGATATTTTTTAAAATATCGGATTTTCGATATATCGATAGTTATAAATATATCTATATCGGTGTTTTATATATAAGTTTATTAATGGATATATCGAATATCCGTTATTTTAAAAAATATCAACGTTCCTAGTTTGAACTGATCAGTTGGAATGATCAGTTGAACTAACCGAGTAGCGACCCGCCTCGGCTTTGCACGGGTGATTTCTGAATCTTGACTTCTACCGGATCCAAATGTGAATATAACCCATCTAGGGACCCATTCCAATACTCGCACAAAAAAGAACGACGGGTTGCACTCCGGGAGTGCAGGCAGAAGTGAAAACCTGAATATTAACGTTGTGCATTTTTGATATTTTGGAATGGTTAGGGAATAATTTTGCACGAATTGCTTTAATTATCAGTATAAAAGTACTGTAATTTATGTGGTAGAATACAATATTTATTTATTGCGCTATCGTACACAAGCATGGCAATTTATATTACATTAAAAAGTTTATCTCTCAGAAAATGCGGCGTACTATCTACTCTCTATTCGTCTTACGAATTTTCGATCAGGTCACGTGTCCTGACGCGAGTTTAACATTTTTTACCCATTACAAAAAAGTGTACAACGCGCTAAAGAAGTTTTCACAAAAATCATCAAAATCGATTGGATGGTTTCAAAGTCTAAAACGGGTATAAGTAGAAACATTTTTTGTGTTTTATATAGATGAATTAAATTATTTATAGTCTTTTAGTATTATTATGTTTCCATTCTAAGAATTCAAAATTTAAAATTAAATGCCGGAAGTGGATGCTCTAAGTACATAATAACGTGTGGTTAATTAAAACAAAAGTAATTACTAACTTTCGAAATTCAACTTATTATATAATTTTGTTAAGGGTAAACAACTACACTATACGTTGATTGCTACTCGTACAAAGGCTATTAAATTAAAGTGCTCCTTTGTACATTACCGTGTAGAGGCTGTATCAGAATATCCACTACCTAACCCATATCATCGCGTGGGAGTCGTAAAAGGCGACAGAGGGAGACAAATCAGAAGATGGGCGGTAGCGTCATCTTAATATCGACTAAAACTAAAAAAGTGCGCTTGCGAAGCGTGGCAACTGTGGCAAATATCCCTCCTATTAGATAATCTATGGGGGAGGCCTGGAGGCCTATGTTTAACAGTAAACTATAATACACAATAGAATGGCTGTCAACCTTATTTTATACGAGGGTTGGCTTCGCCAAACCCGATTCGCTGTGTTGACAGACTGAGTAAATTTACACGTTTTAGACTTTTGATTAATGTTCAAGATCATCATTAAATTTTAATACATATTTATTTGTAAATAGGGTGCAATTTGGCATTTTCTAAATAATTTCAATGCTAAATTTGAAAACGATTGTAACGTAAAAACACATCTCGTGTTGACATTTATACGTGTGAATTGACGTGTTAGTGACATTTTATTGGCTACGCGGGCTCGGCCCACTCCCCCGTTCTATTATGTATGTATTATAGTATTCTATACCTGTAACGGTAACTTAATTTAAGCTACATACTTAATTTTCTTCTTTTGCATTTGCCATAATCATCACACATTTGGATATTTTATATAATTTTTTTATAGTATACGACTTTGTGTTCTTGTATCTGTTATCCTCTTAGTTTTAGTTTTATAAGGCGGCAAAACTTAAGGTGACCATATAACCTTTACGTATAACCTTAAACCCTCACGTATAATACGCTTTTAAGAAAATTAGACAGTTAAAATGGCGATGGACAGGCCATATGGCAAGAGAAAGCAGGATAATATTGACGCAAATCATAACAGAATGGCAACCACGTGATGGCAAAAGAAAAAGAGGTAGACAAGCAAAAAGATGGACAGACGATATCAAGATTATTGGAGGGACGATCTTGACTAGAAAAGCCAACAACAGAGAAGAGTGGGAAGAGCTGGAAGAGGCCTATGTGTCACAGGACACGCTGATCACTAAACTTGGAAAACCGATATGCTAGATTATAATTAAGTTAAAACAATCATACACTATGTAAAACAAAATGTTTAGAATCACCAATAAAGACTTAATAAAAAAAAAGAAAGTAGCACGACGCTCGTTTGTACGGCACAATAAAAATCCTACGCAGTTGAGAAAACTTGCCGATATCGCCAGATAGCTAGATGTATCTTTATTCGAACATTTTCTTTTTAAATGAAAAATATCCTGTTACGTGTATCTTATACCTGATCTTCCTTATTACCCTCTTAAGTTCAACAAGTTTTTAGTTGTGCCTTTTGTAACTAAGAAAATGAACATCCAGTTATAAAACTAACTTCACGATTAGCTTTAGACTTGAAGCTTTTGAATATAACTGAATGATAATGCAATACAAACTAACTTTCTTGTCTGTGTTTTAAAATTTTTTTTGTAATTTTGTTTGTTTAATGATATATAGCATCCTTAATGGGCAACGAGTTGGTAATCATAACTATTCTAGGTACTATTTTCCCCTATTATGCACACATTTTAAGCACTAAGTCATAAGAACCAAAAAAAAACATAATTATAAAATACTAAATAATTTTATTGCATTTTTGTACTGCATTAACTGAAAAATGAATCGAAGTTATCGATTGTGTGCTGAACTTGTAAGATATTAACTTTTAGTATGGCTTTATTATTTTAATTTCTTTATATATTTTGTTCGCTGGTCTGAAATAGACATAACTGAAAAATTTATTATTGTTTAACCTTTTAAAAGGTCGGTAAAAATAAATTTTCGTGATAAAATGATAAAGCTCTTCTTTTATACTAATAAAAGCTTTTTCAATTTCGACTCTAAAAACTAAATTCCTCGGTTATTAAGTGCAAGTAAACGCTTCAGTTACGTCTGCAGATAAATCCACCTGATCCGATTTCTAAAGAAACCAGTTTGTATCTACTTACAAGTAACCAAATAACCTATTTTGAACTATTATAGTAAGATAAATAAAAAAAGGAAGTTAAATACGTATATTAAATATATTGTATGTATATGCACGTATTTATATATTTGTATATATTTATGTATAGGTAATATATGTATACGTTATTTATTAGTAAAATGTATATATTATATAGTGAATTATAATATGTTTTGTGTTCTTTTATTCTATATTGCCACAACTGCGTCAAATTCTCACCACTCTATGGATTGTCTGATAGAGAATGCCTCAAGGCATTAAGTCCGCCATTTATATTCTTTTTTTTAAGAAATGCAATAAAAACTAAATAAATAATGTTTTTTGATATTTTAATAATTATCAAAAAATACGAAAATAATTATTAATTATATAAATATTAAGTAATGAACAAATTGAGGCCTCCGTGGCGCAGTAGTGGCTTAGCAATGAGTTGCAGCACTTAAGGCCGCTGGTTCGAATCCCGCACGGGACAAGTATTTGTATGGCCTACAAATAATTGTTTCGGGTCTGGATGTTTGTCCTTGGAAAATTTATGCATGTAAACTGCCTCCACGAAACAGGAGAAAATCCTAACGTAGATAACGTTTTAGAAGAAAAAAATTAAATTACCGGTTCATAGTTATTCGTGACGGAGTCCAAGTCTTTCGGTCGCAGGTCCCGCCGATACTCTTCAAAATCCTCTTCCGCTGAATGTACAATAATCACCAATGCGGCCAACGTACTCAATAGTGGCATGATGGTTCTCCAATTTACATCCATATTATAGTAACGAAAAGAAAAGCCCTATATTTTCTTGAATAACACAAAATTCACTGATAAATTATTAAAGTTAGAGCACTGACTTAATTAAAAACCTTTTTTCTCCAATATTCGTTTTAAAACCCGAACATAACACGCCTAGTGATTAAGAACGAAAACACGTAGGAAAAAAAGATAGAAAAGGAAGAGAAAGAATTAATCAATTGAAAATGTTCGCATGCAACTACTAATTGTAGTTTTCGAATTTCAACTCGTTCGATTTCTTACTTTTTATTTTTACATTATTGCTGCTTATTTTAAACAGGCTTAAAATTATTACTGGCACTCAAGAATGATTATGTTAGTATATATGCAGAGGAGAAAAATGCAAAATTTCTCGCGTGAATTTCCCTCGGTTTTTTTTTAAACGTGAAAGTGACATGCACACGTTAACTTACGACAACTCGATACGTACGAATGGCGCGACCACTGGCGATAGGCTAACCTGACTCCGCGAGATCATGCCTTGCGCTTAGTACTTACACGAAACTTAACAATAGAAGTAATCAATGAAAAATGAAAAGCGTGTTATTCATTCTTTTCCATTGCTTTATGATCTGCGGATTACCTGATATAAGAATGACTACTGTTTTTTTATTTAATAAACACTGTGAAAAGAGTGATTCTTTCTAGCTTCTTCCTATTCAATTATTGTCAATTGAATTTATTTAAATCTGTATAACAAGTCGACGTCTAAGACGAACGTTTTCTTAACCTCACCTGCACTGCACCATTCTATTTAGAGAAGACTCCCACTCTTAGAGTATAAATAAGCAAAAGCTCACACGAATTTAATTAATTGATTGAGCCGAGCCAGTATCCATAACTCAACGTATAAGCCTGTATTTTGTCTATAGACACTTACAACTTATCGACTTATTGGGGTTGGAATAAAACGCTACGTCTTCCCAATGTTTTATGGGAAATAGCATTAGCATTGCAACCGTATCATCAATCCGTCGATCGTGGTGAGTATGGCCAAGTTTTCCATGTAATTATAAGAAGAGTTAAAAGTTTACTTTTCTTATAATCAGTCCACAGCTGGACGTTGGCCTCCCACATAGATTGCCTCATAAGGGGATAACTGCTATAGTTGCCACGCTTGGCAAGCGGGTTGGCGACCACAGTTTTTAGGGTTCCGTAGTCAACTAGGAACCCTTATAGTTTCGCCATGTCTGTCTGTCCGTCTGTCCGTCCTCGCTTAATCTCTGTGACCGTTAGCACTGGAAAGCTGAAATTTGGTACCAATATTTGTATCAATCACGCCGACAAAGTGGTAAAATAAAAATTGGAAAAAAATGTTTTATTGGGGTAGCCTCCCTATATGTAAAGTGGGAAGTGATTTTTTTTTTTAATTTCAACCCTAACGTGTGATATATTGTTGGAAAGGTATTTGAAAATGAATAGGGGTTTACTAAAATCATTTTTTGATAATGTCAATAATTTCGGAAATAATCGCTCCAAAAGTAAAAAACAATGTGTCCCCCCTCCCCTCTCTAACTTTTGAACCATAAGTTTAGAAAATATGAAAAAAATCTGAAAAGTAAAACTATATAAGGACTTTCTAGGAAAATCATTTTGAACTTGGATGGAAACAACAGTACCCACTACCGGGAGCAGTTGCAGGAGCGCGGAGCGCTGCTGGAGCGCGAACATAATGGATACCCACCTTTAAACTCATAAGTGTGAACACTTATTGTGACGGACGGGAAACTACGGAACCCTACACTGAGCGTGGCCCGACACGCTCTTGTTCATTTTTTATTTTTAGTCGTTATTTGGAAGACGCTGCTGCCCATCTCTTGATTTGTTTCCCCCTGATTCATGATGACACCCTCGATTATTGCACTGCCAATACATGGTAATTAATTAATGATAATGATGTAATGTTAATAATTATTTTTATTAGTGATTATCTTCATCATCATCATCATTACTGTCCATCACAATTCCACTGAAAAACGAAGACTTCTCCAAAGAATACCACAAAGCACGGTTCGATTTCTCTTACCAGTTCTCTTCATTCTCTTTTCATTCATCTACTTATGACCAGTAAAATTATAATAAAATTTCACTGTGTCATAAGTACCTACATAGATACTTACATATTTTTATGTTTTTATTTTATATTTAATACTCGGTTGTTTGGGTACTATAAATCATGAGGGGCCGCCCGGGCTCTGAGCTATTAGGGCCAAATCATTGCACGTTGATAAAACATAACCAAACAAACAATTTACAATAACAAATTCACTTCAAATCTTTAGAATTTGATTTAAATTAGACGTTTGATATCCAATAGAAAGCTGCAAGTTTATATCTAGTAAGGTAACTTACGATTTGTGATCGTTATCTTCACTGGAGCAAGACACATAAAGGCCTTTAGTATAAAGAGAATAATTACCACTGATCTTGCACTTTGAGGTCGAGCTAGCTACTTCAGACTGCTGTTAACGTGCTAAATAAATTAACATTTAATAAAAATGAAAAGCCGACTTCCGAAAAGTTTTATGCGTAAAAGAACTCTTACTTATGCGTAGAGAACTCTTACTTACTTTTCACCACTCCATTTTATCCCGCAAATATCAATATATGTAAGTCTATGAAATTGCCGTTTTAATGGAGTGGTCTCCTTGCATTTTACGTATGATAGAGTCAAAGTCACGGCAGATAGGTTGAAAATTTTGTGTTTTTTAATTTTATATTATTTTAATAATGCTGCAATTTATATATGTTGCTGATAAAATTATTTGATATATATATTTTGCATGGCAGACATACGTAGGCGGTCCCATAATGAATTGGCCTAACTATGAACCAATGAAGGAAATGAAACGAAACCAATTTTATTTTTCAATATAATCACCATGAATACTAACACACTTCTGACATCTGTGAATCAACATCTCTAAACCTTTATAAAAATAATCACATTTTTTATCCTCAAAATGACTGAAGACGGCCGCCTGCAACTCTTCATCGCTTGAAAATTTTCTTCCTCTTAAGTCCCGCTTTAAATTTGGAAATAAATAATAGTCGGACGGGGCCATGTCTGGACTGTAAGGTGGATGTTGAACTTCTGTGAACCCGCATTGACGAACTGCATCCTTCGAAACACCAGCGGTATGAACAGGGGCGTTGTCATGGAGCAACAGGACACCTTTAGACAGCTTGCATCTTCGTTTTTCCTTTATCTTGTCTCGTAATTTATATATTAAAGAAGCATGATATTCGCCGTTCACGACTGTATTACGTTCTTTAAAATCCACCATCAAAATGCCTTGAAAATCCCAAAATATTGTGCACATCAAGTTTTTAGTCGATTGTTGCACCTTTGCCTTTCTAGGGGGCTTTTCACCCTTATAACGCCATTCCATTGACTCGCGCTTGCTTTGTGGATCATAATACAAGATCATAGTTTCATCACCAGTCACTAGCCGCTCGATCACAGTCTTTGGATTTTCGCCACAAAGATCCCAAAACTCCGAAGCGCAGCGCACTCTTTCCTGTCTCTGTACCGCTGAAAGAAGTTTCGGTACCCATCTTGCACTCACTTTTTTCATGTGAAGATGTTCATGGATCGCGCGATGAACGGTACTCTTAGAGAGCCCAAGCCTTGCTGCAATTTCTCTAATCTTCAAACGGCGGTCACTCAGAACCTCCTCTTCTATAAGAGCAATCGTTTCGGGAGTGAGCACTTCCACAGGTCGACCGTCGTGGTCAAAGTCTTCGACGGTTTCTCTCCCGAGGCGAAACTCTTTCACCCAATTTTTCACTGTGCTATAGGAGGGGGCAGACTCCTTATACACGCCATCCAATCGTTCTTTTATTTGGGCTGGGGATAAACCTTCTTTAAACAGAAACTTTATGACACTTCGATACTCAGTTTTGACATTTTGAAAAAATACGCGACTCTCGTTATTCAAATGCTTGTTAAACTAAGACTAAGCATTTCATGTCGACGCATGTTTCTTATATTAAGTGCACGATAAACGTACTATTTAATGCAACACAACATGTAGCGACATGTCGCGGTGAACTATATCAGGCCAGTTCATTATGGGACCGCCTGGTATATTGTGGTTCTATCGTCCAGGCAGACAACGAATTTCAGTAGCCTCCATAAGCTCGTACTTATAGCACTTGCTTTAATCCAGTCTTTTTTTTTTATGAAACACGTCTAAGTTTTATTTTCAACCGACTCAAAAAAATTCTTAATTCGTCGGAATCTTTTTTAATGTATGTTAAATGTTAACCGATTTTTCGAAATCGCCTAAACCAATTTGGAAATATTTTTTTGTTTCAATATACTTCTCAGGTGCTTCCATTAAAATTTTATAGAAATTAGTCGAGCGTTTTTTTTATTATTGAAGTGTATTGTACAAAATTTTTAATTTTACTATTTGTACTCATAATAACAAAAGAACTTCTGTCAAATATTTCAATGTATTTTTGTACTTTAGTAGAGAAGCAAGGAGGATCCCTAAACCTCCTCAGATTCCTTAAGTAAGTCATCAGAATATGTAATTCCTATAAATATGAGTCCTTTCCGCTGTTTTGTTGTTCCAAAAAAAAAAACATAAACTACCCGTTTGAATTTTTCAATATTAAACGGCTTTCATAACTTCGAGACAAATTTTTTATATATAATATATGTAATATGCTACATACAGTAACACTAGAATGGAGAAAACTATCATAAATAGATTATTTAAATCTAGATACAATTACAAATGAACTATATAAACTTACTATAAATATGGTTTATATAATATTAATAAAATAACATTAACCAATCAGCTTAAACTATTTCGAATCTCGTGAATTAACTTAAAGTAGATTAAAGTACTTAGAACTACTGACTGCTCTTTAGCCTTATTATTATACGTGGTAGAGCTAAGCTATATTATGGTTGTAGCACGAATGGGTTTGCTCGTCCGGGGAAGGACCACGCTACCATGCCTCCATAATAAATATAGAATACCAGCGTAAAATAGCAGCTTAGTACTGCTGTGATTCGTATGGTGAGTGTAGAGATCCGGAGACTCTTTTTTACTGGAAATGAGGCAGGCATCTTAGTCCTCAGGGGTAACAACGCATCTGCGTCTTGATTCTTAATCGAGGATAGATGTAGGTGTCTATGGGCCACAACATCCACTTACCATCAGGTGGAGTATGGGCTCGTTTGTCATCCTTATTCTATAAAAAAAGCATCTGATCAATATTTGTACGCTGTGAAATATTCTACTGTTTTCATGCCAGTATAAAATCGTAAACAATACTCATTAGTATGAACAAAACTACGCTTTGATCAATGATCATACGATGCATATGATGTGAAACGGTATGCGAGCACGCGTCGCGCTGCATCCCTCGAGGAATGCGACGTGCGGATAAATATCTATAAACTCTCACTACCGCTTAGCTTACTTATCTATTTGCATTAGTTTTTCTTGTCACGAATATCAGTCGGGTTGTACGGGGAGCGCTAACTTTTCTCAATATGCTAACAACACCAGCACGTGATGCACCTTGTGGATTGATGGACGAGGCTCTAGCAACCAATTCGGTCTATAAATAAGTCACTATGAATGTATGAAGGTTCCTTGTATGAGTTTATTTATTTTGTTTTCAAAAACTTATTTCAATTCACCCTTGTTACCCCCAAGTTTTTGAATGAATGAAATAAAAACAAATTGTTAAAGCTAAGGGCTGAAGCAGCCAAGTTATTATAATTATAACCGCGTCATTTTTAAGACCGCCTCCCCGTTATCAAACAGTTATTGCCGTGAAACTTTTATATCTCTTACAAAATATACCTACTTTTAAATCGAACATGAAAATAATAAAGTATACGATATTTTCGTTATTATTCAGTTGTTTTTTAAGAATTTTTATTTTATTTTAATTGGCTGACCAACAGTGAGTAGAACTAAGTAAATACCTCACTATTTACAGGTTAGCAAGCATATACCGATATAAAGTTATATACCTATTATAAAACAAAACAAAACGAAATCAACAATTTAACATAATATTTATTCAAAAAAAGATATTAATATTTAATTCGCAACCATCCGCTTAATTAAATACAATAATGTGTCTTACCTGGATTGTAGAACACCTCCCGCCCTCCCTCAATTGCGTGCAATAATCCCGTCACCACTAATCCCAGCACCACTACTATTATTTAGTCGGTATAATATTTTTTCGGTTGGCTAGAGCCTCGTCTTAAAAGTTTTATACGTCAAATGCGAGAAGGGAATGCAACAATTAGTCCGTCAATATATCTCTGAAATATTTTATTACTCAGACATTTACGTTTTCTCACGATGTTTCCTTTTACGTCGTACACGTAGTAAATAACGCTTCAAGTTTTAATCAACAATTTTATTGGTGCCGGCGGGAATCGAACCTAGTTTGATTGACGTACTGTAAACTTACGGCGAATGCTTACTAGCTACCACGGCTCCTGGGGACCGTGTGATGGCTAAAACTCAACCAAAACTACCAAAGTCAGATGAATCGGACTGGTGATAGTAAGCAGCATCACTAAGGCGTGGGTATAGACCGACGCTCACTAAGCTGCCTGGTCAGTGTGGTAGTTATAAGCAATTGCATATTGAGCCACGCTGCAGCTATATAATATCCTCTAGACGGATTCTGGTCACGGCAGCTAGTCTTAGAGAAGAATAGCCATCTGCTCAGGACAGAATCAAGTGCACACGTCTGTGAGTAAACATAGGTGCAACTCTCTATTCCCTCTATTTTTAACTCGTTTAACATAGCCCCATGGGAAATAAATCCAATACTACAAGAAAAAATCAGTCGCAGGACGAAGAGCTTTACGTGATTTTCGAGGTTCGGGAGTGGAACACCGCTAATTTCCTGAATTTCGCTTTACATAAAAACCCAATATCTGATTTTGGAATCCGACACGGAATTCAAACCCGGGACCACATGTTCAGCAGCCGTACTTATAACGAGGCGATTACAAGCAGCTATAATTACTGTATTAGGAATGGGTAATAAACATTACATCCTAATCAAGGATTAGATGTGATGTGTATATATATATATATATATATATATATATATATATATATATATATATATATATACATATATATATATATAATCGGAATCTCGGAAAAACAGCTCCAACGATTTTCATAAAATTTAGTGTCCGGGGAGTTTCGGGGGCAATAAATTGATCTAGCTAGGATTTATTTTTAGAAAATGCCTGCTACAATATAAGAAGGTTTTTGACACTATGCTAACGATCGTAATAGCTCAGATGAATATCGAGTGGTCGCGAAATCGTAATGTCTTGGTTCGCGTCCCGTCTTCGGTCCGATTTTTTTCCCTTTTGTTCTCAAGTTCCCTTCTTTTGTGAGAAAATCTATTATGTCGAGCCCTTTCTTTAGTATTTTTTAAAAATACGTAAATTTTAATTATACTAATTGCACTCATGATTTTTTATTCAAATAACCAGTTCAATTTTATTCTATTATGTCAATAAGATCAAAAAATATTATTCATCAGTATTTAATTTGTATCTAAATGTAATTTCCAAAAAAAACCGAGCAAAGCTCGGTCATCCCGATACTTTAAATAAAGGAGGTACATATCCTACAATCAGTAAATCGAAACTTTTTATATTTGTGAATGTTAGAAACAAAAATAAAAAAATATTAATGTGTCGAAAACATTACTCAAAAATTTAAAATGTGTGAATTCTCTTGTCAACACAGCGAATCGGGTTTGGAGCTTTGAAGTAGTGATAATACGACGTAATTGCTTGTGTGCTTCCGACGACGCCAATCCTCGCACAAAATAAGGTTGACAGCCATTCTATTGTGTACTATAGTATTCTATGATATTTAGTATTACCTATACTTGTATGAAGAACTAACTAGCATATTCTTCTTTTATTTTCATGGAAAGACCTATGTCCAGTTATGACAATTACAAATGACATCTTCAGATTTACTTAAACCATGGCGGAAACATATAATTTGGCACTTTGTACAAATGTATAGCTCCAACTAGCATTTGAACTCAAGTCCAGACCAAGACTCACGATCGTCTTTTAATACAAAATCGTGAACATTATTTTACAAAGCTACAGTATTTAGTAAAGAATTTGAAGTTTATTCTTTCAGTTTTACATAAAGTATCTGTGGTTAATTGTAGCCCATTCCCTGAGAACGTATTACGTAAGTGCTTTCTTTTTTTAAATTGTTAATGAACAATGCAGTTTTCATCAGTCTGTAAACATTCCATCATAATATGACGTTCTGTATATTTGAAAGCTTACTACGTACGAGTACTCGCCACGTTTGCCAGACGGGTTGTACACATATTTGGGTTAAGCATAAATTTTCATAAGTTATCGGAGTTTTTTGTGTATTAAAATATAATAATTCTAAAATTGGGCGGTTCACTTAGAATGATTGAACTGAGGCAAGCTGGTCAAGCTTAATCCGTCAATGAAAAGTGCCCATGCATTTTAAAGGTACTTCCATTATAGTTTCGACATACCGTTTTTAGAAAACCGTTAATAACGATTTGTTACGCTTTTTAATTGCAGAAATATTAATAAACGCTTCTATTGCAATTGAACATATTTATTCTACTATGTAAGGTCATTTATTTATTTATATAATATTATTAAAAATATTAATGAAGAGCAGAGCAGGTGAAACAGTTAATAAAAATTCACGCAAAGGTGGAAATGGATTAACTACATATTATTATTATACGTAGTTTAGCCATACTGCAGCTATATTGTGGTTGCAGCACGAATGGGTCGGCTCGACCGGGGAAGGACC
Source organism: Parnassius smintheus behrii (assembly GCA_036936625.1). Taxonomy (NCBI): domain Eukaryota; kingdom Metazoa; phylum Arthropoda; class Insecta; order Lepidoptera; family Papilionidae; genus Parnassius; species Parnassius smintheus. The sequence continues at coordinate 21,340,533 of JAUPFT010000019.1, read as the reverse complement.
ACGCTCTCACAGAATACCAGCGTGAAATAGCAGCTTATCGCTGCTGTGTTTCGTATGGTGAGTGTAGAGAACCGGAGACCCTTTTTTACTGAAAACGAGGCATTCCATCATAGTGCTCAGAGATGATAACGCATCTGCCTTTTGATTCTTAATCGAGGATAAATGTAGATGTCTATGGGCCACAGCAACCATTTATCATTAGATGGACTGTGTGCTGGTTTGTCACCCTTATTTTATATAAAAAAACTACAAATATGTTATTATACTTAATCGTTATAAAATCACTAAATAATAACCTATTTTTCCACCTACTACGGCTGTAAGTTCTGTTTAACGTTGAAATCCATATTATCTGTTTAAAAGACAGTGGATACTAATAATAAAACGTAAAATTAATAAGTGAAGTCGCTGCTTATATACGTCTCACAGCGCACAGGCCACTCAATCCTAAGGGTATTTTAAGACAAGAAAATGAACGCCGCGCTGACCACTCAATGTGTGTTGGCCATCTGCTCTTCTTATTATTTTCTCAGACATGCCGGTTCACTCACAACATTTTTCTTCACCGCTTAGCACATGGTAAATCAGCACTTAACAATATCATTGGTGCCGGCGGTGATCAAACTCGGGTTACGTGGTCGGCTGGACCGGTAAAGACCACGCTCTCATAGTGTTATCAGCGTAAAACAACTGCTTAAAGCTGCTGTGTTTCAAATAGTGTGTATAGAGAACCGCATACCCCTTTTACTAAATACTTAATTAATGATCAAGGATAGATGTAGATGTCTATGGGCTATAGCATCCACTTACAATCAGGTGAACAATGTACTTGTGTGTTCTATAAAAAAATACATTTTGGATTGTAGTCTAAACTATAAGTAAACGTGATCAGCTTTGACTTCGATTCAGTTCTTAAATTTTTGGCCACGAATCTATTTAAGTACTGTCGCTATTGGGAATACAGCCACTGCTATCTCTTAGGATTTTTTGAGACTCAGTAACGTTTTCTATCTACTACTGGCCATAATTTGTAGTTAGTAAAATATGATATTTTATTTGCTTTTCACTGCAGAGGTCATGATTTTTGGTAATAATTTTCTTACTCCATGAGGTGGCTTATGTTTTTAAATGCATTGTAGCGCATACTACATATTTATGTATGTGTACATTTACAATATTTATACAGAATGGGTCCCACATATATGCAATAAATGAAACCATATACTTGTTATCGCCTTTGCTGACGATATACAAAAAATGAACGTAATCGGTCCAGTAATTAGGTCAAAAAGTATAGAATTGGGTCACTAAGTCAATGATTCAATGAACTTGAATGAATCCTTGAACATTAAAAAGCGACGTTGCCACGCAGTGCAAACTATTGGTATTGCGACATATCGACAGCGGTGTCTTTTGTCGGCGTGCCACCCGCGTGCAACGTTGTCACTCTTCCAAGGGGTCAAGGTACGTTGTCTAAACAGAGTGTTCACTTTTACTGAATTTATTTTAATATTTATTTTGTTTGAAAATTTCACTTTTTTATTTTACGGGTTTTAATTTAATATTTAATTTTTCTACACTTCTACGGACTAGTATTACTTGTGGTTTCATTTATTGCATATATGTGGGACCCATTCTGTATATGTCTGTTCTGTTGTGACCTCTTGAAGTTCCAAACATGATTTAAACGTCTTGTTAGATTTCAAATTACGAAGTGTCGTTAGATTCGTCTTCATCTCTGGAGTTTTATGTTATACATTTTATGGTAATAAGTTAATTAATAAGTGAACATTTCGTTATAAGCGCCAGGAGAGGAAGTTTCTACACTTCACTATGCAAAGATAACAACCAAACTATTATAACAATAAAATTTTAAATGACTTATTGACTTGGACCATTCAACCCAAATGGTTTAAGCTTATTGAACATTACCTACATTTCCTTTTATTAATAAAAAAAGTTAAAATTATTTGTGGGCAATTCAAATACTTAATAGATGAAGTGATGACCTGGTAAGAGATGCAGAATCTGATCGGATACAGGTGACTCAGGAGGGTGCTTTGTTGCGTTCCTTGGTGCAGGCCTATGTTCTGTTCAGCAGTGGACTTGTGAAGAGCTGTAATGATGAGGATAATGATAATACAAATACTTGCTCCATGTGGGATTCGAACCCGCGGCTCTCAGCGAAGCAACTCAATGCTAAGCCAGTGCGCCATAGATCTATCCGAAGCTACTTTAAGATATATTTATGTATTTTTTTGTTTTTGCTCTCTATGAGATGAACGTCACAAGACCATCGATTCCTATGAGGGATTAGAAACGCTATTAAAATTAAACAACATACAAATTTCAATAAGATAAATTACATAATGCTATAAATTTCAATAATGCTTGCGATCTTACAATTAATAATATTAAATGTAAGCTCGTTCTGCGTAGATTAGACGAAAAATAGTTGTTCAAAAGGTAGCTCGAGGTAACTATGACATCGAGAGACATCACAACACATCAGACCCCCTGTGACCATGGGTAAATGTAAAAAAAATTAAAAATAAAAGGGAATTAAAAATAAGTTAAAATAATGTGATAAAATCCAGTTTTATTTAATGTCTAGTTTTCGTGTAAATATAAGAAATCACTATAAAATCCGCAAGTAATATTCTCAGTGTGATAAGAGGTGTATCTTCACAATAAGGTGTGATCCGTTTTTTTCTCACTAGCATTTCTTTTGTTTAGTTTTCTAGCAACATTTTGCTACATTATGTAATTGTCAGTAGACTGGGATGACATGGCACGACGTAATCAGTGTTACTATGACTGGTCATTACCCCACAGTTTCGCTTGATAATTAATGTTAAGTTTACACAATATTTACTCAGTAGGGTTGTCCCGACTCAACGGACTCTTTATTTTTAAAACATGACAGTGTTTGATATTGAAAATGATATGTTAATGATAATTTAATTATTAATGGTAAGCAAAATTTAACTTAATAAAAAGTAAAAACCGACTTCAAATAACCAAACAGATAATAATTTGCGCACAATATACTCAGAAGTAGATTTAGATTAGTTGTTGTGATTTAGAACTTTACGAAAGTAAAAAAGACCGTAAAAAGAGACATACAAATACATTGGATATATATAATAGAGAATGAGACAAAATATAGTATACAGTGTTTATTATAAAGCTTTTTATATTATAATATTAATATACGTGGTAGAGCCACGCTATTCAGCTATTCAGCCGATATACCCATTCGTGCTGAATGGGTATATTATGTCGAATGGGTCGGCATGACCGGGGAAGAACCACGCTCTCACAGGAGTGTAAAATAGCAGTTTAATACTGATCTTTCGTATGGTGAGTGTAGAGATCCGGAGACCCTTTTTACTGGAAACTAGGCGTTTCATCTTAGTCCTCAGGGATGACAACGCATCTGCGTTTTGATTCATATTTGAGACCTTAACTTTGGGCCACAGCACATCCACATCCAACATCCACTTACCATCAGGTGGACTGTGCGCTCGTTTATCGCCCTTGATCTATTAAAAAAAAACCCCTAAAACTATCCTACTCTTGATACTCTGCATTCGTCTCATTCTCTCGAAGTTTTGTTTTAAACAGGTTTCACTTCTACCGCGTGTGAACTGCACTGCACACATGTTTTGTAACATCCATTCCGAAAGCGTGTTTTTAAGCGTATTCTAAATTGTAGCTTTGGAGGTATAACACACTATTTACTAATAATCCTACATAACTATATGAAAATTAAAAAATATACTTCGGGAAAAATTTCAAAACAATATCGTGTGTTCACCCTAATGGGTGCATTTGCATAGATTTAATGTAATCTGACTATCTTAGATAATGAGTTATCAATATACATTCGGTTTTCTACTATTTAGTAGAAACATTTTACTAAAATGTAAGAACTCTACATCTTCTTATATTCCTTTCATCAAACAATTAGCAAACGATGTATGTCTGGAGAAGTCTGTGAAGAGCCCAATTTTAACAGTTATTTTTGAATTGCGTCAATATTTAGCCCTATTTCTTTTTCTACAAAATCCTTTAAGACTTCTACTAAAACCTTAACTGGAAAAAAGTACGAGTTAAATAATTTAATTAAGAAATTGTCAATTTACCTCAGTTTAGATATTTGTTTCTTTTATTTTTAACACTTATAATCTATACTAAATACCTAACTTCATTTTTAAGATACTTTCTCAGAACTCGCTCCTCACTTTAATGGCTGTAACTTTTTACAAATTCCAGGATTCGTTCTACAATTGTTTTAGGCCTACTACTAAATCCTTAGCAATTCATTTTGCAAATTCCCGCCGTAGTCCCTCTGTGCTCACATACATGTAATAATAACGTTGCGTTAAGAATAGAAATGTTCTTGTGTCCAGCGATTGCTTTCGATTATATTGCCTATGGTTCCGGTATAATATAACAAGTGCTACGGTAACAACGCTGCTATAGCATTATGCTGAGCCGATAGCCTTACTAGCACAATTTTAGTTACTATAAATATGCAACATGTAACAAAAACCCTGTGGTTCCCGTTAACTGCGTTATCAGAATCAGTATTCAAGCGTATAGAAATATTTTTTTTTCAGAAAACTCGACCATCATTTCTTTTAAATTTAATTTAAAAAAAATATTTGCAAATTGTATGTGGTTTTATTTCCTCTAACTCGACGAGTATCGGTAATTCGGGGTCTTTGACAATCCTCTTACTCCTCGGCCAATGCAGAGATAATAAAACCACTTGCAATTTGTAAAAATGTTTTTTTGAAAAAAATAAATTCTATACGTTTGAATACTGATTCTGATAACGCACTTAACGGGAACCACAGGGTTTTTGTTACATGTTGTATAAGCGAAATACCACTGAGTCAATGACTTGCTCATTACGAGATCTCCAAAACTATATACCCGATTGACATGAAATTTGGCATATATACTACACCTTTCTCGACGTAGACACCCACTAAGGTATTGGAATATTCAACACTGAGGGGATGGAATACTTTTAGATGCTGATTATATACTTTTGATACTATTTGCTGTATTTTTTGTAGTATATTTTATTAAAACGACGGGCATACCTACACATTAAAAGGTATGTCTTTGTAATGTTATAATTTTACGTACTAATTGCTATTATAGATGTAGGTATATGTACTTAACAAAGTCGTGGTGATAATAAATTTGGATTAAATGTACTAATACCTAAAAGTTTTTATTGAAAAATTTCATTGATTTCATTGAATTTTATTGACTGTGAAATTCGCATAAATTATTCGTCTTGCGCAAACTAAATCAATGCAGATTGATATTTTTATTACTTTCACATGTCATCGTCAACGATTTTGTAAATCGAGCTAAATATGTTTTGGAGTTTTGGATATGCCGCTATAGTTACACTAGTTTGATGTAATAATGTCAACAATTCAGTATAATAACTAAAGAAATCTGTGATCAAAACTGGCTAAATAGCATCATCATTATCATCAACATCATAAAATATCCATTTAATATCATAAATGCTATTTACTATTTTAGCGTTATAGTAATTGAAAATATCTTTAAATAATTAGAAGTAAAATCTACATTTTATTCCTATTTATATATTCTGTCATACATTAATGCCCTATTCACATTTTTATGCTTTTAAATATAATTTCGAATGTATAATGATGATTTTATTCAGACATATAATTAACTTTCAAACGTTTTGCTTAAGTAGAAGAATCATGATTGCTTACGTAATGTTTACAATAACTTTCTAAGCGCGTGCGTCTTATTTTATCTTTGCATTTTATTCTCAAAACTATCCGATCATCCGATGCGTTCTAAATTATTATCGAACTGTCTGAAGCAGCAGTCTTAAAGTCCGCAACTTTGTCCGCGTAATATCTACAACTACGGTGTGGAATAATTTACTATGGGTTTTCTTAATAAATAACAAAGAAATAGTTTTAGAAGACTATCGTTTTTGATGCCATTGGATAGGCGGTTGGTACTTTTAATTTCTTCATCCTCATAAAATCATATATATTAAACGTTTTCAACTGATTAGCATCGCACAAAGTGCAAACAATCACATTCTATGAAACATTTAAATACACGTAGGTATGTGACTTGAATGTTCAGCTCTTCAATACTATACCCATCTCAGGCACAACGGGAAAAAAAATTAGGCTTAAGAGACCTACTTCGAATTAAACTGATAGGTTTTAAAAAAATTATACAACGTATTTAATGCACGTACACAGCTATAAATAAAATAATTTATTCTCAGAATCTAAGTTTTTCCTTCAATATCAACTTCACTCTATGAATTGATACAACTTATTTATCAACACTATCATTGTGCTGAATTTCAAGTCTGTTTTAAGAAAAATCTTGTGACGGATACGGAAATCATACAACAAATGTTCCGTTTTGCTAATATTTCAAGCGGTAGCGGTATTAAATGGTTTTTTAATAATAAAATATTTTATGTCCTATTCATCATAGTCTAGATACATATATACTGTTAAATTTAATTTACGCAGTTCTTTAAGCATGATCGCCAAATAACCAAACGGACAAATTTTCACATTTATAATGTCAGTAAAATTAGCGATATGCAACGTAAAGTTTTGGGGTGTTAATGATGTCATACTTAAGTTAATCTGTATCATAATAAGTATAGTGCAATATTATATAATACAGAAGAGTGTGGTTTGCAAGATGAAGTTGTGACGAGGATTAAGAAAGGAATGCTTCGCTGGTTTGGTCATGTAGAAAGAATGAATGAGGAAAGAGTGACAAAGCAAATTTATTTTGCGAAAATAAAATATTTGTATTTTAATTTAAACTTCAATTATATATAAACGAGGTCCAAGCTGGAGACTTTTCTAATTTTCCGACCCTTGCAGCTGTGCAATCAGAGGTGTCTATTTCCGATAGTATTTATCAAGATATGGTTGCACAGCTGCAAGGGTTGGATATAACCATATCTTGATAAATACTATCGGAAATAGACATCTCTGATTGCACAGCTGCAAGGGTTGGAAAATTAGAAAAGTCTCCATCTTGGACCTCGTTTATATATAATTGAAGTTTTAATTAAAATGCAAATATTTTATAAGTCATTTGTCAATTATCTTGTTAGGCCCTTGAAACTCTGAACTAAGATTATTAAACTTCCTGGTAATAACAGCCAAAAAGTTGTCAGTTCAGTTCAGTTCAGAGCTTCCATGAAATCACAACCTTTCGTATGGCCCTTCATGGTTATGACGGTTAGGAAGTCCTCTTCTATGAATGCGTCCATAGTGCCGTACCCCACAAAAAGTGAGCACTGAGGCATAGAAGATATCATATCCGTACTAGAATCACGCGTAAGACTAAAGTATTTGCAGTTTTTCAACCTATCAATTACTGCCTCAAACATGTTTTTTGACAAATCTTCAACTCGGTGCCAACAGATTGATTCAGAAAGCTTGAGCTTTTTTACTTCCGCCGTTATTTGGTTATTATTTGAAAATATTTGAAACAAAGTCTGAGAAACAGTTAACATGCGCTCCTTTATTAATTCAGCGTCAGTGGTTTGCGGTGGAAAGGTTTCATCCTTTTTGCAAGTATGTAACGAACTTGGTAAGATGTTTTTTGATGATACTCCCGCCATTATAACGTTATTAAATAAGAATACTTCGTGCATTGAGCTATTATGTACTATGTACTAGAGGCGACACTGCATTCAGCTACTACTCTGTTCCACTCAACTGCGGTGCATACACCGCACTTAAATCAGTCACTCGCTAGGTGCTTATAGAGTAGTCACGTGTTGTGTTGATTTAAAAAATATCTCTTGATAAAAATATCCCGTCGTGTGTACTTAGATTTCGAACAAATAATTCAAGAAATGTCAGTACAAACCAAGGAATTACTTTTCATCGGTTAATAAGATACCTAATCAATAAAAACGTATTATGTAATAATAATAAAACAAATTATTCCCAAGACGCCATCTCGTGTCATGGAATATAGATTATGAAATAAATATGTTCAGATGCGACATTTCTGTGGGTACTTAAGTATGGGACGAATATATTATTATACGCATTTCTTTGTAGAAACATATGGAAGTTATTATAATTTGGCAAAATTTTTCATGTTAAATCTGCTTATTATTCTTTTATTTTATTTTTAGGTTTTCACATCAAACTCAAAGTGGTATAAATTCGTCCATTTTTAACTCTCGCGTGCCCAGCATTTATGAACGACTTTTATTCTAATTTAAATAAATATATTTGTAATTTAAATGTTATGTTAATAAGTTTAGTTAAACATACATTTAGTATGTTTTTTATATTTGACTTAGATACCTTTTAAAATATTCAGATAAAAATATCATTAAAATGTAATTGTGATATAATATTATGTAATATTACATTAAATGGGCAAATATAATATACAAAATTTAAATATTTTTCTCGATATAATTTACCTATTTAACAATACAATCTACTATTACGTACGGGTCATTCTACCTATGTTTATTCTATGATAAAAAAACAACCGCGCGAACACAGAGTAGCGCACATTTTTTGTTTGAGATAGCTGTTCTAGTACGTAAGTACATATTACTTCAATGACTTCGTGCGTATTTATTGAAGAGTGTCCTACGCAGTATGCTAAAACATATGAATGAAATTGAAGTTGGGTTCGCCTTTGCCGTGACTTCTCCTTTCCGCAACCCGCTCGGTCACAGCAAGTTGCAGGAAGAAGTTTATACCTGCCCGCCACTTCTATTTAGTTTGCTTAATGTGTTTAGTAGATGATATTTATATATAATTTCCTAAATCTATTTGCTTTGTCGCGGGCCGCACAAATATCGTTCGCGGGCCGCAGTATGACGACCACGGGAATAGAGGGTGCACCTGTGCTTACGCCATACACCTACCCTATAATCCTCTCCTGCGCAGATGGCCAGTTTCCGTTGAAACTGGTCACCGTGATCGAATTCGGTCTGGGGGACATTGTACATATTATATCGCCATAGCGATAAGGCCGCTAAATTGTATACTTTACCTGATTTTCTAATTTTGTCTGTATATTTTTATTTTATGGTGTACAATATAGGTGTATTCATTCATTGATTCATTCGAGAAAAGTACTTTGATCTGAGATTATTTCACACCATTTCTAGCACTTTATGAAATAAAGCCTGTAATTTTTCACGCTTCATCATCGGCTAAGTTGGAAAGCCGCGGCTCTCGCATCACTGACGCGACAAACGATCTCTAGTTTATGATCACTTACTTCTATAACTAATTGGGATTGCCTCCCGCAAGTCCAATTGGTAAAAAAATAACGCATTATTCATCATGCCCATTCATTCAATCAAGCACAATCGAAATAATGCATTATTTTATTGTATGTGAAATGAATTGCAGGCATTGAATGGTTATTGTTTTGTTTAATTAAATTTAACCCTAATAACATCCAGTATTGTGGAGGCGAATTGCATTTAAATAAACCGCCGGAGACGGAGCAATTACGCACGTAATCATACATGGTAGTGCCATGCTGCAGTTATATCACTAGTAAAGTTGTAGCACGAATGGTTCGGCTCGACCGAGGAAGGACCACGCTCTCACTGAATACCAGCATAAAATAGTTGCTTAATGCTGCTGTGTTTCGTATGGTGAGTGTAGAGAACCGGAGACCCTTTTTACTGGAAACTGAGGCATTCCATTTTAGTACTCACGGGTGACAACACATCTGCATTTTGATTCGTAATCGGGGATAGATTTAGATGTCTATGGGCCGCAGCAACCACTTACCATCAGGTGTGAGAGTGCTCGTTTGTCGCCCTATCCTACATAAAAACAATATCTGTAGGCCATGCAAATACTTATTTCTTGCAGAAATTGAATAAGGTAAATTATGTTAGATAAAAGCTTTCAACTAACAAAATTAGCCTTAATTACTTGTTTATATACTACCTAATATAGTCCTACAAGATAGGATACCTTTTTTGTCTAGGAGACCGTCTGGGTGGGTACCACCCTCTTACTAGCTAGTGTAATTACAAGCTGTTAGGCATTCGGTAACTCCGTACAATGAGGGCTAATAATCTTCCGCGCACCATATGTCGCTGGTTGACATTGAGGTGAAGTTTTTAATTATACAGTGTATTTTTTGAGAAGTTAGTTTTAAATAAAACTTTACTAATATCTAGAGTGTTATATTAATACACAAAACCATGCCTCTTTTTTTGTTGGTTTGCTCTTTAATTTTTTGCACATTTTGACTCTTTTTTTAATGTTCTACTTTTATGAATATCTGTGGTTTGGTTTAGTTATTTTTAATCCAACTAATATAAAATATAACTAATAGTACACAAAGCAACAATAACCTTTACATTTTTCGAACAAATTGAGTTCCCCGCTATGAAATCTGTCAAATATTACACCTCATTAGTAAGTGATGCCGCTCTGGTGGCATAAAAAGTCTTGCATGCCCTTATTACAGGCTGTTTGGAACCAGATATCGTCACACTGTCCAGGTATTCATGATGAGGGAAGTTGACAAAGCGTTAAGACGTTTCCCCTAGCGAACAGCCTTAAGCGTTCGGTCCTATACAATCCACGCGCTCTCGCTACAATATATCGCGTAAAAATACGCCCGAATTTTTGGAATTATTTCAATTAAAAAAGAAAAGCGAACTTAAGAAATTAAATAAAACGTGGATAAAATAGATTTTTAAATTATCTATCCATTAGTGTAATCCTCAAATGATTAGAGTGTTGACTTTAGCAACAGATGCATGTAATCAGTAATTTCAGTAATTTTTTAAAAGTAGATTTTACATGTATTTATGGCATTCTCATAACTAATGAGATAACAGTCTCTGAAAAACGCACTTTTACAAGATTTTGGTCGGGGTATCGCCTTACATGTCCGCCGCGCCGATTAGGGAAGTGCCAGTAAAGAAAAAACCCCAACATCAAGAAAAGTTATAGTCACACGCCGCGTAGAGGATAGGTCCCGCGACGTAAGAACATTCACCTCCCGTGAAGACAGCAGACAGTGCGAGTCATAAAAAATGTCTTTTTTTTAGAATAATGGTGGCAAACAGCACACCGTCCACCTGATGTTAAGAGGATGCTGTGGCCCATAGACATCTACATTTATCTTCAACTAAGAGTCACAATGCAAATGCGTTGCCAACCCTGAGAACTAAGATGAATTGCCTCGTTTCCATTAAAAAAGCTCTCCGGAAATGTGAGAAGTATGGGCCACGCCAGTCAGGTTCTCTACACTCACCATACGAAACACAACAGTATTGAGCTGCTATTTGACGCTGATATTCCATTTAAGTCCTTTAGGATGGCAACTTATTTAATGGACTTCTTTTTTATGTTGGCTTCGGGTGTCCATGGACAGCATTGTCCACTTACCGGTTGACAGTGAATTCGTTTTTCATTTCAATTTTATAAAAAAAATAATGTGCAAACGTCCTACTAACGGTGGCAGAATACCACGCATCTTTCAATAATTTTATTACTCAGAAGTTCCTTCAAGGAAGCTTAAAATTTGAATGCGATACAATACGATACGATAAATAATAAAAAAAAAAACAGCGACATTAAGGCTTGATTCAAAATTAACTTTTTATAGTTTTGAATCATAGATAAATTTAAAGTCGAGAGGATTGAAGTAATGCTGTGAAAATCTTTTGTAAACAAAACTAACAAGCTTCAACTCTCATTTTCTACGTGTTCTATCGTCGGATGGTGTTTCCATTTCCACCAGTAATGGGTCATTGTTGTGATTGCGTTAGTTTCACACGAACCCACTCTTACTTTCCTTCGTGCATGAAATCAATATGCTCAAAATTATAACACAGTTTGCCTGTTACTATTTGAATAAAACTCTTAAATTAATGTTTTATGCATAGCTCGAATATAAATCTGAATATATTACTTTGGTTCACATAAAAGTTATAGACGTTGATCATTATCTCTAATACCGTTTAAAATTTCAAATATATAGCACGCTGAAAAGTAAGTATATAATAGTAGTATAATATCATCGTATTACGTTCATCAAAACTATTATTTTTTTATACAAAACGTGAAATATATGTAGGTGGAACAAAGGTATTCCAGTGACAGCCTTGTATTAAGTAAGCACTGCTACTGTTACTAATCTAACATTGGTAAGCAGTAAGCACGGGTTTTTTTTTGCGCCCGAAGCAATTAAAGGGCTACCCTGTACGTAGGGAGGCGGAAAATGCATTACGCATACCACGATAGCCGGTCTATCGTGGTTATGAGGGACTCACTGTCCTACCGGGGACCCTAAGTGATACCCTCCAAAAACCGCCTTTGGGGACAGGCAACTGGCTGATTAAGCTGTATTGTGCCTTATCATGAGCGACCCTCTTTTGGGAAAAGAGGGCGCAGGCGGCTAAGAGCCGCTGAGGGAGTGCCTACGAAGGCAAAATAATATTAGTTAATATAATAATAATTAATTTAATTAGAACTGGCCTGAGCCGCCAGGAGGCAGTTCAGGTCGTTTGACAGTTTATTAGGCGGGTCCGAGAGAGAGTTTCTCGGCCTGCGGACACGATAGCGAGAGGGGGGTGGGGCTGCATAAGAAGCTGCCTCACGAATTAATTGATTTGGGTGCGACTCTGAGGCTTTGAAGAAGTTCTCAGAGAGTTTTTTAAGGAATTGTTGAATTGTTGGGAGCTCTAAGTCCCGATGAAGGTCGGCATTACGGACGTACCAAGGTGCGTTCGCAGTTCGACGACAGAAAAGGTTTTGAACTATTTGGAGTTCATTAATAATTTTAGGGTTTGCGTGGGCAAAGACGGGGCCCTCGTAGGACATGACGGGTCGTATACAGACCTTATAAAGGGTACGCTTGTTTCGAAGGGACATTTTACTGTGTCTGCCCAACATACTGTTGAGCCTACTCAGATAAAACCGTGCGTGACGGGTGACTCGTTTGACGTGGGGCCTAAAAGTGAGCCCTGTGTCTAGAGTGACACCTAAATATTTGGCGGTCGTATGCCAGGGGACAGGGGTCCCTAGCATACGTATTGGAGGGGTGTTTTTAAGACGGCGTCGTTTATAGTCGAAGTGAACGGCGGAGCTCTTCTCCGGGTTCACATCGATGCGCCATTTTTTGAACCAAGCTCCTAGGTCATCAACTGACTTTTGGATCTTGTTCCGTATGAAGGGTAGTGAGACACCTTTGCAGTAGATGGCAGTGTCGTCTGCGAAGAGGGAGAGTTGAACACCTTTCGACGGGATGGGAATGTCGTTGGTGAACAGGATGTACAGCAGAGGAGCAAGTACTGAGCCCTGAGGGACACCAGCCTTGATAGTTCGCTGTGAAGATAGCGTGCCTTCGTGTCTAAAACGAAAGGTACGATGTTTCAAATAGGAGGCCACGAGACGAACTAGACGATCGGGGAGACCTATTTTGTAGAGCTTGTAGATGAGGCCTGTGTGCCAGACTCTATCGAAAGCTTTGGCTATATCGAAGAAGACCGCGATGGTCTTATGACGTCGAGGATAGAAACCGCTGAGGATATATTCCACAATGTGGTGAACTTGTTGGGGACATGAGTGTTTGGCTCGGAAACCGAATTGATGGGGAATGATAAGAGGGTCGCCGTCTGTGAGAAACAGATAGCGCCTCATCCGTGTTTGGATGACTCTTTCGAAGAGCTTGCCCATTGCCTTGAGGAGGCTAATGGGGCGATGGCTGGAGGGGAGGTTGAGAGGCTTGCCTGGCTTGGGAATTCCAATCACAGTTGCCTCTTTCCACGTAGTGGGAAAGTAACTAAGGTTGAAGCAGGCGTTGAAGATAATAGATAAAAAGGTTAACACCTGCTCAGGAAAGTGTTTCAGGGCTTGGTTGGAGATGCCATCCGCGCCCGGAGCCTTTTTAGGCTTAAGTCCTTTGATGAGGGATGAAATCTCATCATTGGACACAGAGATAGGTTCGGAGGTCGTGGGGGGTGAGTTCCGGCGGCGGACCTCATCCTCCACTGCCTGGACGTGTGAGGGGTCGACGGGTTGAGAGCTAGGCGAGCATTGAGCGGCAATGCTATCTGCAAAGCACTCAGCCTTTTCCTCGTCCTCGAAGGCAACCGTGCCGTCGGGACGGGAGAGAGGTGGAGTGTGGGTGATAGCGTCTATGCGGAGGGCTCTGGCCATCTGATAGTACGCTGTATGAGATGGAGAGATATTCTCCATGAGTTCACTCTTTTCGAGGTCTCGAAATTCAGAGAGGCGGAAGCGGAGTTCTCGTTGAAGACGATTTGCCGCGCGCCTATATTCGGGGGTGGGATATTTTGCTGCTCTCCGGAAAGCAGCTTTTTTGGCTTTTAATAGGTTGCTAATATGTAGGGGAAGCCCACTATTGTTAGCAACCGGGACGACCTTTTCGTTCTCCTTAAGGGAGGATTTAATGAGGGTGGAGAGTGAATCGACCGCGGTGTCGATTTTTTCGGGACTGTCTAAGTCCGACGGTTGGGAGATGATAGAGTCCTGTGAGTCCAGAGCTTTAGCTAGGGACTCCTTGAATCCCTTCCAGTTGGTGAAGGTTTTCGTATGTGTTGGGGGAGGTGGCTGATGGCCAAGAATGAGGGAGACCGGTCGGTGATCGGATCCCAGATCGTCTAGAGTCTCGATTGCTCTGAGGTTGAGAGAAACTCCTTGGAGTAACGCAAAATCTAGTACATCGGGGGCGTGATCGGTGTTATCGGGAAAGTGAGTAACACCGAGGGGACTATGGACGGTAATATCAAGAGACTGCGTGATATCGAGCAGTAACTTGCCGCTATGGGATGTAGAACGACATGTCCATTCAGTATGCTTAGAGTTAAAATCTCCAAACATAATGACTGAATTGCCTAAAGATAAAATAGCCTCAAAATCTTTTTTGAGGGGCTGGGTTCCTGAAGGGATGTAACAGGAGGCTATGAGGATGGACTGATGTCCAGTCATAGCTATCCTGCATACCGTGGCTTCCATGTTGGTAAGCTGCGGAGTAGAAATGGGCGAGCAATGAAGTGTCTTCTTGTAATAGATGGCCGTTCCGCCGCCTCGACGGTCGGGTCTGTCGTTACGAAGAAGAGAGAAGTTTTTAATAGAAAGGCCTTTAGCGTCCTTGGTTTTGAGGTTAGTTTCCTGTAGGAGGAGGAAATCGACTTCACGATTCCGAAGAAAGAGCTTAAGCTCTGGTAGGTTATTTCGCAAGCCGCGAATATTAAATGATACAAGCGATAAACCCTTAGGTTTGATACGACCGTGAGATCTTGGTAAGGTAATTTGCTCAGTCATTTAAGTTAAGTTAATTAAGTTAACTTAACTTACAACGCTAGCAGAAGATCGTTGTGTTCAGCAAGAGCGAGGAGACGCTCTTGAGGGGACTTCGCCGCGCGCAGTTTGCGTGCTATAACGGTGATCTCCCTAACATCAATATTCCTAATAGCGGAATATAGAGTGTTGTAGTCGTCGGGTGTGGGCTCTGCCTCGAAACCGGGCCTATGTGGGGGCTCTACCTTCACCCTTGACAGGCCGCACACTGTGCGCACCTGCCGGAAGATGGCTTTAGCCTCCGGCACGTTTGACAGGATTACTAGGGCAAGGTTGTATCTCTTGCCCGTTCGGTTGTGCATTTTGTGCACTGCTTCTACGGGGAAACCTTGGGACTTAAGGTCCTCAAGGATTTCCTCGTTGGAGAACTCAAAGGGGACGCCTCGGATGACGGCCCTGACTTTACGCTCTTCAGGGAGAGCGTAAGTGTGGTATGAGAAAGCACGGGGTTGACTGACCCCTATTATATATTCCATCTAGAATGACCAACTGACGACCCAATGACGCCCGCAGGTAGTCGGTGGATACAGGTAGCTCAATACCTTACTTTGTGAGAATCTACGAGCGTGGTCTATGTTCAATAGTGAAATTATAATGGGCTGTTAGTATATACGAGTATATAACAAATTTTATGATGACATTTTATTAATATTAATCTGCTCGAACAAAGTAATAACTAATCATCCTTATTGCGGTAAAGACGATGAATAAAAGCGCCCATTACTACAACGGATGTCTAACATTATATATTACGGTCAATATATTACATTATGTCAGTTCTAGAGACAGTGCTCTGTCACTTTCAATGGAGTCATATTTGCGCAATATTACGCGTAACCTCACCGGTTGGCTTTGTGCCGAGAAAGTAATACTTACCTATGAATTAGAGGCTCTATATATCCTTGTTAGCAGTTATTTACGTAATAAGATAACTGGAGTAATATCTAACTTTTTAGTTTGTTAACGTTCCATAGGAAAATCTACCACTTCTTATTCATCCGTTATGTAATCATCATTTCTAGCTTGTTAAGAACGCTGCTGGACATATTACCTATAATATATCCAATGCATATCCATGCATTTCTAGGCAGGTCGATTACTGAAGACAGAGCTGAAAACGCTGCTATAAATCATCAGTGTGTAGATTTTCCAACATCAATATCAGTAATATCAGTAAAATTTGTGAATTCCCATGAACGGAGATCCTTTAACCTTGGCGTCTGTTGAATGCCATTTGGTAAAAGAATCTCGAAATTTGGTGCTAATGTCAATCCACCTACAAAGTGCCAGCAAGATGAATGACGATGGGCTAGGGCTAGAGGACGATGACGAAAGCTTGAAGTTAAGGTTTTGTTGTTGAAATGGTAAATGTTCGAATCACATCGGGTTCAGCAATTTGGCCGTTGAAGAAAAAGGGGAGATCCCCCACTGTTCAAGATGTTCAGCCCCCGGAAAAACTCGTGGGAAATCAGCAATTAAATTACAATTAACCCCATCGACCGACACGAACTGAGTAGTCAGAGACGGGGATCCGCACTCCCCCCCCCCCCTCGGACAACGGTTAGATAGCTCAAAAAGCGACGTGATGATTGGTAACAATACCAAACCTTGAGTCCGATGAAGCTGTAAGAGTCGCATAGACTAACACCGAAAACATCCCGAAAATAGACAATTAACAATATCAATGGCGAGCCTAAGTTCTGACCAAACTTAAGTTGCTAGCTTTCCTTCAAATTTACGGCGAGCGTTAAGCCTCTGATCTACCACGGTCTTAGACCATTCAAATGGTCTAAGACCACGGTACATGACGTGACATGACGTAAAATTTAAAAATAGGGAGCGCGAAATTTTAGTCACAGAATGAACTTAGTCGCATTAACAAACACAAAACTTGCGTTATTTGTTTCTTCTAATAAAGCAGTATGATTTAAAGCAGGAAATATTCATAAATGCCCGGTGCGTATTCAAGCGTTGTGCTGTTATGAAAATATCATTTCTGTCCGTCCGGTAGCTTGTTGACAGTTGTAATTGTAGGTTTCGCATTGGTAAACGAATGCGAAACCTACAATTATCGGTAGTGGGAGATACAGTCTAACAAATCACCTGCCAAACATAAGCTAAGTAACACTGCAAGGGTTGTACGTCATGAGCTACCTACATCCATAGATTTCCCCCATCTCTTAACAGATCATGACTCCATCATTGCTGAGAACTTTTTTCTTCATCGGTTGACGGTTTCACAAACTAGCCACTTCAGCTTACATACTATATTGCTATACTGGTCCGTTGAGATATTTCGTTTCCTTAAATTCTACAGCGAATAGTATTACGATGTCTGTCACGCAGATGAACTCCGAGCATAGCCCTTTCCATAACTCGCTAGGTGACCTTAAGCCTCCTCGTACGGCCAGCAGTAACGTACAAAGTCTAAGATGTATATTTCATCAGTGGCAACGCGCGCTGGTTGTACAGACTTGTTTCCAAGTTTGTGTAAGAGTTGAAGTTATAAAAGAAATATAATTCCCGACAGCAGCACTATGCTGCTAATTCTAGATTTTATTCTGTGGGAGCGTGATTCTTCCCTTATCGGGTCATTTGCAGTCCTGAGCCCTGACGCTTCAGCGTGGCTCTACCACGCAAAAAAAAATTCTAACAATAGAGATTTGAGTGTATGTACGCACGCTCTCGCTTTAAGAAGTGTTGTCGTGTAGTAGCGTGTGGTAGGAGGCGTATATATCAACTGAGTATCGTAAGAGGCGACAGAGGGAAACCAAAACAGGAAACGGAGCAGCATGTTCTTAATTACAACTCTAAATAATAAAAACTGCAGATGCAAATCAACCCGCATGCCAAGCGTGGCAAGTATGTTAACTATACCCTCTATATGGTGCTCTGGGGGAGCTCATTTTTGTTCAGCAGTGGAATACGATAGGATGTGATGGTTATGATAAGAAAAAATAAATTTTTGGCTCTAAGGACTTTAATTTGAAGAGAAAGTACATTGTTGAATCTACACATTATTTAATAGTTGTATATAACAGTATGTTTGCGTAATATCAATGTATATTTTAATACACATTATAATTCCTCATTAAAAAAAAACATGGATAAAAATGAACACTAATGAATTAAAGGGAACGTTCTTGAGAGCCGTATAAGAAAATTAATTGTTTACTTTTAATTGTCTTCACCGCGGTGTTGTGGTTTCGACGAGTTATATTAATTTCGTAGTCACATAATTGCTATGTTGCATAACTAGTTTGAGATTCTGTTTTCGCTAGTGACCATATAATTATTATTAACAAAAAACGAATGCGTAAATGTATTGCATGATATGGGATTTCATATCTTTATCTAGATTGGATAGAAAAACAGCTTTATTTATTTAGTTACATAGCTTGTCAAGCTACCTCGACTTTATATATAAACGAAATGAATGACGTACTTTTTACATGGTAGAGCCGTGGCTCTAAGTAAAAGTAAAGTACGTCATTATAGTTGAAGCATGAATGGGTTGACTCGACCGTGGTAGGACCACGCTTTCACGGAATACCAGCGCAAACCCCTTTTACTGTCCACAGGGCGACTGTGTGCTCGTTTGTCGCCCTTATTCTATAAAAAAAAAAACGTAAAATTTTATTGTCGCATTTGTTTTTTGAACGCTTTGTGACTTGGTCATAGTGTTAGCGTTTATTATTAAGTCTTGGGTCCAGAGGTGTTTCGATAGCATTATTGATATTAAATGAAATATTGAAACTTCAATCTAAAAACCGTAAGTTAGTATTGCAGTGGGTACCGTCTCACATCGGTTTACAGGGCAATGAGGAGGCTGATAAGCTGGCGAAATTGGCAATCACCCAAGGAAGAGAATATAATATTTATCCTGATTATTCAGAAATTTTAATTAAATTTAAAGAAAAATGTTATACAATTTGGAAAGAATATTTTGATAAAAGATCGCAAGAAAAAGGGATTTTTTTTTATATAGAATAGGGTGACAAACGAGCACACAGTCCACCTGATGGTAAGTGGTTGCTGCGGCCCATAGACATCTACATCTATCTTCCATTACAAATCAAAATGCAGATGCGTTGTCACCCGTGAGGACTGAGATGGAATGCCTCATTTCCAGTAGAAAGGGTCTCCGGTTCTCTACACTCACCATACGAAATACAGCAGCATTAAGCTACTATTTCACGTTGGTATTCTGTGAGAGCGTGGTCCTTCTCCGGTCGAGCCGACCCATTCGTGCTACAACTATACTACTAATATAATTGCAGCATGGCTCTACCACGTATGAAGATCATCAGATAATGGTTCAGACAAGTTTGTCTGAACCATTATCTGATGCTGCTCAAATTGTATTTAACTTGGTTAATTTTTTGTTCAAATAATTTAAGAAATTGTAGTTTGTTATTTAGTTATTAGGTACAATGGGACTGACATGTTTAAAATAACCTAAGTCCCTAAATTTAAAAAAAGAATTAAAATAAAAGTCTTGGGTTAAGCATAGTCATTATAGGACACAAACTATTCAGGTCTAAACATCCATATTTTTAGAAATAAAATTGAAGTGCCTCTCAAGTTAAGAGTTGGGTTGAGTGTCCCCCCGACTGAATTTTTGTAACAGCGGCCGGTCGCCACGGAGACTAGTCTATCTGCCCGGTACAGAATTATGATGTCTGAATGTATAGCACGAGTGCACTCTCTATTCCCTCACAATCATCAAATCGCAATCCGACACGGTCCGAGGGAGCTTTGACGCAGGAGCAATAATTTACACATAATTTAATAACTTTTAATGTCAAAGTCTTAATTCTTCGACACACTTTGTCTTTGCACTGTTTGGACAGCTGAAACCAGGACGTTTTCTGACTACGACATTAGTTTTTTAATAAAAGCGTACGATATATTTGCATTTATAACATTTTAAAAGTGACATAAAATACATTATAAAACAAAAAAATTACACACGAAGAGGGAGTATAATATGGTGAAATTTAATAGGCCTTAATAACCGCTGACCAAGTATTTAAGAAAAACCGAATTAAAAATAATGTGACGATGCGACGATACGTTATTCAGATCTTCAAGATCAACAAAGCATTTATTCATAAAGAAAATATTACGATTTTTGATAGCTAAGTGTAATATTACAAAACATATCTAAGATTTATTTGGACTGATTTTTATTATTGGTGCATTGCGGTTGTATCTTATGATACATAAAGCAACTCTGATGGCAGGACGCGGGGTAGCGAGACCGCCAACTTGTAGAAACATTATCGTGTAATAGCAGTATGTTGTTATCTCCTTGAGGGAGAGTGGTTATTATATTTTTGTTACTTAGCCCTCTGTAAGTTACCTGCGGTTAATAAGGCCTGTCGGGTAAGGCCTAATTACGCGCAGGTACCTTATTCGTTCCGTTCTCCAAACTTCTATTTACCTATTATTTGTTTAAAAGTGAAAGAAATAATACTGCTATGTATGTGAATAAACGCGAATATTGTCTACTATATTACGAGTATATACGGACATTTGATTTCTTTCGAAAGATACTGGAAAATGTGGTCTGGTGAACGTAATTAATGATCAACAAAATCGAACGCCCAATGCTGAACAACGTGTTTTGTTCGAATCCTTCCATTAATTTATATACTTTATGAGACTAGTGATTCACCCTAGCTTTGCTCGGATGATTTCTGAATCTTGACAACAGCGCCACCTACCATTTATAACTGTGAATCTAAACCATCTACGTATTCGTTATTTCTGTTTTCGAGTTTAGCGAGACTAACGGATAGCAATTGATTTTATATATGGAGACCGGCAGGCTAAGGTTACATAAATAACAAATGCATCAACTATTATGTATTTTGATTGTGACGAGATGATTTTATTCTAATTTCAAAAAAATCTATGTTCAGATGGGCTGTTTCAATGGTGATGACGCGACAAAATCAAATCCAGCTTGCCGACACCACGACTACCGCATTCATACCGCTATGGGATATGTGCAACCATGAACAGGGCAAGGTAAACTTTTGTACATTTTATTGCATTACCAAACAGCTGTGCATATTATTGTTACGAACTTGAGGTTCGTGACAATAAAAATTGCCGATAAAATTACCTAAATTAAAACTTTAATTTACTTTACACAAATTAAAATTAAAACACTAATAATTAAACACACTAATTCACTTTATTTCGCTCCGAAGCTTCGCTTGTTTCGCCAAATCAACACTGCCTCGATCGCATCTTGCAGCACCTATTTATATAAATTAGCAAATATCCAGAATGTTCAAGTAAACACGCGCCAGGTACCGAGAGTTCGAGTTTTAAACTTCAAGAAGTTTAGTTCTTCGGTTCGAGACTAGATGGCGCTAGTGCCGCCGATTTGAGCGCGTAACATTATGTTATTCCGATAGCATTTGAAGTGTCATATACAATAATACTATAACTTTAGTATAACAGACATTACGTCCCATAGATGACTTATGTAAGAGAATACTTCGTGATATGCTAAAGGTCGGCTTCCGTAAGGTGTCGGTATGCCTTTTGTTTGCCGCCAAGCGTAAAATATTCAGAGCGTTAAAGCTGCAAGATGTCTGGTACTGCGGATACCAATCTGTCTGCCAAAGGTTACGATACAGCTACAGGAAAGACCCATGTCCAACTGTAAACTATAACGATATAAGGAGAAAGTAGATAAATATTAAAAACATTTGCTTAAAACATACATGAAACATTAGCGGGTCCTTAGGTATACTATAAACCGGGCTGTGGCGTTGTAAGAGTATCCACTGGTCCATATCATCCCGTGGGTGTCGTCAGAGGCAACATAGGGAATTTGAAACAGGTGATTCCTTATAAGAACACAAAATAATAAAAAAAAACTGCGGTTGACAACCCGCTCGCCAAGCGTGTCATGTATGGCAAAATCCCCCCTATGTTTATGTCTATATAGTCTATGGGGGAGGCCTATGTTCAGCAGTGGACTTTCATATGCTGTAATGATAAAGATGATGATGAGGTATACCATCTATAATGCAAATCAATAAAAGGATGTTGCCTTAAATAATTGTTTACGGATATCTCAACTGCTACTATTCACTTCTTCGTATTCACTTGCGTAGTTACCTTACGTCATGAACCATTGTTAAATAATTTCTGGTTCGTCAGTTCATAACATATGTACAGTCTCTCCCAGAATGTACAAACACAGTGATGCTCATTGTTAAACTTTATTATTTACCTACGTCCGTTTCAAACAGCATTATTTAAAGGTACACTTAGATTTATAATAGTCCATAACTTACCATAGCGTATTCTGGGTTCGGTAAAAGCCTATCTTTTGCATTTCAAAATGCTAAAATTCTTGTGATGAATAACCATTTCGTTAGTGTTACCAGACCTAAAAAATCAGTGACAAGGAGTTGCTCTAAAAAGCGAGTGATCTAGTACTACGAACACCAATTCTAGCAAACGCATGCGATGATAGAAATAATCGGTCATAATTGCTACCCCTGGTAGGCAGATTGGCGATGGCGATACCAGATATGTCACACCATTAACGCTGCTTGCCATTATCGCCTTGGGTATTTAGCATTATAAAATGTAAAATGACAATACCGATAGCTATCGGTAACCTAAAAATCTTAGATGTAATTCTCAACTTTTATTATAAGATACATGGGTAAAAGATACATGGAAAGAAAGTGATGGAGTTTTTTATGTTACCACCACAGCAAACGTTATAAAACAAAATTTTATATATATGTATTAATAAAAATATAATATAATATTCAGATAACAACGGACTACAATAAGAAACTAAACAGGGGCGAGTGCTACGCGCTGCGTGACTTCAAAGCTGGAGAACAAATTTTCATTTTTTACGGAGCACGATCGAATGCTGACCTTTTCCTTCACAATGGGTATGTTAATATTATTTTGTTAAACTATAGAGGGATAAATTAAAGAAATAAAGAAACATTTATTGGAAACACACACACATAATTGGACAACTAAGTTTAAATATTTATAAACACTATTTTACTACAACATTTTTACGTGGTAGAGCTAAGCTGCAGCTATATTTTAGTAGTAGCATGAATGGGTCGGCTCGACCGGGGCAGGACCACGCTCTCACAGAATACCAGCGTAATGCTGCTGTGTTTCTTATGGTGAGTGTGGAGAACCGGAGACTCGTTTTACGGGAATCGAAGCATTCCATCTTAGTCCTCTGGGGTGACAACGCATTTGCATTGTGTAAATGTGGATGGCTATGGATCAACCTACTATCAGATGGACTCTTACCGTCAGATGGACTGTGTGCTCGTTTGTCACCCAATGCAATAAAAAAAACACAAACAATAAGCCGTGGTAAATCATGGGCTTAGCGTTCGCTGTAAATTTCACAGTACGCGAGCAATCCGGGTTCGATCCCTGCCGGCACCAATGAAATTGTTAATGATGTCAAATGCTGATTTACCACATGCTCGGCGGTGAAGGAAAACATCGTGAGGTAACCTGCGTGTTTGAGAAATTAAGAAAAAACTATTTCGAAGACATGAGAAGCCCACCTGCACCCTTTGGGGCAACGCGGCGGTCACTTCCTTGCCTTTAAAAAAAAACTCGGAAATGAAGAGATGCCTGCATCCAGTATTAGGACGAATATAGGCTACTATAACACTATCAATATAGATATAACAAAATTAAAAAAAATGCTTTTAATCGATCTAGTGGTAAAGAATGAGTGCAGCGAAGGCATACATCATGAGGAAACCTGCGTGTTTTAGATATAAAAATAAAAATATTTGGAAAACATGAGAAGCCCGCCTGCACGCATTGGAATAGCGCGGCGGACACTTCCTTGCCCTAAAACACTCAGAAATTCAGAGATGCCTGTGCCCAATATTGGGACGAATATAGGCTACAACTTTACTTTAACGCTATCAATATGAATGTAACAAAATTAAAAAAAAATGCTTTTAATCGATCTAATTGTAAAGATTGAGCGCAGCGCATGGACATCTGCAATAAACCTTAAGGGTTAGGTCCTCTTTTTAGGTTTTTTCCTCCTTTCTTCTTCTTTCTTTTTTTCTGGGTAGGTACCACTCTCTCACTTATTTCTGCCGCTAAAGGGGCGTGCACTGCTGTGGCTGGGCGGTCTGAATGGTATTAAGAACCAGCCAGTACTACAGGTCGTGCGGCTATGTTAGTCCTGAGAGGCGACATCATATCTGTAGAGTCCTTTTTGACTACCTCGTTGGTCTAGTGGTTGTAGTAGTGCGACTACTGATCGTGAGGTCCTGGGTTCGAATCCCGGGTCGGACCAAAAAATTAATTATTAAGTTTTTCCGTCAAGAAATTCTCAGTATTTGCCAGGAGTCAGGAAATTGGCGGTGTCGCACCCCCGTGCCTCGGAAGGCGCGTAAAGCTATTGATCCTGCGCCTGATCTCTCTCTGGTCGTGTCGGTTTACCGTCCCATCGGATTATGAGAGTGAGAGAATAGCGATTACTAAAAACCAACCTATTTATGGACCGGTGTTTGCAAACTTTGAAAGATGAAGAATGTGGGTTAAGAATGGGCGAGTTAACCGTCAAATGCCTTTTGTATGCCGATGATCAAGTCATATTTGCGTCATCGGCGGCTGAGTTGCAAATGATGGTTACATTAATGAACTGGGAATTAAAAGAAAGGGGAATGAAAGTGAACGCATGTAAGACGAAAGTGATGGTTTTTGAAAGAGAAGAAAGCAAAACGGTATGTGAAATAAGAATAGAAGGAGAATTAATTGAGCAAGTGGATGAGTTTGTGTATTTGGGATATGTATTTAGCAGGGATGGTAGATATGATAGGGATATAGAACGACGAGTAAATGCAGGGAATAGAGTGAATGGGGCACTACACTCTATTATGAAGAACCAGAATGTGTCAAAACAGGCACGTATGGTAATTCATAATGCTGTGTTAGTCCCTACTTTAATGTATGGTAGTGAAAGCTGGGTGTGGCAGAAGAAGCACGAAAGTAGAATAAATGCTGTAGAAATGCGGTCTTAAAGGAATATGCTAGGGTTGAATCTGAATGACAGGGTGAGAAATTGCGTGATAAGAGATAAATGTGGTATGCAAGATGATGTTGTGACCAGGATTAAGAAAGGAATGCTTCGGTGGTTTGGTCATGTGGAAAGAATGAATGAGGAAAGAGTGACAAAGCAAATTTATATGGCAGATCTGAACGGCCGAGTCGGGAAAGGACGCCCTAGGAAAAGCTTATCGACCAAATTGGCGATATTTTGAAAATGGGCCACGTTAGAAGTACCCTTAACCGACGAGCATGTATGAGTAGTTACGTTGTACCAGTTCTGGCGCACTTGTAGAAAGGTTGTACCAGTTCTGGCGCACTGAGTCAGAAGTGGTACAAGTACGACGTTCGTCGACTCACGATCCTAAATAAAAAAAAAAAAAAAGTTTTGGCATGCTCTGATCACGAATCTGCGGTCCATTTTTGCGTAGGATGCACGGTTCCGGAGATGTGCAGATCAATTAACTCTTATCTAATTGATATCCGGTGTAGCCTCAACCGTCATTAGCGCTCCATTGTCCTTATCTACTTATCTATTGTTGATTGACTACCGTCATTATCTATTATTCGTCAGCGTGTGGGTCGGCTTATGCTATTGTATTATACTCCTTTGTTCCTATCTACAACACTAATCTGAATCATCAATAAAACACATTACCTAATTTTGTTAAAAATTTTATTTATAAAATACAAAATCTTATTACTTATTATCTATAAAATAGGAGCGAAACATCTCATCCACTAACATATCGTCGTACAATGTGTTCTCTGTAAATATACTCGTAAAACTATACATTGAACATCCCTGAAACTTATATAGCAAATACATTAAGCAATATTCGCCACAAACTGAAGTCCTATCAACATTCCAGTTCCATCTTTTACAATTTCGTACAGGTGCCCGTCCATATGAATCAAAATATTCACCGACGTCATTCGTATCGATATATAAAGCTACCCAATGTGACCCTGGTTTATCATCTGTACCCAAATTGCATATTACCTAGTCAGGTCATAAATTCTATCACATGTTTAATATAAAATAATTGAAACGAGTTTATTCATTATGTAACCATTTATATACCAAAATGAACTTAACAAAACATAGATTCTTATGACACTATAGTTTATTCAAAATGACCTCCGTAATTTTGAATACAGGCCTTCAAACTGCGCGGCCAGTCGTCTATCGCAGCCCGAACGAGGTCCATGTCATATCGGCGGCTGCCTTAATCAAGGATGTCTTGAGTGACTCCAAATTGGGATGAGGCTTTGAGCACGCCCTTTCCTCCAAGTGTTGCCATATCTTGTAATCTAACGGATTCAAATCTGGACTGGTCTTTGTGTCGGATGAAGTCGATTTCACGCGCCGCCAGCCAGTCTTTTTTTTTGTTTTTAAAGAACGTTACCTCCACACTAGGTTTTTCTCCTGTATCGTGGGTTCAGTTTACAAACACAAATTTCACAAGGACAAACATCCAAACTCGGAACAATTACTTGTAGGTCGTACAAATACTTGTTCCGTGCGGGATTCGAACCCGCGACCCCCAAGCGCAGCCACTCATTGCTAAGCCACTCCGCCACGGAGCTGTCAAAAGTCTTGTGTGCTCTTCGCTCTACGAGCTGACGCCGAATCTTGTTGGAATACCCAGTGCCTGTTATTGAACATGGTATGAGAAACAGGTTACACAAGGTTCGTCAGGACTGTATTTTGATACACAACTGCATTCGTTTTTAAACCTTTCTCACAAAAATGTACCTCTGTTAAGCCCCAATAAGAAACTCCCAACCACACCATGAGCGAGGATGGAAAATGACCCCGTTGGACACGCGGAATACGGTTGCTCGCTTCTTCACTACTGTGTGCGTACACCTTATCATTTTGTTTGTTGTAGCTCTCTTCTACGGTAAAAATTTTTTCATCCGAAAAAAGAATTTCCCGATATTTTTTCCCGCGTACCGCTTCAACAAAGCGCGGCATCTCTTCAGTCTCAGATCCATTAGACGAGCATTCAAACGATGTCCTGTTTTTCTTCGATATGCCCGAAGCCCTAAGTCTTCATTTAACGCCGTGGTTCTGCTTAACCCCATCTGAAGGGCCAACAGTTTCTGCTTACGTTTGGGATTTCTTTGAATTCGCACCTTTACAGCTTTTATCACTGCTGGAGCCCTAACAAATCGAGGGCGACCACTTCTTGACCTGTCATCTACACTAGAGTCTTCATTGTATCGTTTGATGGTACGATAAACGAATCTTTTGGTTATATTAAAATTTTTCAGTATATCAAAAAATTTAATTGGCGCGTAATCGCAACTGCAACACGGTCTTTTTTAAGCGTCCACTCCATATGTAAAAATGAGTAAAATTCTAAAAAGTATACAGTTTTATTTTCATGAATAATTCGAATTCAATAAACTTTTTTGTGGCCAGCATTCTAAAAGAAAAGTTTTTACTGTGTGACAATACTTATGACCTGACTAGGTATATACGTTGGTACGTGGGTGTACATGGACAGTCTGTTAGCAGCATAAACATTATTTTCTAGACTGGGGTGAATCTTTTTCAGATGTTGTTGTACATCTAGTGTATCCATGATATTACTGCTATTAGTAGATTACTACAGTACAATCTACTCAATGACTAACATAGGAATGATCAATTATGTGATTTCTAAATATTAAATTGCATTTTTTCTGTTATACAAAACCTATTTGAGTCATCAATACACTGAATAAGACGCAACACGAAGAATGTGAGATAAGGTTGTTGACGCATAAAGTTATTATCAATTCTACTGTAGAAATTCTTTAGATTAGAATTATTACTTACTGGTACTATATAAGACCAAGCAACTGCAGTCATGGAGTTAGTGTATGGTCGTTTGACCGCAGTGTATCTATCAATAATACATTTGTGTTACTGCAACGCATCAAAGGCCATAGATGTGTTTAATCTATTGACAAACTTACTTTTCTTTCTGTTATTTTTTTACGTGTGTATGATTTTGAACGACAGGCCTGTTGGTCTAGTGTTTAGTGACCCTGACTGTTATGCCGGAGGTCGTGGGTTCGATTCCCACCCAGACAGGAACCAGCATCACCAGCAGACCAGGAACAAACATATTTTAGTCACGTGTAAATACTTTTAACATTTTGGTTCAAAATGACTCAAAATCTAAAAAATATTAGATACATCATCGACATGGACGGATTTTACATTACATATCCTCATAAACATTTTCAATGTAGAGAAATGGCTATTCTAGACGTAAAACTATCTAATAAAAATGATTCGTTTATCGATCATTATTTGTTTCGGCCAAGTTATCCTTTCAATTATTTGTCGCCAAAAGACAAAAAAACTGTTCGTTATTGTGAAATACACGTGCACGGCATTCCATATTTTGATGTGACCGAAGAATTAAAATGTGCCTACAAACAAGAGAACATCATTCCCATACTAAATTGGTATATTAGAAATTTGTGCAAAGACGAAGTGATCGCATACAAAGGTGGTTCAACAGAAAAACAATTTTTAAAAATGTTGACGACGAATGATAGAATTTTTAATATTGAAGAATACAAATGTCCAAAATACAATGATTTGGTAAATGTCATAAATTTAAACAAACGTTATGTGTGTAATAATCATATATTTGCAAAAAATAAACACAAAATTTTACATTGTTCTTGTGACGAAGTGTGGGTTTCTTTACAAGTGTTTATTGCTTGAAAATAAAATTTTAAATTAATCGTAAATTTTCTTTGATTTCCCAAAAACATTAGTTATAGTATACTTTATAATACAAAATTGGTTCAACAGAAAAACAATTTTTAAAAATGTTGACGACGAATGATAGAATTTTTAATATTGAAGAATACAAATGTCCAAAATACAATGATTTGGTAAATGTCATAAATTTAAACAAACGTTATGTGTGTAATAATCATATATTTGCAAAAAATAATCACAAAATTTTACATTGTTCTTGTGACGAAGTGTGGGTTTCTTTACAAGTGTTTATTGCTTGAAAATAAAATTTTAAATTAATCATAAATTTTCTTTGATTTCCCAAAAACATTAGTTATGGTATACTATATAATACAAAATTGGTTCAACAGAAAAACAATTTTTAAAAATGTTGACGACGAATGATAGAATTTTTAATATTGAAGAATACAAATGTTCAAAATACAATGATTTGGTAAATGTCATAAATTTAAACAAACGTTATGTGTGTAATAATCATATATTTGCAAAAAATAATCACAAAATTTTACATTGTTCTTGTGACGAAGTGTGGGTTTCTTTACAAGTGTTTATTGCTTGAAAATAAAATTTTAAATTAATCATAAATTTTCTTTGATTTCCCAAAAACATTAGTTATAGTATACTATATAATACAAAATTGGTTCAACAGAAAAACAATTTTTAAAAATGTTGACGACGAATTTTATTTTCAAGCAATAAACACTTGTAAAGAAACCCACACTTCGTCACAAGAACAATGTAAAATTTTGTGATTATTTTTTGCAAATATATGATTATTACACACATAACGTTTGTTTAAATTTATGACATTTACCAAATCATTGTATTTTGAACATTTGTATTCTTCAATATTAAAAATTCTATCATTCGTCGTCAACATTTTTAAAAATTGTTTTTCTGTTGAACCACCTTTGTATGCGATCACTTCGTCTTTGCACAAATTTCTAATATACCAATTTAGTATGGGAATGATGTTCTCTTGTTTGTAGGCACATTTTAATTCTTCGGTCACATCAAAATATGGAATGCCGTGCACGTGTATTTCACAATAACGAACAGTTTTTTTGTCTTTTGGCGACAAATAATTGAAAGGATAACTTGGCCGAAACAAATAATGATCGATAAACGAATCATTTTTATTAGATAGTTTTACGTCTAGAATAGCCATTTCTCTACATTGAAAATGTTTATGAGGATATGTAATGTAAAATCCGTCCATGTCGATGATGTATCTAATATTTTTTAGATTTTGAGTCATTTTGAACCAAAATGTTAAAAGTATTTACACGTGACTAAAATATGTTTGTTTCAACAAACTTCACATAACAATTCATTCTTCATTACTTCCCATCATCCCATTTCTTCCTTCTGCTCTTTTCTTCCTGTAATTTAAGAAAACAGAATCACATTCACTAATGATCAACTAATGACTGTCATTGTTAAAAAAGTATTTTTTAACTTTTTACTTTCTGCTATTGTCTTTGTATTTATGGCTAGGAAATGTCCGCGGCGCGGTCTCAATGCGTGTTGGCGAACTTCACATGCCTTCGAAATTTTCTCAGACATGCAGGTTTCCTCACGATGTTTTCCTTCACCGCCGAGCACGTGGTAAATCAGCACTTAAAATTGCAATTAACAATTTAAGTGGTGTCGGCGGGGTTGGAACCTGGGTCGCGTATTGTGATATTTACAGCTTGCGCTAACCATCTGAGCTACCACGGCTTAATCATATACACACACAATATTTAAATATAATTTGTTAACACTAAATCATACACACGTAAGAAAATAACAGAAAGAAAAGTAAGTGTGTCAATAGAATAAACACTTAAAATTGCAATTAACAATTTAATTGGTGTCGGCGGGGATCGAACCCGCGTTACGTACTGTAAAATTTACAGCTTGCGCTAACCATCTGACCTACCACGGCTTAATCATATACACACACAATATTTAAATATAATTTGTTAACACTAAATCATACACACGTAAGAAAATAACAGAAAGAAAAGTAAGTGTGTCAATAGAATAAACACTTAAAATTGCAATTAACAATTTAATTGGTGTCGGCGGGGATCGAACCCGCGTTACGTACTGTAAAATTTACAGCTTGCGCTAACCATCTGAGCTACCACGGCTTAATCATATACACACACAAAATATTTAAATATAATTTGTTAACACTAAATAATAATAATAATAATAATATTCCACAACTATCACACAACGCCATCTAGTCCCAAGCTAAGCAGAGCTTGTGTTATGGGTACTAGACAACTGATAAACATACTTATATATTTCTAAATACATAAATATTATAGATAAATTACACCCAGACACAGAACAAATGATCGTGCTCATCACACAAACATTTGTCCTGGGTGGGAATCGAACCCACGACCTCCGGCATAACAGTCAGGGTCACTAACCACTAGACCAACAGGCCTGTCGTTCAAAATCATACACACGTAAAAAAATAACAGAAAGAAAAGTAAGTTTGTCAATAGATTAAACACATCTATGGCCTTTGATGCGTTGCAGTAACACAAATGTATTATTGATAGATACACTGCGGTCAAACGACCATACACTAACTCCATGACTGCAGTTGCTTGGTCTTATATAGTACCAGTAAGTAATAATTCTAATCTAAAGAATTTCTACAGTAGAATTGATAATAACTTTATGCGTCAACAACCTTATCTCACATTCTTCGTGTTGCGTCTTATTCAGTGTATTAATGACTCAAATAGGTTTTGTATAACAGAAAAAATGCAATTTAATATTTAGAAATCACATAATTGATCATTCCTATGTTAGTCATTGAGTAGATTGTACTGTAGTAATCTACTAATAGCAGTAATATCATGGATACACTAGATGTACAACAACATCTGAAAAAGATTCACCCCAGTCTAGAAAATAATGTTTATGCTGCTAACAGACTGTCCATGTACACCCACGTACCAACGTATATACCTAGTCAGGTCATAAGTATTGTCACACAGTAAAAACTTTTCTTTTAGAATGCTGGCCACAAAAAAGTTTATTGAATTCGAATTATTCATGAAAATAAAACTGTATACTTTTTAGAATTTTACTCATTTTTACATATGGAGTGGACGCTTAAAAAAGACCGTATTGCAGTTGCGATTACGCGCCAATTAAATTTTTTGATATACTGAAAAATTTTAATATAACCAAAAGATTCGTTTATCGTACCATCAAACGATACAATGAAGACTCTAGTGTAGATGACAGGTCAAGAAGTGGTCGCCCTCGATTTGTTAGGGCTCCAGCAGTGATAAAAGCTGTAAAGGTGCGAATTCAAAGAAATCCCAAACGTAAGCAGAAACTGTTGGCCCTTCAGATGGGGTTAAGCAGAACCACGGCGTTAAATGAAGACTTAGGGCTTCGGGCATATCGAAGAAAAACAGGACATCGTTTGAATGCTCGTCTAATGGATCTGAGACTGAAGAGATGCCGCGCTTTGTTGAAGCGGTACGCGGGAAAAAATATCGGGAAATTCTTTTTTCGGATGAAAAAATTTTTACCGTAGAAGAGAGCTACAACAAACAAAATGATAAGGTGTACGCACACAGTAGTGAAGAAGCGAGCAACCGTATTCCGCGTGTCCAACGGGGTCATTTTCCATCCTCGCTCATGGTGTGGTTGGGAGTTTCTTATTGGGGCTTAACAGAGGTACATTTTTGTGAGAAAGGTTTAAAAACGAATGCAGTTGTGTATCAAAATACAGTCCTGACGAACCTTGTGTAACCTGTTTCTCATACCATGTTCAATAACAGGCACTGGGTATTCCAACAAGATTCGGCGTCAGCTCGTAGAGCGAAGAGCACACAAGACTTTTGACAGCTCCGTGGCGGAGTGGCTTAGCAATGAGTGGCTGCGCTTGGGGGTCGCGGGTTCGAATCCCGCACGGAACAAGTATTTGTACGACCTACTAGTAATTGTTCCGAGTTTGGATGTTTGTCCTTGTGAAATTTGTGTTTGTAAACTGAATCCACGATACAGGAGAAAAACCTAGTGTGGAGGTAACGTTCTTTAAAAACAAAAAAAAAGACTGGCTGGCGGCGCGTGAAATCGACTTCATCCGACACAAAGACCAGTCCAGATTTGAATCCGTTAGATTACAAGATATGGCAACACTTGGAGGAAAGGGCGTGCTCAAAGCCTCATCCCAATTTGGAGTCACTCAAGACATCCTTGATTAAGGCAGCCGCCGATATGACATGGACCTCGTTCGGGCTGCGATAGACGACTGGCCGCGCAGTTTGAAGGCCTGTATTCAAAATTACGGAGGTCATTTTGAATAAACTATAGTGTCATAAGAATCTATGTTTTGTTAAGTTCATTTTGGTATATAAATGGTTACATAATGAATAAACTCGTTTCAATTATTTTATATTAAACATGTGATAGAATTTATGACCTGACTAGGTAATATGCAATTTGGGTACAGATGATAAACCAGGGTCACATTGGGTAGCTTTATATATCGATACGAATGACGTCGGTGAATATTTTGATTCATATGGACGGGCACCTGTACGAAATTGTAAAAGATGGAACTGGAATGTTGATAGGACTTCAGTTTGTGGCGAATATTGCTTAATGTATTTGCTATATAAGTTTCAGGGATGTTCAATGTATAGTTTTACGAGTATATTTACAGAGAACACATTGTACGACGATATGTTAGTGGATGAGATGTTTCG
This sequence comes from Parnassius smintheus behrii, assembly GCA_036936625.1. Classification (NCBI taxonomy): domain Eukaryota; kingdom Metazoa; phylum Arthropoda; class Insecta; order Lepidoptera; family Papilionidae; genus Parnassius; species Parnassius smintheus. The sequence continues at coordinate 21,306,526 of JAUPFT010000019.1, read as the reverse complement.
CTCCTATTTTATGGATAATAAGTAATAAGATTTTGTATTTTATAAATAAAATTTTTAACAAAAGTAGGTAATGTGTTTTATTGATGATTCAGATTAGTGTTGTAGATAGGAACAAAGGAGTATAATACAATAGCATAAGCCGACCCACACGCTGACGAATAATAGATAATGACGGTAGTCAATCAACAATAGATAAGTAGATAAGGACAATGGAGCGCTAATGACGGTTGAGGCTACACCGGATATCAATTAGATAAGAGTTAATTGATCTGCACATCTCCGGAACCGTGCATCCTACGCAAAAATGGACCGCAGATTCGTGATCAGAGCATGCCAAAACTTTTTTTTTTTTTTTTATTTAGGATCGTGAGTCGACGAACGTCGTACTTGTACCACTTCTGACTCAGTGCGCCAGAACTGGTACAACCTTTCTACAAGTGCGCCAGAACTGGTACAACGTAACTACTTGTATGCGTAGATATATGGATGTAAATGAGGCGAAAGAGGTATGTCAGGATCGTGCCAAATGGAAGTCCGTAGTCTCTGCCTACCCCTCTGGGTGACAGGCGTGAGTGTTTATATATATATATATATATATATATATATATATATATATATATATATATATATATATATATATATATATATGTAATTATTGGAATTTAGCTTACTTGATCAGGTTTTATGAAAACTTATATATTCATAATTTTAATATAAGACAAAGTATGCATGGCTGAAACATAGTTTACTTGATATTTAAAAAAAATATAAACATTAGGAATATTCCTAACTTTAAAGTAAGTTGGTTTTAAGAATCTTAAAAAACTTTATAGACTTAGAATATATACCTCATAGAAACACTCACTGAAAATAGTTTTTTTATTGTTCTAAGCCAGCGCTTAGCTACAATCTCACCTGATTGTAAGTGGTGATGTAGCCTAAGATGGTGAAGCGCACTGACTTAACAAAAACCTATTCACTCTTGCCTTGAAGACGCCCATTGTAATCGGATGGAAAGACAGATGCTGGCAATATATTCCACTCCTTTGTTTTTATTATTTTATACGTTTCAATTTTTGCTTCAAGGCAGTCAATAGCGGCCTATGTTCAGCAGTGGTCTTATTTTTATGATTTTATTGTAATGATTGGATGATTGAATGAAATTTTACTCTTTAAGACTCAGTCAAAGTTTTCTTTATATTTTGTGAGTATATATTTAAGCGTTTTAATCTTTGCCTTTATGATGCGCTTCCTTGTTTTGGTACAGCCATGGTAACTCAGAAATCAGGGCGAGAGCTCTAAATTTTATACTATATGGACAACTTGCCGAAACACTGAAATTGTTGATTGTTGTTACAAATGCTGAGTGACAACGCTCAAGATATTGAATTATAATGTGAACATATTACTTAAATGGCTCTTGGTGACCACTGTTAGCACCTTGGTTAAACCTGTAGGTCAGAAATTATTTAAAAAAAATCGAGGAGCGAGGGATAAATGTCCATCTTTATTTGACCGTGGACTCTCTCCATTCCTAACACCCTATCGGGGATGACCTGTACCTAGTAATACGACGGTATATTTTATTAGATACTGTTCATCTGAAATTTTATACTATATAATAATAATAGAAAATTGAATGGGAAATAAATAATGGCCAACTGTATATTGGGTCACGCTAAAACTTAAGTTTGCGCCGTCCAGATTATAGTATCTTACGTTATAATTTTAATTAAGTCTTTTCATAACAAGTGGCAAAATTAAAAAAAATTGTACAACCGACATTAATATAAATAAAATGACTGTCTATTATCAGTTTAGGTTATAACATATGAGTGTTACTGTGGTTGTTATTTTTTTTTGAATTTGTAATATTCTTATTTCTAGTGTACGTAGCGCTATAGTGACGAACAATCCAATTCATTCTTTCATCGCACGAACATGTTGTACTACAAAATGTTATAATGTGCCTGTGTCTACGAATGTAATATTTATTACATTAGGTAATCCTCGTAGCTAATACTAGATTTGTTTATTAAAATAATATTTTTTGAAATTAACATTAAAGCTCCTATTTGGATACTATTAACTACTTATTATTATTTCAAAAGTACACATTCTATTTATTGCGCAACGTGCTTGGGTCATATTTTATCACCTTAACTCAGGTAACTGTAGTTTCTAGATTGAAGAAAGTCCCACTCGCACAGCCCACGGTTTAAACTATTTTTAATTTATTAAGTATAAAATGTTTATGTTTAGTCACATCTTGAAGACTAAACAAGTGGTAAAATTAAAAAATTTGTACAACCGAAAAAGTTGTTTCAATTTAGTAGTTTTTATTAAATTGAAATTAGATATTCAAAAATTTGTGGAATCTCAAAATTGTATTAATTAACTTTATCCCTTTTAGTAGGGAAAGTTAATGAACATTTCCTGTTTACATATGAAAAATGACTTTCAATAAGTATTATTTATATGAAATATTGAATAAAAAAGTTTTTGTTTCTGTTTATTTACACGAATGGACGATATTCTTTAGAAAATAATTATTTGTAATATTTTCTTATCTTAAAGTTGGGATCTATATCGAAAGAAGAATATAAGTACTCCTATTTTATTATGCAATTCTGTCATATCATATAAAGTCACGCCTAAACCACGCTCAACTTATTTTAAAAATACGTGCTCACGCATGGTAACATATGCATCTAAAATCATTTGAAACCAGTGTTTTTATGTAGTATAATGGTGACAAATCTTCACACAGACCACCTGATGGTAAGTGAATGTGGTCCCATAGATATCAATATCTATCCTCTATTAAAAATTAAAATGCAGATACGTTGCCACCCCTAAAGACCAAGATGAAATTCCTCGTTTCCAATAAAAAGTGTCTCCGAATCTCTACACACACCGTACGAAAATCACATTATCATAAAGCTTGTATTCTGTGAAATATGAGCTTTGTTTCGGAGCCATTGCGCCTATCTGTCTTTGAACAGAAGAACCATTAAAAATCATAGATTTTAACTTAACGTTCTGTTTACAGATTCGTATATCCAAACAATCAGCATGATAGCCTATCCTTGGCCCTGGGTGTGAGTTCCGGGGACCCAGCTCGTGAGACGAGGCTTTCGTTACTTAGCAAGCTAGGCCTCGCAGGTGTCACACACTTTAACCTGTACTTAGGGGAAGCTCCAATCAGCGCAGAGCTGCTCGCATTTATAAGGATATTCAGTATGAACCAAGGTAGGTAGTTAATACGTTATTTATTTCTATAATCAATTTTTTCAATTAAACGAACTTACAGTTTAAACTAAAAGTTTTATATAGGGCTTATAGATTCATACACTTGTGAGAGTTAATTATAATAATAAACATATATAATCGATACAGGTGAACGAATAGGTTGCATGGACTTAGCACATATTAATACTTGAGGTTAAATTAGTCCAACCAGATACATCAAAAACAAGCAAAATTAAATTTAGCTAAAAAATAAAATTAAAATAAACCAAATATTAAGAACTCAACTAAGTTCACGCAATAGTATAAAAGTCATAATTACCTACGAAATACCGATCCCTACCATTGTCTTTCGGATGATAAATTAGTCCCAGAGTGATTTTATGAATGATTGAATGAATATACTTTTATTGCACACCACAAACAAATATACAGATAACAAAACAAAAAGCATATTAAATGCACAATTTGGCGGACTTATCGCTACATAGCTATCTCTTCCAGGCAATCAAAGGTGTAAAGGAATAAAACAATGAAAACTAGGTGATTGATGAGATAGTTAAATTAGTGGGTTAAATTTCAACGCACTATTAATACACATATGACAGCGAACAGAAAACACCACCCTAGTCATATACACATCGTCTCACACTACCACGTCAAAATGGTGGAAGAGGCATCATCGATACACAAAATTTATACAACAATCTAATAGACTGATTACGCAAATATTTTTATGTAAAATCTGGACATTCGCAACTCCACAAATATATCACAGATATTGATGAAAAACCAACTTCCCTTAATCTAAACGACAGAAATTTTCAACCAAAGATAATAATAAAACATGAGTAAACAGATTTGTGGTCACAGAAGTCTCTGCATTATAGGCACCTTGCTGAATTCAGTCAAGTACATGTCAACAGGCAAGCGTCGAACGAGTGGCTGCGACGCGGAGAGCTCTTCCGAGAAGACGAAGGCTTTTGTGATTTCTATTTAGAATCAAGTGATTGATACTCGTAACTATCGAAAACACATAATTCGAATTCCCAACCCACCCACTGACTTATGTGGACGATGTCACAGTAACTCAGAAACAATTCAATATATTACCGGCGCATGTAAATCTGTTGTTCAGACAGACTACAAACACGGATATGACCGAGGTGTTGCAATTATCCACCAAAACCTAGGTCACAAACATTCATTCATTGAAAAAAAAAATCGCTTTTTACGTATATAATCTCAGCACTGTTTAAGAAAGTAATTCTGTTAAATTATATTGGAACAGGGCATAACAATAGTAAACAAAATAAAAATACAGTTCTCATAATATATATAAGTTTGCAACAGGCACAACGTCGTTACTACATATTCTAAGAAAATGACAAAGTATGTAGTAAAGATATTGATTAATTTGCAACCTTCCGCTAACTAAATGCAATGATGTGTCTTACCTGGATTGAAGAGCACCTCCCGCCCTCCCTCAATTGCATGCACTAACTCCGTCACCACTAGTCCCAGCACCACTACTCCCAACACCACTACTCCCGGCATCACTACTTCCAACACCACTATTCCAGGAAAGAGACACCATCGACGATAATACGACACGTGTTTCGCCTCTACACGAGGCATCCTCAGGTGATGTAGACTCTACGGCGGCTGTCCGCTAAGATTTATCCCAAGCAAGTGATAGCACCCAGCCGTCTTCTCCATTTAATTAAGAAGTCTTTTAATTACAATATCCTCGCGAATCTTCCTTGTTAGAAATCTATGTTCTTTCCCGAGAATTTGGCGGAAGCTGTTTAGGATATATATATATTTTTATTTTTTTAAAAAGAATATTAACAATGCTATAAAAATTACTAATATTCCCCTTAACCACTCTTGGTAATCTTAAATTGCTTGTGTTACGAGTGGTTCACGCCAGTATGCAAATGGCGGATTCGAACCCACGACCTTTTTGAGGTCGCGGTCCGCGCCCTGCCATTAGGCTACTGTCGCTTTTATTATATTATTAGATACTATTTTACGATCACAGACTATAAACTTCATCATCATCATCATTCGACTTCAGGATCATCATAGACTCTCTCTTGTTAAATCTTATATAAAATAAAAAAATATATTCTTTGTAATTTCAGAGGAGTTAACAAAATGGTCAAGTCAAGGCCTACCAGGTGACCTTGTATCATCGGATCCTACCAGTGCTGAAGTGGTTGGAACACAGTTAGACCGACGCGCTTACACTTATCTCCTTACACGATGCAAACTTATAAGAGCGTCCTACAAAAAAGACCCTGAAGAATCTCCCCCCATCACAGATCATAGGTAATATAGCAAAAACTATACTCTAACTAACTTATAGACAACATACTTTACCTGTGCAGAGTAATCCTTAATAATTCCTAGGTACCTATTTTTATTTTTGGTTGAGCAAGGAAAAGGAAGCAACCACGTTGCTACAGTACAACCTAGAAATCTTCGATCTTCTATGATTGTACCAGCAAGACACTTTGCTGGTCTCCGCTCCTTTGTTGTTCACATTCAACGCATTAGAATCAAACAGTTTGTTTGGTCGTTCATAATGTGAAGAGCAAAGGAGTCGAAATTAATTTAGCAGCATCTGGTTTTCAATCGGATTACGTTGTGGGTGCCTTTTATAGGAGAGGGAACAAACGAGCATACGGCTCACCTGATGGTAAGTGATGATTGTGTATGGATACGGCTCACCAGAGGAATTGCAGGTGCGTTGCCAGCATTTTAGAAAGAAGTAAACTCTTTTCTTAAAGGCCTCTAAGTCATATCGGTCCGGAAAAATCGCCGGTGGTAAATTATTCTACAGAAAAGTCGTACGTGGAAGAAAACTACTCGTGAAACGTACAGTGGTGGTCCGCCAAGCACCCAGATGGTGTGGATGGTGTCGAGAGTTTTGCCGCGATGTGTGTTCATGAAATTTGGCGGCTGGGATTAATCCGAACAATTCCATGTGTGGCCGAACCTGCGCCTTGTAAAGTTGCAGGCGGTGTACCGAAATGAAATACTGTGCCTCTCCGCTGAGCACGCCAAGCTTTTTAGAGAGAAATTGCTCGTAACTCGATATGTCAACACCGTGGATGAGGCAACAAGGGGAGTGCCTTGAAACTGAAGAGATACGATAAAAGTTTTCTTTGTAGCGGTAAACGCGCAAACTTGTGTCTTGTGAGGATTAAACTGGACTAGATTTAGTCGCCCCCAATCCTAGACTTTCAGTTTCAGCAAAGACTCGATTTCAGACACAAGTTTGTTATAGAGCAACACCAGTGCTGTCATCCGCATAGCAATGAATGTTACCGGTTTGCAACATATCATTGATATGCAGAATAAACAGCGTTGGTGATAGAACGCAGCCTTGTGGAACACCAGCATTAATAGGATTGTATGCTCCTATCTGCAAGAAAGCTGGTGATCCAATTACACAATTTCTTGGGAAGCCCGTAGGAAGGGAGCTTCGAAAGAATTTTGTGCCAAACCCGATCGAAGGCCTTCGAAATATACAAACTAACGACCAATGCCTCCCCCTTGGACTCTACTGTCTCCGCCCATCTATGAGTCAGGTAAACCAGAAGATCACCAGCTTATCGACCCTGACGAAAACCGTATTGGCGGTCACTAATCAGCTGGTGATCCTCAAGGAACCGCATGAGCTGGTAGTTTATAATTGATTCCATTATTTTGAAGAACAAGGAGGTGATAGCGATAGGCCTGTAGTCGGTTAGTGTTAGACGGATCTGAGCTGTCATGGTAGCGATCGGGTGGACGAATGCCGTCTTCTATGATTTCGGGACTACACCTAGGGAGTAGTGGTACAGGAAAAGACGCGTTAGAACCGGTGCCAACTCTAAAGCACACGTCCTCAGAACGATTGGAGGGATTCCGTCGGGCCCGCTCGACTTGTTGATGTTCAGGAAGAAGAGTGCTTTAAGAACCGAGCGCTAAGTGTGAACCGCACATCCGGTATGGAGCACACACCGCGAGATGGTCGGCGATGTGCTCCCCCCGTCATCGAGATTCGAGTTGGACGCAAAGAAAGAGCCTAGCATATCGGCTTTCTCCTTTAGGGCATGAGCCAGTAAGCCGTCCTCCCTTGGCGAGAGATCAGAATGCACGGGTTCCAGAAGGAAGGCGAACTAGTTTCTCGCCAATTCTGCCTATGTGTTCTGACTTTGCCTTGGCAATGACCCTTTTGAGGGACCTGGAGGCGGAATTATACTTATTTTTAAGAGCGCTAGTGTATTTATATGTGTAGTTATATCCCGGGATATTGATGAGTCAGCCCAGGTCCGGTAGCACCCCTGTCTATAGCATGATGCTATTTTACAGGAGCGACTAAACCATAGCTGAGATATGCCTTTGATGAGCACCACATTGGATGGAATGAAAAGTTCCATACCCTGAATCTGAATGAATATCAGCGACAGAATTAGCAACAACGTTGCGATTGTCCGCCGAGAAGCAAACCCGCCCTCTAGGGTAGAATGCAAAGAAAGACCGCATACTATCCCAATCGGCCGACCTACAGTGCCAAACACGGCGGCAGCCTGCAGAATGCAACCGCGATTTCAGCGTGAGTGGCAACACACTCCGGACTAGACAATGTTCCGAGGAGCCAAGAGGCGAGGCGTTGACGGAGACCTGATATCACATCGGGAATCCGCGTAGGCGAAGTAACCAGTTGTGTCAGACCATATGCCAAGGCAAATACATGAACAGATTTTCCTGCATGATCGGTTAAACGTGAACCGAGCCATTCAGTGTGGTAGCCGTTAAAGCCGGAGAAGACACCTGTGTCTTGGTCAGAAAGAGCAAGGCCGGCTTCTTTGTCTCGAGATGGTAGTGGACGGCATTTAGGTTCGAATGAAGTCCCCTGATATTGCAAAAATTCACGGATAGCGTGGCAGGGGTCGCCTTGGTTTCGTTGCTCAGCTTGCCCAGAGCAGTTATTGTCTTGAACGGAAGTTCCTTCCCCCCCCCCCACCCCCACCAGAATATTTTTAAACGTTTTCTCCACACTAGGATTTTCTCCTGTATCGTGGCAGTTTACAAACACAAATTTCACAAGAACAAAAATCCAGACCTGGAACAATTACTTGTAGGCCATACAAATACTTGTTCCGTTCGGGATTCGAACCTGAGTCCTTAAGCGCCATAACTCATAGCTAAGACACTGCACCACGGAGCGGGGCAGCCTGAGCACACACACTAGGAGTGGAGTAGCTTGGTCGTGGATGCTCAGCGAGGGATTCTCCAGTGGTGCTGGTACTCTCTGCTGCCGCATTGCTCAACCACTGTTAAAAATCAGGTCAAGCACTGTCTTGTAATAGTTTAAAAAAAAAACGTTAGTTAGGTAGTAATCTACTGCGTGCAGTTAATTTATTTTCCGTAACAATATCTTCTATCACATCGCATCCCGTAGGTATAGTAAAAGTAGACAGAGAGAAAGTGAAACGCAGCAGCCTCTTCTTGATAACAACTAAAAATAAATAAAAAAACTGCGGTTGGCAACACATCTGCCGAGCATGAAAACTGTGCGAAATATCCTTCCTATTAGGAAATCATTGATACTGCATCATCATCGTCATCTTAATAATTGTTGCGTAATTAACCATTGCTCTAAATGAAGATGTTTATTTACAGAAAAAATATAAAACTGCTCAAAGAGTGCGAAGTGCAAATCTTAGACAGTGCCATAAAGTACCTGCAGAACGTTCTAGAAAAACTTACCGCCACAGATAAGTAAATAAGATGCAACTTGTACCTTACACATTTTTGAAACCATGAACAAATGTTTGACAGTATTTAATTATTTACACGTTTATTAGATTTTTTTTTAGTTTTGATAGATTTTATTATCAATCACAACGAATTGCGCAATATTTTGTTTTACTTTGTTATGATGTTTTGTTTGTTTTCATTTACATTACGTAATTTATACTTGTGTGTGACTTAAACGAATATTATACGTGTTTTATTACTGAAAACAGCCTTTTATTTCATAAGTCTTGGTTTTATTGGAAGCGAACTATCTAGTGGCGTAAAAATAAACAAAAACCCATACATTTCGTATGTTGTCTTAGGAAGTGGTGACTATGGTAATATTTTTTTTATAATTATTTCTCTTGTGAGGTAATCCATAAAACCGAAAGAGAGAGGGATTTTGGTAGACTGGAATAAATGAAATTTATCATGGCTATGTTATACGTTGCCGACTTTGTTGAAATTTCTCGGAAACAATAATCTGGGCGAACGCAAACATTTTTTTAAAGTATTTTACTGCTCATAATTTTTTTAACTATGGAAAATAGTATTATTTAATGTCTATATTAGGTTACGTTCATATCACTATCATTGCAGCCTGTCAAAGTCCACTGCTGAATACAGGCGGCCCTAAAAATTGCGACTTCAAAAGGTTATTTGCTAATTACTAGTCGTTCACTTCAAGAATGCCGTTACCTCCCGCCGCGCCCCCTCATTCCGCGCCTCAAGCGTCGCCCTTTTAGTACCGATAGCAACGTCGAAGTGTACTTACGTTCGTTTTTTATGCTCCCGTACGTTCTCTAGTTTGTTACTGTTTTTGCTGTTGTTTTTGTTACTGTTGATTTTTTGTTTTTGTTTCTTTCGAATATTTAAAAATGTATATGTGTAGTAATTTTATTTTTTTCGAATATTTAAAAATGTATATGTGTAAAAATGAAAATTTTATTTTATCGAACACGTTATTATTTCATCATCATCATCATTCAAAAAATATTTTATTTCATCGAACACGTTATTATTTAACTTTATTGAAAATATGAATACTAAAAAACATAAACATGATGACTTTTTTCGTCTACGGTACCGTCAGCTGTGACGTCGTAACGGTCTACGACGGCAAACTCGAAATGAACGCGTAGTAATGCCAAATAATGAGAAGTTGATTCAAATAAAAACTATGCTAGTGTGAGACAGAAATCGGGTTAATGCGTTTATCCACCCTAGAGGCGATACTTGGAAATGCGTGTTCATCCATCTATTTAGTACACATTACCTATAAAAATATTTACATATTTATTGTTTGAAAGGTCAATACTGAAATAAAAGGTATCTCACAGGATTACAGATTCATTGGAATCTTGGCATAAAATAATTCAAGATGAAGTTAAAAGCAAACATCCTATAGTAACTTTTTTGGAATGCTTGCTAAAAAACGCCCAGTTCTTCGTTAACACATCTGTTATAGCAAAGAAATTTAGGAAACGATTGCAAAAGTACATGAAAAGTGACAAATTTATCCAGGATATCAAATTAGGTCTAATCAATAATGAAATTAGTTTTGGTGATTGTCTGGACATATTGCAGAATTTATAAATTAGGTACGTAATAATATTATTTAAAACGAGGAAATTGAATTTGATTTAAATGCAATATGTAATTCATGGGCTTTAATCGATTGTAACGGGCAATACGTAATATGTTTTTGATTAAGATTTTATTTTTATTTGTTTTTATTAAAAATTAATTAATAATTAAAGTGTATGTATTGAACTGTAATTGAATTGGGGTAAAAAATAAAATAAATAAAAGTGAATGCCGATTCTCCACCCCGTCTGTGGTGGATAAATGAACACGCGTTTCAGAGTATCCATCACAGTGTGGATAAACGGAATCACCCCATAAATTAACCGCAAAAAGAACATATTTTGAATTAGAAATGCAGTAGCCGGTGTCTGAAACAGCCGTGGACAACCATCAATAAATGCAATTACCCCTATCCTATACCTTAGCAAAGTACCGTTCATCTGAAAAAGCGTAGGTTTAACATAAATTTTGTTCGCAGCTCATAATTACTTCTGCGTCCAGAATGGCCAATTTTATTTTAGTTTATTGGGTATACGAATCTACCATAGGACAGACAAATAATTAAAAAAAGACGATGTTTATTTTATTCCGCATTTACTTTCGTATATTAAACGATCCTTAATAGTAATATTTACAGTTTTAAATTTTTCACATTTTTATGTTACTGAGAATAAATAGAAATAAATTAATCTATAAATACATAATTTAATTTATCTGTAGTACTAATTAATTTGAGCTTAGCAAGATATTTGATGTAAGCCGTTAACTTTTCTATCCGATTCATAATCATAATAAGCACACTTATAGCTTATAAAATTAAACGAAAAAAAAGAAATTTCAAAATTTGATTGCATACATTTAAACCATTTAAATATTTCGGTGGTGGTGCTTAATTACACCAGTCAAAATATTTTATAACTTTATTTTTAATATAAAGCTAAGCTATTTATCATATCACAATGCTAACTTAATTAAATGCAAACAGGAGGAGACATATTTTATCCTTAAATATAAATCCTCTCTATTCGTCTTTTAAATAATATTTTATTTTTAACCTCTATTATATCATTTTCGCATCATTTATTTACATTAAACTACGTATTCATTAAAATGGGGCAATATACTTGTATATATAACTGTAGCTAGAAATAAATATTAACGGAATCGGAATCAGACCTTAAAATATTTTTGTAAATAGTAGGTATATTCAAAAATTAATGTTTTAATTGGTACATGAAATTTAAAAAGAACTACCATGATATTAAAATATTTGCACCACTAAGATATTATAGTAGGAATATAATATAATTGTGGCCCATACACTCTGACAATATCTATATATCGTTATATCCCTTTATTGTAAATAGGCAGAAATAAAACATAATCCATAGCCTTTCATTAATTGAAATATATTTTCAGTTATATTCCATTTTAGTCATATTCCATATATTTTATTTTTGGCTTTATTAAAGATAATCGAATAATCCATACAGCCGATTTCGCTAAACCCGCATTTCTTTGTAAAATTTATGGCGGGAAGTTGTTTGTTACACAATTTCATTTAATTGAGAAGTTACATTTAAATGAGTTTATCAGTTTCTAGAGTATTATATTAGTAGATAAAATAATGCCTCAGTGGTTTGTTCCTTAATTTTTTGCTCATTTTTAACTCTTATTTTAACTTTTAAGAATACCTGTGGTTTGGTTTATTTATTTTTAATCTGTTTAATATAAAATATAACTAATTCTACAGAAAGAAGCATTAAGCTTTACATCTGTCAAATATCACACACCTTTAAGTGTCGCCGCCTTGGGGGTAGAAAAATTCGGGGAAGCCCTCATTAGTTTAAAATGTATGCTCTAAGCTATTTTTGTGTTCTAATGTTTAACTATAACCTAACTACTAAAAGTCTTTCATCACAAAACATTGAACATAAAATATACGAACATAACATATCAAAGTCGGATTCAAATGTAAATTATGTAATGAATATATTATGGCTCTATTTTATTCTTCCCTTGTGCGGTACGTAGGCATGGTGAGGCGTGCTGGTGGCGCTATCTCTCCTGCAACCTCGAGCTAGGACCAGTAGAGCACCACATAGCGCTGCCACTAATGCACCACAAGTCGCCACCATAGCGGAAAGGGCGGACGTTCTAATACACGTTTGACCTTCGGCTGCGGCTGAAAAAATTAATGAGTGATTAATAATATTTTTTTTGATTTAGCTTAATACTTCATTCCGTCATCATCATCATCATCATCGTCACCTCTTAAATGGTTCATAGGCGTTCGTGAACTGCAGAAGCTAAGCTTACCATCAAATGGACTGTAAGTTATATAGTATATGTAGTGTATACGTGATAGAACCATGCCTGCAGTTATATTATGGTTGTAGCGTGAATGGGTCGACCGGGGAAGGACCAAGCTCTCATAGAATAATAATAATAATAATCCAAAAATAATAATAATGTCCTCCAGACCGAATGTCGGTCAAGGCGGCCAGCCTCAACAGAGGCTAGTCATCAGCGCATAGACTAGTCATAGAATACCGTGATAAAATAGCAGTTTAAATCCGCTGTACTTCGTAGATGAGTGTAGAGAACCGGAGACCTTTAATAGCATTTGGTGACAAACGAGCACACAGCCCACTTGATGGTTAGTGGATGCTGTGGCCCATAGATATCTACATTTGTCTTCAGTTAAGAATCAAAATGCAAATGCGTTGTCACCCCTGAGGACTAAGATGGAATGCCTCGATTCCATTAAAAAGTCTCCGGTTTTCTGCACTCACTATGCGAAACACAGCAGCATTAAGCTACTATTTTACGTTGGTATTCTGTGAGAGCGTGGTCCTTCCCTGGTCGAGCCGACACATACGTGCTACAACTATAATGTAATTGCAGCGTAGCTCTATCACGTAAGGTACTTTTTACTTAAAACGAGGCATTTCATCTTAGTCCTCAGGGGTGAGGGGACAATGCATTTGTATTTTGATTCTTAACCGAGGATAGACGTAGATAATATATATGGACTACATAGCATCCACTTACCACCAGGTGGACTGTATATGTTTTTCACCTTTGTTCTGTAAAAAGAGGTTCGTTTGACATTTGAGTTTTTTTAAACATGCTCGTCAGGTTAGGGTGGATTTGTCTTAATCGTAACGCTTGGCAGGCGAATCACAGCACTAGACGATATACACCTTTGACGCTGCTTCCCGTATTGCCAGTCCTGCCAGTACTGGCATTTTACATAAGGTGTCTCTGTTAACATCCACAGTGTAAAATGGGGTGGTTGATATTTTTTTCAGGAAAACGGGGTGATTTTTATTCTACTTAATATTTCTGCGGCACCGTATTACAAGTATTTCTATATCTTTGTATAAAAATCTATTGGTGTTCATTAGTCTCGCCAAAACTCTAAAACTTCTCGAACGATTTAAATGAAATTTTTTGTGCGAGTTCAAGTGCGTCCCTGGATGGTTAAGATTCACGATTGGAGGCGCTGTTGTTGAGAACCAGATATCGTTCATGCGAAACCGGGGCGGATCGCTAGTTTTTAATATTTTTAGCATTAGCTGTTTGTCTTGTATAAAATATTACTTAAACCGTAACCACTGCGACATTACGTAGTAGATATTTTTACGTTACATTAAGGTTATGTTACCGATTTTAATAAAATACATTCTACTGGTTCCATCAGTTTAAAAATAGAGAAAAACCTTTGCTTGGAGCCATTTCAGCATCCTCCTCGCCTTCTTGTAGCACTCGCAGGGATTGGAATAGCGAAATGTTTTCGGAGAGGCGCGGCGCGACTGCGGCGGCCGCGGCGCCGGCGCCCACGCCGCTGTGCGCCCCGCTGCCCGCTCCGCCTGAGATCGAACGCCGCCTTACACTCTTCAAGTTGCGCCAATGACACTGTTGCGACTGGTAACAAATGGGTTAATGATAGTGAGTGAATGTACAAACTGGCCACTCAGAAAAAAAAACATTTTTAATGAAGTTGAATGAATAATAAAGTTTTGTTTTTAAAACACATCTTTTTTTAAATTTAAAAAAAATTATGGACATTATTTTTATTTTTTATTTGTTTAATAGATAAACTCTAAAACCTACACGTAAAACCTTCTGAATGGCCGAGTCTGAAAGATGTTATGGAATTCAATGAGTAATGATATATGATGACATGAAATCATTTGAGAAACTGAATTGTTATGTTTACATTATTATGTGAAATGAATTTGTATGGTATGTAATATGTATACATATATATTGAAAAAAATTATATGTTTTACATATAAGTAGTACGTTAGGGTAATATGGGCATAAGGTTAATATGGTTACTTTCTTATAATTCAAAAACAACAACATTGTTGCATATCTATGCACACATTTAATATTTGACTGATCTATGCACACATTTAATATTTGATTGACTGATGAAGACCTACCGTATCACAGCCACCTGGCTCTGTGATATGGTAGCTCTTCATCAGTCAATCAAATATTAAAGGATCAAAAGGGCGCTGCTTCATCGACGCAATTTTGACAGTTGACTTTATAGTAAACATTTTAGTTATGGAATGTAGAAGTAAGGAGTACAGACTGTGTATTAAGTGTTCATAGAAAACCGTTAAATAAGGGTGGCGCCACTATAGCTACTGGTTAAATTTTAAAGAACGTGCCGAAAAATATTAGTGGGATAGACGACTTTTCGAGGTTATATTTACTAAATAAAATTATTTTAGATTTTAGAGCTACTGAGCAGTTTAGCAGCACACTTCAAACCGTCGACAACTGCTAAGTTCATTTCATCCCAGTAGCTACTCTAGCGCTGTTGTGGAGAATTTTTGAACTGTTATTTACCGCTTACAAATCAAAAAAAATTTCAACTATTCTACTATGGGACTTGGTACTCCTTACTTCTACACTCCATAATTTTAGTCGATTTTAATATTGTGTAGTGTAGTTAGTTTTTTAAGTTGATTTTTCGAAGTGTTTCTCATTACTACATTATTTTTATAAGTATATTAGTTATTGTATACGACTTTGTGTTTTGTCTCTGTCCTCCTCCTAGTTTTGGTTTTATAGGGCGGCAAAGCTTTGGGTGACGATATTACCCTCACGTACCCTAAAAAACAAATAAAACGCTAAGTAGAAAACTCACAGGACATCGCCCTTGGCACATCCTAACGTCACATTCGATGTAGAGAGCGGGAGAGCCCGTGAAACGGAACGTCTTCATGTACGCGTACAACTGCGTCTCAAACACACCCGACTCAGACCACGAGCCACGGAACCGAGAGATCAGCTTGTCGTCTACTGGACAGCTGTAATTATAAAAACACGTGCTTATACATATATTTCAATAGTAACTTATGAATTTAATAATTAATAAGTATGAAAAATATATTAAAATTAAATAAAATGTAAATAGATGAAAGTATTTTACAAATCGACAAAGCTTCATTAGCAACTCCTTAACGATCCATTGTTGGATAAAAGCCCCTCCCATCGTAGAATTTGTCACACCTATGATACTTCACTACTTTGCCGGTCTGTATTTGAGTGTTTTACATTTTTAATATGAATACGATATATATTTCTGACTATAGTACCATCTATTGGATATCTTAAAATGTTCCAAATATTTTTCTATCATAATCAGTTGCAGTTAAATAAACATTTACTTAAATAGAATAGATAAATAAAATTTTATACTGAAAAATTTTAAGCCACTACTAAAGGAAGAAAAGTTAACCACAACTATTCAATTAAGTGGTGCTTTTTTATTCTACGTTAGGGTTGCTACCAATCAATCAAAGTAAGAATTGAATTAAGTTACAGCCTATGTATGGCCCAATCCTGGGCACAGGCATCCTCTCAATTCTGAGTTGGGGGCGAATTTGCGGGCTTCACATGTCTTCGAAACATTTTTTAATTTCTTACATAATTTTCGGGTTTCCTCAAGATGTTTTCCTTCGTCGCCTAGCACGCAGTAAATCATCACTTAAATTGCAATTAACATTTTCATTGGTGCTGGCGGGGATCGAACCTGGCTTCCGTATTGTAATATTTACAGCTTTAACATTTATAATTTAAATTTTTCTGATAATTTACAAAATAAAACACGATCAGAGCTGTAGGTTACGCTAAATCAAAACCTTTCGCTGGCTTGATACTCCACCTCATCATTTCACCCTTTTTGTAAAGATCTTTTATTTTTTATGTGATGTATAATATGATATCCGTAAATAAAGGTTTTTCTCTTAATTATGTATCAATTCGTCAAAAAGGAGGACTACCAAAGTAATTCTTTTTGACGAGCATTTTAAGTGACTTTTTACACCCGAATTTGAGAATGAACATGCGTATTATTTCCGTAATATTTTCTATATTAATTGGAAATAACAACATTATCTAGTATGTAACAGTTACTAACGATAACGCTCGTTAACGGAAAGACGGAAAAGCGATGAAGTCTCAGATATAAATCTTATCAAGTGACTATTGTTTAATAAAGTCGAAACTCACAACATACAATGTCGGCATTGTGAGGAAATTGTTTATTGCTTTGTGCTCTTTTTGTAATTTTTTGTTGAATATGATGTGGTGATCAAATAATACACAAGAAAACAGCGAATATATAAACAATGTGTGTGTTCAAAGGAGTATATATTGATGATAAAAATTATGTAATCTTAAAATTGTAAATTAATTAACAATAATAAATAAAATTAAATAATTATCGTTGCATATATATGATTGAGGCCATATTATTCATATAATATATTTTTTGGTTTGTCGAGACGATATTTCATAGCTATAGTGTCATCCGATAGGTGGAGTCACTGCAGTCAAGTTGTTAACTTTTATATTTATGAAATAAACTTTTATATTTCTGGAATTATAAATGATCCATGTTTAGTTGGTTTAGTGCTAAAAAGAAATCAACTAAATCTATGGTGCTAATTTAGAGTTATTAATATATACCTAAAAAAGAGGAAACAAGTACATAGATTTTTTCATCTTGTATTTTTAGATCCTAACATACCTCTCTCGCTCTTTCACATCTATAGATCCTTATAACCGTTACCGTTACTGTCTATTAAAGCCCACTACTGAACAAACGTCTCCCCTAGAGATTGCCTCATAGGGGGGATTTTTGCCATTGTTGCCACGCTTGGCAAGAGGGTTGGCAACCACAGTTTGTTATTTTTAGTCGTTATCATTAAGATGCTCCTGCCTGTTTCCTGATTTGTTTGCCGTTGTCGCCTGTTACGACACCCGCGGGATGATACGTGGCGGTGGATATTCTCACACCGCCACTTCACGTGGCACTCACCCTTATACAGGGTGTCCGGTTTCCGATGTCCGATACTTTAAGGGGTTAAAATACAATTAATTTTATCGACAAATCAGGGATCAATGATTTTTTTTCGCCATCAATAAAAAAATGGCAGCACTTTAAAAAAAATTGTTGGCGAAACATAGATGCTTGTATTAATTTAACAATATCTACCCAAGTAGAAGACTTTCAAAAACAAAATTGGTCTCAAATGTTAGTTAATAGTGTAGACAATAAATCTAGATTCAAAATACTATTTTTTAATTTTTCAGTATTAGTAAAAAACATTTTTGAAAAAATAAATTAGACAACAAATTGATGTTGTTTTTCAGATTCTTAGCTTTAAAAAAAACCATCGTGTTAACCAATTTTTTTTTACTTGTTTTTATTATAATACAGGATATTTGCTATAAATGCACATTTAAATCTTAACTCTGAGTTAGATAGTTTAGGAGCTATGATAATTTGAATGTAACTGTTCAAAGTGCCTCTAGCCCGATATTAGATAACTAAACACCCATTCCAGTGAGTAAGATAAAATTCTTCAATAATTCAAGGAATCGTAAGCAAGCACAATAGCATCCTTTGTGTGAGCAGGTAAAAAACGCTGTGCACAATAGTGCGAGCGAGACAGAATAACGGCTGTCTCCAGGTAAAAAGGGTGCAGTGTGCGCTTGTGCCGTCGAGCAGTCGTCCCTCGCTCTGCGTTGTGATAACATTCCTGGTTTTAAGTAAATCTACTTACTGTACATTATTATTGTTTGTTGTTAGACTTTGTTACGTTTTTGTTTTGTTGTTGTTACAGCGATATGCTGGCTTGAGTACTCGTTCATTGTAATAAACAAAAAGTAACAGTTCAACAAAACAAAGCAATTGTTACAGCGATATGCTGGCTTGAGTACTCGTTCATTGTAATAAACAAAAAGTAACAGTTCAACAACAAAACAAAAACGTAACAAAGTCTAACAACAAACAATAATTATGTACAGTAAGTAGATTTACTTAAATCCAGGAATGTTATCACAACGCAGAGCGAGGGACGACTGCTCGACGGCACAAGCGCACACTGCACCCTTTTTACCTGGAGACAGCCGTTATTCTGTCTCGCTCGCACTGTTGTGCACAGCGTTTTTTACCTGCTCACACAAAGGATGCTATTGTGCTTGCTTACGATTCCTTGAATTATTGAAGAATTTTATCTTACTCACTGGAATGGGTGTTTAGTTATCTAATATCGGGCTAGAAGCACTTTGAACAGTTACATTCAAATTATCATAGCTCCTAAACTATCTAACTCAGAGTTAAGATTTAAATGTGCATTTATAGCAAATATCCTGTATTATAATAAAAACAAGTAAAAAAAATTGGTTAACACGATGGTTTTTTTTAAAGCTAAGAATCTGAAAAACAACATCAATTTGTTGTCTAATTTATTTTTTCAAAAATGTTTTTTACTAATACTGAAAAATTAAAAAATAGTATTTTGAATCTAGATTTATTGTCTACACTATTAACTAACATTTGAGACCAATTTTGTTTTTGAAAGTCTTCTACTTGGGTAGATATTGTTAAATTAATACAAGCATCTATGTTTCGCCAACAATTTTTTTTAAAGTGCTGCCATTTTTTTATTGATGGCGAAAAAAAATCATTGATCCCTGATTTGTCGATAAAATTAATTGTATTTTAACCCCTTAAAGTATCGGACATCGGAAACCGGACACATTGTATAAGTAAATAGGTAATTATTTATTCCTTATAAATAACTAAAGACGTATTTAAAACTACAAATTCTTTTTTTACTTAGTGAGCTTACAATATCTGAGTGATATTGACTTTGCTTAATATACTGGATGACTTTTTTACCGTCTAAAAAAATGGTGTGTAACATGTGAATGGAGTAGAAGCCTATGGCACTGGTATTTTACAAAACATAAAAACTAAAATTTTGATTTAAACGTTTGAAAGATTTTTTTTAACAATTCCTTTGGCCTTTGCCCTTGAGCCAGTGACTCCACGAAGTGACAATGTCAAAGATGCCTTGAAAATTTATTGTTTTATTGCCGCTCGTGAATTAGGCTGGATATGATTTGAACTTCGATAGATTTTAATTTATTTATTTATTTAATTCAAAATTTTTGTTTTCATTCTTTGTAAAATATCATTGTCATTCTACTCCGTTCACATGTTACACCCTATTTTTTTTCCATTTCATTATCATCCAATGTAAACAATAATAGTTTTCGTTGCTGTTTCCGAAGCTCTCGCTCTTTATTTAAAGATCAATATTTCAAAGTTGCTCTAATTGCTAATTTTAGTAACAAAGTGACAATTCAATCAGTTCTCACTTACCCGTCTTCATCGATTAGCTGTATTCGCTTAGCGGCACCGTTATGCGCGAAACAATCGTTCACCACGATGTCGAATCCGTCTGAAATGCATCCTTCTTGTAAACAAAAGTTACTGACACACTTATTTCAAGTCAACGGCACTATTTTGCAACTGTTCCGATAAAATTCAATTGGAATAGGATCAATGAACCCTGACTATTTGGCAGCACATTTATTGCATTGTAACACGCAACGCTGCTGCACCGTTAAACCTCCTGCCCTTGCTGTAACTCATTGATATTTGTAATCTACGAATTTAATAGGCGACTAAACCGTATCGCTCATAATATTGATCACTCTCCGTAGCTGTATTTAGAACGTATAACAGTACGTATAACAATTTGTCTATATAATATATTTAATGGCGCCACAGTTAAAACTGTTAACTGTCCAATGTTAAAATATATTATAGAATTTAAATAATAATTATCACCATCATCATCATCATACATTATTACAGACCATCACAAGTAAACTACCGCTCTTGAGCTACCTGCATACATCGACTTCCTATATCGCCTGCCGATATGAGGCTAGTACTGAAGAACCATTATTTCTCATCGGTTATCGGTTCTTCGAACTTCATGGCCTGCACACTGCCACTTTAATTTACAGATTCGTGAGACTATGTCGATCACTCTGGTTTCACTATGGATTTCCTTATTACGAAGTCCATCAAACTCCAAAGCTTGCTTAACGACATTGAGCTCTATTATACGACCAACAGTGAATGACCGCGTCTCAGATCCATATGTAATCACTGGCAACATGCACTGGTTGTACACACCTGTTTACAAGTTTTAAGGTATATCATACACAGGCACTGGAGAATTGTGTAATACTTTCGATCCCCGTCAGCACAATTAAAATTTAATTGTAATTTTAAATGCTGATTTGCGTAGTGCTCGGCGGAAAAGCAAAAAAGCGGTAGTTAAAATTATTTTGATGGAATCTAAAGTCTACCAACATGCACTGTGGCATTGCCATCCATGGCGTTGTCTCAGTGCATGTTGGTAGACTTCGAGTTCACCCTTCACTGCTCTAAAACCTTCATAAAACTGACGCTGAAATAGGAGTTTTTGAACATGGTCGAATCACGTTACAGCTTTATTAAGGCTGCAACATAAATGGGTAGACTAGACCGGGGAAGGGTCACGATCTTACGGAATATCAACGTGAAATAGCAGCATATTGCTAATGTGTTTGGTAAGGACTGGAGACTCTTTAACTAGTAAGGCATACTTTCTTAGTCCTCAGGGGGAACAGCGCATTTATGTTTTTTTGTACTTATCAAGCTACAGTTACACGTGATGATAAGTGGTGATGAATCCCAAGATAAAATAGAATAGAAACTTTTGTATTCAATATAGATTATCAATAATAATTATTGAAAGTCACTCTCATGATGAATTTACCACCGGTTCAAAAAAATATCTCTTTTTTGGGAAGAACCAGCGTAAAACCCAGCGGGATATTTAAAAATAAATAACAGATTACAATGATTTAATATAAAAGTAAAAAGTAAAGTAACAGCCTATATTCGTCCCACTGCTGGGCACAGGCATTTATGAGAGGGCCCTAGGACAAGGAAGTGTCCGCCGCGCTGCCCCAATGCGTGCTGGTGGACTTCACATGTCTTAGAAATACTTTTTATCTTATTCCTCAGACATGCAGGTTTCCTCACGATGTTTTCCTTCACCGCCGAATTAAATATGTTACACAATAATTAACAACACAGAACATGTTAGTAATAACTTAATAGCGATCATCAAATCCCAAGGGTAATATTAATAACACTGATAGTAAATCGTTTAGCGTGGCAAAAGACTTGTCTTGATGTTACCCGGATTGTAATCGGGAAGACAGACGCCGGCAACTAATTTAACTACATTGCTGTACGCATTCCGAAAGGCGAAGGAAACCGTCTGCTTCGAATGCTTGGTATGATAGTTTTGATTCTTAAGCAATTATAGATGTGTCTACTGTCACTTACCATCAGGTGGGCTGTGTGCTAAGATGTATTAAAAAGTATCTGCAGGCTGTGTCAAAAACTGTAATTGCAAGCAGCATCATCAATGTAAATGTACCCGTCATCGTTGAACAACCCTCCTAGGAGCAGCGTAACCAAAGCAACAACTTTGCCAGTGGTTGATCGGGCACAGACAAGAATATTTTTGGTCGATATTACCATTCCGAATGACGAGAACCTCGTGAAAGCTGAAACAGATAAGCAATCAAAATATCTGGACCTGGCTCACGAGGTGACCGACATGTGGGGTGGTCTGCCGGCCGAAATTATTCCTGTAGTCGTGTCTGCGAACGGGTTAATCCCAGCCAGCCTCTCGGGTCATCTGAGGCGGCTGGGAATACGTGACGGACCGCTCCGGGGTCAAATTCAGAAGGCGGTGCTCCTCGATACCGCCCGCACCATCCGCCCGTTTCTTTCCCTTTCCCCCTAACCCTCGGCCGTTTGGTCTCCCCTGCCGAGGGCTTCCGCTTTCGTCTTCACCAGCCATATCTAATTTGCGCCTTACACAATTACCATAAGACTCATTTTAATATATGTACAATTTCATTACGAAAATTTGCTTTGCAGCAGTGTAAATTGAGCCTTACTATTTAGGCTACTGTCGAAGTCTAACTGGTAGATATAGAAATATAGTCACCATAAGCGCTCCTCATGTAGATAAGGAGCGTCAGCGGATCACCGACGCGTACGGGGCCTGAGATGCGAGCACCACCCGCGCCGTAGCCTGCGCGGATCTCCATGTAGCATTCCGGCGGCTGCAGCGTGAACACCACCGGGTTGCCCGTTGCCACCCTGCCATTCATTCATTTATTTTAAGCAACTCAACAAATTTAAAACTACATACAAAATATAGAGTATAGTCCAAACTTTAACTGTTACAGCTAATAATAATATTAGATAAAAGAAACTTGTGACAATTATCTTTGGTGATGGCCGTGAAGTGCATCTACATAAAAGCGTCTAGGCTTTTATGTGTGTCAATGCGTAAAAAATTATTTTAATAAATACGCAAGTAATTTTACCGTTTCTATATACGTTGCCATTTCTTTCGTAATAAAAAGTATCTTGAAATTATTTGTACTTGAGGTTATTGATTTTAAAAGTTGATCACTTTTCATTCCAATTAAACACAATTATACCTAATTATTAATAAATAAAAAATTGCAAATGTTTAGCTTGACTTGACGTTCACATAACGCTATTCTCATAGTAGATACAAATCACTGTTGAGTGTTGGAACTGTTGTGCAAAATTTTAGAATTCCTCAAACAACTTCAAAGAGATCGAGTTCAATGAAAGGCTGTGCGGCATTCGTTTTCAAATAACAGAATAACCGTCACTAAAATTATCAAATACCTAGACGGGGAGTCCCCCCGCGACCATGGGGCTGTAAAGCACCCGAAACAGGAATTAATAACAATGAGTAAATTTAACGCAATAAAATCCGTAAAAATTGTTTTATTCAATGTGTAGTGTTCGCGTAAATAAGAAAGAATTAAACACCACACCACATTGACAGTCGACCCGACGACGTAATTAACAAAATAAATATTATTAACAAAATAATAATATAATGAACTTACTCAACGTCGAGAAAAGGAAATGTAACAGTCTTCCAGAAGTCGTAACCATATTCGCAAGTGACTTTGAAGTGTTCATCCAGCTCCTCTTCAATAAGCGGATTGTATTGAACGGTGATCGTGTTCCACATCAGGTTCTTCTGTAGGAAATAAATACATTATAAACATTTTAAATTTTACAGTTACCTATCTTATTGTATATACGTAACAATTAATCCACAAAACTTAACACTACAGACTATATTAAAATATTATGAAAATACATATAATATTTTTACTCTAAACACCTTAGATTTATAAAAAAAATTATTAAGAAAATAAAAGACAAGTACCTACATGACATTTTTTCTTTAGGCTTTTAAAAGTCGTTGAGTCGGTAGTTTGAAATTGTTAATTTAAATTTTAAGTTCAGCTTCATCATATGCGTAGGCTTGTGAAGTACTTCATCACGCACTGAGTCAGTGTACTGGACTTGCTGCACAACCCTCACAATATTATAATATTGGGCCGCTTGTGACCAGCAGCTGTGGAAAATATAATGTAAATGGTTGTAAGTTTACTTACAGTGGGGTGTTCCTTTATATCTTCATGCTGGCCGTTTCTCCCCAGAGTGCCACAACGGTTGAGTTGTATGAAAAACTCGTAGTAATCGCGACCGGACCCGTTAATGTACATGCAGTCCGGATCGGAAGAGTAGCCTGTGGGAATGCCAAAACACTATCATCGCCGTATTTTCACAATATCTACTGTTAATTATGATAAATAACTAGAATAATATATGTATATTGTCAAATTGAAAGCCGTTATAGCTTAGTTCTCAACGTAAATTTCACAATATGCATACAAAAAGGGGTACATCGATTCCCGACGGTACCAATGTAATTCTCAATTTGCAATTTTAAATGCTGATTTAATAGGTGCTCATTGGTGAAAAAAATCATTGTGTAGAACCAGCGTAATAATATTTCGGTGATGTGTGATGTTCATCACGTAATATAGGAATGTGGCGAACAAATCTCTCAATAAAATCAAACGATCTCTCAAAAACAATCTCTTCTCTCCGCTTCGTCTTAGAAATAAGAGGGAGCGGAGAGAAGAGAACAGTATGACAATATATATTATATTACATATATTATATAAAATTTTCACCCAAAATAGGAAACTGGACTAGTGTTTCGACGTTTTTTACTTATACAATAACACCGTGTAGTGGCGGTTAAGAATATCCACTACCCCATATCTTCCCGTGGGTGTCGTAAGAGGCGACTGAGGGAGACAGGCAGGAGATGGGCAGCTGCGTCATCTTTATAACGACTGAAAATAAAAGACTGCGGTTGTCAATCCGCTTGCCAGGCGTGGCAACTGTGGCAAATATCCCCCTATAACGCAATCTATGGGGGCGGCCCATAGGCCTCCTATGTATATCAATGGAATTTAATAGGCTGTAACGGTAACGGGATAATAACATCCTTTTTATTTTTTCTCCTCCTTCCTTCATTGCTCTCATTTTAAATAGTACACTTAAAGTTTGGGTATATGCGAAATTTTAGGTTATAAATCTATGTTATAGACTAAGGGTGACAAGCGGACATACAGTGTACCTAATTACAAGTGTTTAGATTTTGGTTTAATAAGTGGGCAAATCTTAAGGTAACCATATTACTTTCACATAACTTAGTTATTCACGTCTTATCGGCATGCGAATGCATCACCTCCCCAACATTAAAATATTGATATCGCAGACAGATACTTCAAATTTAATTATATGAATTGATAAATAACTAAATGAAATAAATCAGTAAACTAACTTATGAGCAGGTTTTTTTTGTCACGTGTGCCTGATTATTTATAAAGAACCCACTTTATCATTTGTTTACATAAAATTCCGATATTAAAATGAACTAAAATTAATTGGCTGAAATTAGAAGACAAATATTTTGTTAATCAAAAAGTTTTGTTATTTGGCCTCCTTATTGCTCGGCGATATTTTACATAATCTCTGCAAAACATGTTAATGAAACTACATCCGCGGTTTACACCTGCGAATTGCAAACAATACCATTCCCTCACATCGTTAATGAGTTATGATAGATAAGTACTTATATTGTGTAGTGCGGTCGTGAGACAAACGTTTAATTGTGTGGTCCGTTATTTATACACGTTATAACAAATTAAAATTAGTGGTTATTTTTGATAAGCATAATATAAGAATCAAACAATAGTATTTGCTTACCGCTTTACTGATGTCGAATTTCGATAACCTTCTTACTTACAGACAGAATATTTTTTTCTGTAAATAAATATTTATTTGTATTGTTTTACGTCATTTTTTGAAGTATTTAAAATACGCACAAAATTTCACAAATAACTTTATTACTATTACTTCTAATTTTCCGATAATTTTATATCAAACTTCAATAAAAAGTTTGGAAATCCAAAAGTGCATGACTCTTAATGCTCATAAGATCGTGAAAAAATGTAGAAAGAAATTCTCAATCAACAGTAGAAAATATTTTTTTATATTTTACAATGTCATTATTATTGTGATCCGATTTTTTTAATTATTTTTAAGTGAAAAACTTTTAACAAAATTATCTTAAAATGATCAGAAATCAACTTTAATGTTACTTTAACTTTATGGTTATTTGTACTTAGGCATTATCGTAACAATTAGTCTTTTATACCTGACTCGATAATAATTTTTTTCTCATCAACTTTATTCCGTTTTCAAAAAGTTTTTCGTCTAGTCATAATCAGTATCTTTTTTAGCTTCAACTTATTATTAATTAAAAAAAACCAGTTCAACAATCATTTTCCTTTCTGATAATGTGCTTTTTATATCATTTATATGTTCAATATGATTTTTAGACACGATTTCATGCGACAAAACGTTGAATTCTTGATTTTAGGCGCTAGTAGAACATGCCTCCGCGTTTTGCGCTTAAGGCATGCAAAATTTGCAATTTATAAATACATAAGTAACCAATGATTTAAAATATTTCCTATCTGTCTGTCGGGCTAATCTTTGGATTGGCTGAGCCGATTCTAATAATACCAAGAGTGATCTAGAGTGTACTTTATCCAAACTTGGAGATTTGTTTGTGTGAGAAATCGAACAATTAGTCACATTAATAAATAAAAACCGAGGTGAAGTCAGGGCGGGTCGCTATTAATTAATCATTTCCTAATTTAAGTACCTAATGTTCATAATAATTATTTGTCGTGATTTTCCGCTTGCTTCTTTTTTTAACGTAACGTTCCACAATCTAGTTCCCTCTATTTTAACTACATATTAATTTTTATTTTCCCAGAGTCACTTCTTAAAACACACACGAATCGAAATAGTGTGGTGGATTCTCTCACACCGTTAACACGGCAAAAGTTTAATTAAAAAGAAACCGTTCTTTTAGGTACAAAAAATTTGCCAATAGTTCTAGTTTTCCCACTCCGATATCTTTTGATTACATCGAATAATAGCATAACACGAGTTCCACGGAAGGAGACACCCCGAGTAATCAACCAGTTTTATTTCAGACAAGCGATCTGCCTCGGCTTCGCAGGGATGATATCTGGATTCTACCACAGCACCACCTACCGGATTAAACTACGCGTACAACCTTCGCAGAAGTACAAGCAATATGTTAACAAAGTTTTACCGCAATCTGATGAACGGTATGGCAGCGCATAAAATACGGACAAACAAATATTACTTTTTACATATTAAATTAGATAACGTCCTACGACCTATATGATCAATCTAAGTCACTAAATACTATTAAGTAGAAAAAGACTGTACACAAAAAAATCTAATATTTACGTGGTGCGTGTGGTTTACATAAAAGTTTACTTGCACGCGTAAGTACGTCTTTCTGTTAATTGCTGAAAAACGTAAAATAAACAAATAATTGGCAACGAGACAGTCCAAAAGAATGGGGGGAGGGGATTTAAATATATATATATATATATATATATATATATATATATATATATATATATATATATATATATATATATATATATATATTAGATTCCCAGGCAGACGTTGTTCTGCCCTTTTCGACGACCCAGTCATGTCCTATTAAAAATCCTTAAATTCGCAAAAAAACTATCCTATCATTCAAGTTGGACCAAACTGCACACGGTGTGCAAATTTAATTAAAATCGGTTAACGGGAATAGCTATCTGAACAGGACAGTATTATAGTGCACGAATGTGTGCGCAAGCATAGGTACACTCTCCATTCCCTCACTCTCATAGTCCGACGGTAATACGATTCGACCAAAGAGAGATCAGGCGCAGGATCAACGGCTTTACGTTCCTTCCGGGGTACGGAGGTAAAACACCGCCAACTTACTTACTTTTGATTATTGAGAATATCATCATCATACACACTAACGCCTTTCAACCAGAGGGGTAGGCAGAGACTACAGACTTCCATTTAGCTCGATCCTGACATACCTCTCTTGCCTCCTCCACATCCATTTACCTACGCATACATGCTCGTCGGTTAAGGCTACTCTTAATTTGGACCATTTTCAATATATGACCAATTTGGTTGATAATCTTTCGCCTAGGACGTCCTTTTTATTAGATTATTGAGAATATATTGACAGAAAAACCCAATTATTCATTTTGGGCCGACCCGGGATTCGAAGCCGGGGACCACATGATCAGCGGTCGTGTTTACAACTACTAGACCAAAGAGACAGTTATGTGAAGTCAATTATATAATTTACCTACTTACCCAGTGCTTTAACGTCGCATCAATCTTTCTAACTGTTGCAGTAACACAGTAGTGAGATACTATAGCGCGATTCACGTCGTTACCGGATGGGGGCGTGGCAGTGCATGCAATTTTAATGTAACCTTTCACACAACTTTTTTTTATTATTGTAGATTTCTTTGTCGTGAACAGCTCTTAGACAATGTCTTATTCTTTAAGATTGAACATTTAAAATGCATGCTATTGAAGTTATGTTACCGTTGTAGATTTTATTATAACTCAATTTGAAGCTTACTTTTTTTTACCAAAGTGATTCCATGATTTGAAATTTTGCTTACCTACAAGCAAAACCCCATTTTGTACTGACGGCTACCAGAACTTTAAGTTTGTTTCCGTTTTTTTTAAATAGAATAAGGGTGACAAATGAGAACACAGTCCACCTGATGGTAAGTAAATGCCGTGGCATATAGACATAGTCTACATTTATCCTAGAATTGACAGATATAGACAACTGACTACTGACATATAGCACAATTTCCAAATTTAGAACTACTTCAATACTGAAGTACTTGCATTGATCACGAATAGAGTACCCGGATGACCGAGCTTTGCTCGGTTTTTTTTTGAAATTACATTTATAAATTACATACTGATGAAACTTAAATAATATTTTTTAATCTTATTGACAGAATAGAAAAAAATGAACTAATTATTTGAATAAAAAATCATGAGTGCAATTAGTCTTATTAAAATTTTCGTATTTTTAAAAATTACTAAAAAAAGGGCTTGAAATAATAGATTTTCTCACAAAAGAAGGGAACTTGAAAAAAAAAGGAAAAAAGCTAGACCCAGAGACAGGACGCGAACCACGGAACTCCGATATCACGCCCGACCGAGATCCCACCTGAGCTACAACGATCATTATTGATCTGTCGAAATTTACCTTCTTATATTGTAGCAGTTTTTTTATTGCCTGAAAACACGGACAAAAGGACATTTTCTAAAAATAAATCCTAGCTAGATCGACTTATTGCCCCCGAAACTCCCTGGACACTAAATTTTATGAAAATTGTTGGAATATATACATATATATATATATATATATATATATATATATATATATATATATATATATATTGCTCGTTTAAAGGTATGGGATTTGTGACGTCAATTGAAAGAAAGCTGTGATCGACGTGAAAAAATAAAAATGATATGCTGCACTTTTAAGTGCACCTCTCCCACCCCGTCTCTCTCCCTAAATTGCGTACACAATCACCGTAACCATTAGTGCCAACGCCACTAAACTATCTTTAATGTAATGTCATGTATCATACGCAACTCTTCATGAGTGATTAAAAGTAAAAATGAAAATGATTAGAATAAAACGAAAATCATGAGTCATGATCATGATCTTCTGAATGATTGATGAATTGGAGAAACCTGATTGTTCAGTTTAAAAACGGACAACTTGCAAACTTTAATCCTAGTTAATGTTAATAACACTATAAATATAAAGCTACTCGTACTATGATAACTTTTCAGACTAATCCTATACTATTAAACGAGCAATTCTTGTATATAAATATATATATAATCGGGATCTCGGAAACGGCTCCAACGATTTTCATAAAATTTAGTGTCCAGGGAGTTTCGGGGATAATAAATCGATCTAGCTAGGATTTATTTTTAGAAATGTCTTTTTGTCAGTGTTTTTAGGCAATGAAAAACTGCTACAATATCGTTAGAATAAGAAGGTAAATTTTGACGGATTGTTAGTGATTATAAATAGCTTAATTGGTATAATGGTCGGTCACAGAATCTTAAAACCCCGGTTCGAGCCCAGATCGACCGATCGACTTTTTTTAATTTTTTTTCATGTTCTTTTCTTTTTTGAGAAAATCTATTTTTTCGAGCCCTTTTTTTTAGTATTTTTTAAAAACACGAAAATTTAAATTAAAATAATTGCACTCATGATTTTTTATTCAAATAGCTAGTTCCGTTTTTTCTGTTATGTGGCTAAGATCAAAAAATATCATTTATATTTCATCAGTATGTAATTTGTATCTAAATATAATTTCCAAAACACATGAATTAAAAAAATCGAGCGAAAAATACCGAGCAAAGCTCGGTCAACCGGGTACTTTAATCTTAAACAATGTTACTCGCTGTAGCAATTAGTATCGTGTCGTACGGCATTTAATTAGGGTTCGAATGCAATTGTGTTCTGTGATTGGGAGTGTCAAATATCTGTTTTATATGTATCATATTTTAATTTTTGTAAAATCTTTAGGTAAAGATATAATATTTAAGAAAAATAAATACATAAACAATATGAGCATTTATATTATTACCTGCCGAGTAAACCAAGCCATTGAACGAGCCATTGAAACCAACTCTAATCTTCATATGGTCATCCTGACACTCTGCTTCGATATCTGTTGAATAAAATATTTATTATCAATTATTATTGCATGGTATTGAGCGTAGATAACAGTACCATACAGTGTTGTGAAAAGAGCTTCCACATGCACACATTATAGGTACATGCAAACGTTCATTTCATACTGTATCCGCTTTCATAGCACTGTGGAGATTCGCATTAGAAGTTTGTTGTAACTAACATAAAAATAAGCGCGCAAAATTATTCCACAATTATATTTAGAAAATACAAAACAACTCAGCCCTTGCTAATCATTCTTTGCTCATAAAATCAGCTTATAAAGCTTATACTTTATATTTAATGGAAAAATAGTAGTATAGTAATATATTGCAAATAAAAGCAGTCACTGCTTTGGCAATCACAGTACTGGTGATGTTTTTTACACCAGCTATATCAATATTTCTGGGGAACACATCGTCTAGTACCGCAACCAACTTGTGTATGAGCTCGAGTCATCGGGATTTACCGCCAAAAAGAACCTCTTTGTTGTATCTCAATTATTGCAGAGCACTCCTCTAGATGCCTAACATTTGCGTCCTCAGAGTTGACTAAATTGGCCTCTAAAAAGCTTGGCGTGTCCAGCAGAACAGGGCAGTGATATATGCTGACACACCACTTGCAACTTAACAAGGGGCAGGTTCATCCTCAAATGATGAATGATGAATCTTCGTCGACCGATTTTTTTCCGATCGCCTCAATTTACTGACGCTGCAAAGGGATGCAACATCTCTCGCATCATCTATCGCATTTAACACGGGAAGTACTCAGAGGGATTGTTCGGAATATTCTAACCACCAAACTCTACCAACGCACATCGCTACAAAACTCACGATACCATCTACATCATCAGGATGCTTGACGATCCACCACTGTGCGACTTACTAGAGGTTTTACTTTTCGCTCAACTTGTTAGTGGAATCGTTTACTACCAGCGATTTATCCGAACCGATATGACTTAGGGATCTTCAATATAGGATCTTACTGTTTTTAAAAGGCCGGCAACGCACCTGCCCCTCCCCTGGTCTTGCAGTTGTTCATGAACGGCGGTCGACACTTACCATCAGGTGAGGTGCATGCTTTCTATAAATAAAAATGATAGTCAACATACTTCCCAGTCCACTGGCCCCTCTCTATTTCTACGGGGATTAAGGAAGTAAACTGGTGGATTTTAACGGTCTAAATTCGTGGATGCACAGATTTTCTCGCCTTTTTTATGGCTACATACGATGTCAATTAAAATTTAAAGGCAGACTAGGAGTTTCATTGGTACCGGCAAGATCGTAATCAAATTACTCGCGTACCAACAAACTTAAATATAATATGCTTTTGTAATAGTTTTATATACTTATACATTAAATACTTATAAATATAGATGAAAAGTTTACGTACACTGCACTCGACTTCCATTGGTGCGATGTCTTCTGTACTCTCTCTCCCAAGCCGGTGGTTCCCGCCAACTTACCTCCGTGGCTGGGGACCGTGGCTTTATGCTCACTGGAATGAAGTTGTTTTTGTCCGCAACAAAAACCACCTGACAAGAGAAGGTATCAAGGTAAGGTATTGTAACTACATATTTTAATCTTGCATAATATATATATATATATATATATATATATATATATATATATATATACATATATATATATATATATATATATATATATATATACATAATATGATAAACACCTTCACAGTGAAGATATAAGCTAGGTGTTTTTTTATAAAATTAAAGAGGACAAGCGAACAAACAGTCTATTTGATAGTCAGGGGCACAGCCAACCCCTAGCAAATAAATTCTCACTTTTTAGAAAGTCTTGAACAGTTGGCAATTTTTTTGAGAGATTATCATTGAGTTGCGACACTGAAGGCCGCGAGTTTAAATCCCGAGCACAACAATTAGTGTTTGTATGACCTAAAATTATTTTTCCGGGTCTAGACTCTAGATATTATTTTTGTCCATGTGCAATTTATGTTTGTAAAAAATCGTCTACGATATGGGAGAAAATCCTAATGTGGGTAGTAACATGAAAATAATTTCCGATTTTAAATATTCGCTAAAGATCATTACCATTATCATTAACATTACTTTGAAGACTTCCAATTTTATGATGTAAAAATATTATTTACATTTATTTTAACGTAATATGCAACATAATGTTTAGTATTCGTATAATATCAAATATATATGCTACAAGTAACGCCGACACGATAACATCTAACCGCCAAACGACGTCCTTCCGCCAAACGACTTAATACTGACTACCCACAAAACCGTCGCTCACACCAGCGTTTTTACGCAAATTAGCGTCACAGCATTGACCTAAAATATTTTCGAAAGTAAGACCGTTACTCAAATTCGCTAAACGAAATAAAATTTCCTACCCAGTGTTGACCACAAGCTAAGATTACATCTATTATCTGTAGAAAAAGAATTCAAATAAACAATCGAATAACCGAGAGTAACGCACCAATTCACAGTCACGACCCCTTGAAAGTTTTATACAAAAAATGATAAATATTTGTAAGTATGCCAGGGCGGTTCGCACGCCGCACCGTCTCACCGACCGGACGCACCTCTACGACCATTATAAAATTAGACCAGTAGATTTATTGACTGTTCGGTGACTATCTACTGCTTATACGCATTGTGGCCTACGCGATGAACAGGAGCAATATAAGCCTGCTATTTTTACTTGCTTTGGACTAATAAATAAAATTCTTTATTTTAGACTACAGGGATCTATAGTAATGCAAATAATATTTAGATTAAAAAGTAAATAAGAAAAACATATAACAAAGATTTGGGGAAGTTTTATTCTGGGCGATCAATGAAATGCGTGCAATAAATAAAATTCTTTATTTTAGACTACAGGGAGCTATAGTAATGCAAATAATATTTAGATTAAAAAGTAAATAAGAAAAACATATAACAAAGATTTGAAGAAGTTTTATTCTGGGCGATCAATGAAGTGCGTGTGTGTGAAGTGCGTTCTATCATTACTCTCTGCACTTACATAAAGGCAAACCCTGCGAAAAATGTAACCAAATAACTTACAATCTTGTAACAGTTTCGATGATTGGTAGCATAATTGGTATTATTTATTCTTTAAGTTATACATGCAAAGCGATGTGATCTTTGAACAACTTTCGTCTTAGTTTGATTATTTAATAATTTAAGTTTCCGAATATTTTCTGAAGCTATTACTGCGCACAACAGTGCCACTAGTTTATGCGTAAAAACTTTAGGCACTCACTCGCCCTAACCTACCTGTGCACGATATTTACAAGTACGCGACAAGAAAGGCGGCAGCGAAGCGTGTAATGTGAAAAACATTTAGACATTCAAAACATAACCAGACCCAAAAACTGACAATTAAGCAAATATTGATTCCGGCTAAGATTCAAAGCCAACCGTTATATTTGTGTGTATAACTATACACAATAACACGGCAATAAATTAAGAACAATGTTACAAATTAACTGTTCAAGACTAGATAGCATAGATCGGACCATAAACAATAATTAAAAAAGCTGAAGGTACTCCGGGTTTAACAATGACATCGGGACGTCAGTCATCTCAGTCCCCCGTGACCATGGGTGCTGGAAAGCGCCCGAAACGTCGGGAATTAAAAATAAAAAGTAAAAATAAACGCGATAAAATCCGTAAAAGTAGTTTTAATCATGTTCAAGACTCTGTTAACACGTGAAAACGAAAAAAAGCCCGAGCATATGAAGTTCCTACAAATTATTAACTAATCGTTTTGTTACAATCTCAAAAATATACTTGAGGCAGGAGAGTTGCAATAAAGTAGATTCACAAATCAACAAATCACATTTCGAGGAATACATTTACTTTATTACACCGAAATGTTAATTGAAATGGAAACGTAATTACAATTTCATGGGAAGGACGGCGAAGTGTTTTTATGTGGGGCAGATAATGCGTAGTTCATGGTTAACGTGCAATGTGAGTCAAAGAACAGCTAGTTCACGGCGGCGTGTCAGATAGGTATCACCGCACATGCTCCGGCAACCTCAGCTCCTTACTCTGTGACCTCAACCTCACTAACATCCCTGCATTCTCACGATATCTCCCTTCGTATTTGTATTGTTCCTCGAGAAACAGGTCGCTAAGTTATTAACACAAAAATTAACACATTAAATTAAAATTAATAATTAGTATTATGTGCCAAAATTAACAAAACAGAACATTTATAAAATAAACTTGTTGTAACATAGTTTTAATATATTGCAAAATTTTTAATTTTCGACCTACGTGATTAGAAGGATATTGTTTGAATTTAGAATAAAAAATCATTTTTTTCTAATCAATGACTAGCATTTTAATTAAAGTAATGTTTAAAAAGTAATTTATTATTGTATTGTTTATTTTATGATTATTACGGTCGTTACAGATGTCAAAATATTAACACTTATTTGCCATTTATAGAACATTAAAATTTAAATGTATACGCTTGATTTTAAATTATATATTATATGCTAAATTTAAACGCAACGAGTCCGTTTTTTATTTAATTCTCAAAAATGTATGTTGAGCAAACGCTTAGGCAGTTAACCGCGCGACTAGAGCAAAGCTAACCGCCTGTTGTGCTTAGTATGAACACCATAGAACACTCTTTACACTGGCGGGGATGAAGACGCATATTTCGTAAGTAGTAAATCATATAGTTATGGTGATATTATATTTTTATATTATAATAGTTTTTTTTATAATAGTAAAGGTGACAAAAAAGCACCTAGTCCTTCTAATTGGAAATGGTTGCCGTAGCCCATTAACACCCATTCATTCATTCTCTTCTTATCAGTAAAAGGATCTCCTGTTCTTGTCACTCACTATGTGAAACACGCGAGCAATATGCTGCTGTTTTACTTAGTATTTTGTGAGGACATGGTACTTTCCCAGTCGAGCCGATTAATCCCTCGTTTTGAGCACGAATATGGCTGCAGCATAGTCCTTTCACGTAAACTATTTGTTACTACTTAGGAATAAGTAAAGTACTAAGAAAATCATCCTACAGAAGGCGTAGTAAACATGTTCTCATTATCACATGAGAAATTAAAATTCTCTATTTCAATAATTAAGGGTAGGCTATCACCTAAAAGTTATTAATAACGAAAATCCTTTCAACATAAGACCTGTGAAACTACCCAATACCAATGACGGGTGATTGACCTTTTCTTCGTTATCAATCTGTATGGTATAGGACGCATGAGCATGTGATTTACCTGTTAAAAAGTTAAATTTACAGCATGTATGCGTCCCACTTGCTGGGCACAGGCCGCCTCTCATTTCGGAGAGAGAGTTTTAGGGCAAGGTAATTATCAGACGCGCTGCCACAGTGCGTGTTGGCGAATTTCAAAAGTCTTCGAAATATATTTTCTTTTCTGATTCCTCAGACATGCAGGTTTCCTCACGTCGTTTTCCTTCGCCACCGAAACGTGGTAAATCAGCATTTAAAATTGCAATTAACAATTTCATTGGTGCAGACGGGGATCGAACCCGGGTTGTACACGTACTGTGAAATTTACAGCGAGCACTTAGCCCCTGTAACCACGACTCGGCTGTAGTTTATCCGACGGTAAGTAAATACCGCTGCTCATGAGCACCGCAACTTTTTTTATAGAATAGGGATAACGAGTACACTGTGACGACAAGTGGATGTTGTGGCCCATTGACAACTACATCTGTCCTTGATTAAGAATCAAAATTCAAATGCGTTGTTATCCCTTAAGTACTAAGATCGCCTCTTTTCCAGGAAAAGCGGTCCCCAGTTCTCCATACGCACAGTTTGCTATAACACTTTTTAAAGTACATAAATATGCAAAATCTAAAAGAATGGCAGATATTTAAATTAGATCGCTAGTAGCCCTTCGCATTGTGATCCGGTGTTATAGTACGTTATATTGCACAAACTGCGGTTTGCCACGGTGGCCTCTTATTGAACTGCTACATATGCAAGGAAATTAGGCAATCAATGTTCGTAAAACGGTTGAACATTTTTCTCATGAACTCACGCATGAAAGGTAAAATATAATACATCGTTTACACTGACCCATATAAGAGGCTTAAACTCAAAATGTCTTTAATAAATTTGAAGTAAAGTAGCTGAATTTGATTTAATTATAATAGAAAAAGAACGTTTTATTTTGTTAAATCGTGAGTAATTCAACAAGTAAGTATGAATTAAAATTAAAAAAGTTACCTTGAAAGGTCTAATTTCAAGTATATTTGTTTCGGATTGTCACAAATCGAGTTTAGTACAAAATTTTATTTTCAAATCGTTTTTGAACGATTCGAATCAAGTGCAAGTGAATTGGTACGAATTGTAAAGAAAACTTTCACCCACTTCCCTATAATTGTGCGTTGATGGTGGTAATTAAGCTCTATTTTATACATCGTGATTACTTCGCGCCCTAAAAGCATTTGTAAATGTCGTTTTAGTTCAATCCGCTGATTACGAACTTTTTTCCGTAGAAAAGCGACAGTACTGAGAGTTGAATGGTAGCAGTAGTCCACGTAGCGTGTGTCAATTCATTACGCTATTATGGATTTAATAGGTAATTTTTACTTTTTTACCGAAGCGTGGAACACATTCGCACTTAACGACAGAATTAAATCATGGACAGAAAAAAAACTTACCATGTTTTAATTATAAAATCTACATCAAATAAAATTACTTTTTCATTGAATTTTTCATACTAAACTTTCGTCGACGATTTTTTTCAATAAAGATCTACATTTTTTTAATAAAGAAATATACTTTTAATAAAAACAAAACTTAATGTATTCGTAGTTAATTTATAATTGGTCATTGTTTTTAAAGCAGGTAGCTTTATTACTTACATCTCTCCACAAGGTCGAATTATGCAAGAGTGCATATTGAGAGTGAAATCACATGAATCGCAACATCGTGCGTTGAGGTAAGAAATATGAAGTTATTATGTTCACTTTACCAGGGTACCGTTATTATTAAAACGACTCGTTATGTAATAATTCTATATAAATGATAATTATTCAAAAAAGAGGAAACAACTTACCGGATCTTGTTCACTGCCATCCGATTTAAGTGCTTCTCTGCTCTCATTCTGTAAATAAAACCAGCTCTTTCATTATTTTTAATTTAACTCTAAAGATAAAAGAATAAACACAGAAAATGATGTACACAAGATACCCAGTCAATTAAGAAATAATAATGAAATATAAAATAAAAATTACTTTTTAATTTTTTTTACATTTCTAGTTATTTTATCTTAATGTATTTATAAATGAACATTTATTTGGTTGAATTATTTTACATACACTGAAAGTGAATTAGATCCTTTTACAAGTACTAGATCCCACAATATTTTGCATTGTTTATGTATTTTGTACAGGTTACTCCGTTAAATAAATACCTTTATAGTAGTTGGAACGTATATGCCAGGGGGATCATCCCCTGAGCCTTCATGCAGTTCAGATGATGCCGAAATCAGGTTCAACTCAGTTGAAGCCTCGGATGACTCTGAGGACACTTCCGTGTGCGGCCACGAGTTGACTTGCTGGTGACACGTGATAAAAACAAATCAATGCACAATACATTATAAAATTAATTCTATCTAATCATTTTAAGTTTAAAATGTAATATATGTATATTATATATATTATGTTCATATGGTTTTGTAACCTCTTCTCGCCTGAATCTTAACAGGATCTGATTATATATATATATATATATATATATATATATATATATATATATATATATATATATATATATATATATATATATATATATATATATATATATATATATATATAAGTATGGGTGACAAACCAACACACAGTCCACACACACAAATTTTATAGCAGATAGACACTAAAAACAATTTTTGATTAAGAATCAAGATGCGTTTCATCCCTAAAAACTAATAGGAATGGCTCGTTACCAGTTAAAAATGGTCTAAGTTTTTCGTCACTCAACATTCACACAACTTATACACATTGTCATTATCCTGCAATTTCACACTGGTCTTCGTGCGTGCGAGGTTCCTGATCGAGTCAATCTATTCGTACTGCAGCCAATATAGCTTCAGAATATCTCTACACCTTACTAAAGTGCAATATGACGTCAGATTGATCATAACCTCCAGAGTATCGTAGGCTACATTTTATGGTATAGTAATACTTCTTCAGACACTTGTGCAAATACTGAGTCGCTGTTTAAATCACTATCCCGCAAAAATTTAAAAGGTAAGAAAAGAAAAATACATTTTATTCGTTGATCATGAATAAACACGCCATTAATCCAGGCTTAAGAATAAGTTACATAAAAAAGTATAAATAAAACATTAGTATTGAACTTATGGCTATTTGTTAAGCCTAACAAGGGTTACAATTTTATATATATATAGATTTTAATTTTTTATAAAATAATTTAACTTACTCTTGCATATAAAATAATGCTGCATATTACGAACAACCTGAAATAAAACATTATATTATTTATAAAGACATAATTAATTATACTATATAAATTGAGTTCATATCGTGATAATAATGGTTATTATTTAGAATTCAAACAAATACTTATAACTAAAGTAATGCGCTTCAGTCGTGACGAACTTTATTTATCCGAGTATTATAAACAATACTCGGTTAAATAAATTTAGTCGGAGCATCTACATAATGGAAGATCATAAGGCACGCCAGAGTAATCACAGGGCAAGTGATTGAACCGGAAAATCAATATCTATTTCGATTACGAATCTGTGATCAATGAAATTAGTTTACCCTATACAGTAGCCGATATAAGCCAATGAAAAGTCTTGGTTTCTTAAGGGATAAGTGCTCGCTGTAAATTTCACAGTAGCCAAGCAACTCAGGTTCGATTCCCGACATCACACGTGCTCAGAGATGAAGACAAGAAAGCAAAAAAAAATTCGAAGATATGTGAAGTCTGCCGACCCTCACAGAATGACCACAGGTCATGGCCAGCTGTGGGCCACGTTACTT
Source organism: Parnassius smintheus behrii (assembly GCA_036936625.1). NCBI lineage: Eukaryota > Metazoa > Arthropoda > Insecta > Lepidoptera > Papilionidae > Parnassius > Parnassius smintheus. The sequence goes on along the minus strand of JAUPFT010000019.1, from coordinate 21,266,368 downwards.
TTACGATGTACACAGTAGCTGATATACTCGTAACACAGTAATTCAAATTTTCGTTTACAATATTAACGTTTTATGTTACCCCCTACCACAGAATTATCTCCTGTATTGTGGAGGTGTTTTGCAATACATAATAACACAGGAAGAAACAAATATACCCGGAACAATTATTTGTAGGTCATAAAAACACTTGTTCTGTGCGGAAACCGAACTAACAGCCCTGCAGAACCTCAGCTAAACGTTTAGCCACTGCGCTATCGAGACGTCGAAATATACGTTATACTTACAGACTTAACCAGCATATTTGTCCTTGCGACTTGTAATAAATAATCTTGGCTTAATTATCATTTGCATAATCTGCATGAAATAAATAGTAATAACAAGAGTTGTATGTTAAAAATGGTGGTAGTGCCAATAAGTGCTTTCTGGTTAAGGTCAAAAATTGTTTAATACAATTTCGATATGTTTGCGAGAAATCATTGTTTCATTAAAATGTAAGGTAGGTACGTGTGAGTAATATGGTCCCCTTAAGATTTATCGCCCTATAAAAGCAAAATTAGGAGGAGAACAAAAACACAAAGGCTTATACTATAACTAATATAATAAGAAAAAAGCAGCAAAAAAAGCTTTGGAAATAATTAGGAACACTTCGAAAAGTTAACTTAAAAACGATCAACTACACTACACAATACTAAAATCGACTGAAATATTTACTACAATGTCAACTGTCAAAATAGCTCGGATAAATCAGCACCCTTTTGATCTGAATATTTGATTTAGACGAATGATGGAAGAAAGAAGGATGGCTCTGTGATAAGAATTATTGTATCACAGAGCCATCCAAGGCTGTAATTTTTTAATTATAAGAGAGTGACCATATTAACCGGATCACCATATTACCCTCACGTGCTATATAATCAATCAATCAATCAATCAATCAAACCCTATAGTACTTTTTTAATTACTTAATATATTTATAGATTTCTCTTCTAACAACTCACTAACGTGCCCTCTATTCTGTGAATGAAATTTTGTATTTAGATAATGTTTTATTTTCTAGGTATATTTGGGTGCCGTCGCTGAGAAACTTTTTTTCTAACACAGCAATTCGAACAAACCTCGGTCGCCTAGGTACACTGTACTATAATAAGAAAAGACGGAGCCAGCGACCTTCAAGACGCAACAACCAGACCGTAACCTTCGTATCCTTTGCTCGGATTATTTGCTAATTGTAAATTAGAGAATCATTATAGTGTGACAGTGCCAGGTGAACAATCTGGTATTTTTTACCTACCTGGCATCTTTTACCTACGGCCTAATAGCAATTATTTAAATATATTAATTTAATTTAGAACTTTAACTTATACAATACTTACTTTTTTCATTAAATATGATTACTTGTGCAATGATAAGTTACAAAATAATAATAAAATTCAAAATATTTCGTTGAATGTCACTTGGGTTTCGTAAAGTACTTATATAATTATAATTTTGATATTATAATTTAGATATATATTTGATATATATATATATATATATATATATATATATATATATATATATATATATATATATATATATATATATATATATATATATATATATATATATATATATATATATATATCATAGGTCAATATAGCATAACATACTAGGAATTTCCTCTGTATTATGCTGACGAAGACTAAGAAAGAATATAATGGAACAGAATAGAATCATTTTTATTTAATATAGATTACAAGAATACTTATTGAAAACTTATTGAAAGTCATTTATCACAAGCTTTACCACTGCACTGGTTAGAAAAAAAACTGTCCTGGGAACAACCAGTAAAGGAACCCGGCGGGGCTTTTTTAAATAAAATTATTTCACACTTTATTATTTTGATTGAGTGGAAAAGTAGTCTCTAAAAATAAGTTTTTATGGGTTAAAGTGCTGTGGGTGGGTGCGGTCCTATTTGACCGCTTCAATTTTAACGGAATATCGAAGCGGTCAAATTTGGCCGCTTAACGTTTGAGAGGTTAATAGTATGGTAACACTTACTAAACAATTTCATGAGTGTTTTTAGTAAACGGAACTCAAAAAGCGAAACCAATGTCAGATTGATATAAATCTTAAAGCATCCCCTCCCTCTGAACTCTGACCAGTCATCCGTGATTGAAAACTCAATTAATTGCCATGAAATGTTCAGAAACAATCGTTAGCTCAATTATAATAGTCGTACAGATTCGTGATCGAGTTCCGAATGAGTCGATCCGTTACTCGTGCATATCCAGCAGGCGATATGGCGTAATTTCCGATTCGTAACCGACAACAGCTTTGTTTATCAGTTATATGCAAGCTGTGATAGTTCAGGGGCCAAGTGCACGGCGTAAATTTCTTATTACGCAACCTAAGTTCGATATCTATTAATACCAATTAAATTGTTATAATTTCAATCTTAAGTTCTGATTTATTTTACTAACTTACGGCTTACTGCAAAGTCTGATTCATAGAGGGAATATTTGTCATAATTCCTACAATTGGCAAGTCGAATCAGCAACCGCAGTTAATTATTATTATTGGGTTGCGATAAGGTACATGCTGCTTCCTTACTTCTCTTGCAGTCTTCATCTGTTACCTTTTACGATACCTACCGGATGATAAAGTAACTGATTTCCTTATACCGCCTCTACATGGCACAACTTTGTCACTTACTGGGACGTATAAAGATTGTATTTTTACTTGTGTGTACGTGGGTTCGAATCCACTCTATTATGGTGAACCACACTTAACTCAAACATTTTGAAGCCTACATAGAGTGGTTAAAGGGAGTATATTTTAAAGCTATATTTTTGATTTCAATACTGCCAATGATATAATTATTACCTGTATGAGGAGAAGTAGCTAATATTGTCAACAAATGGAATACTCACTTGCACGTAGTGCACGTCGTGCTACCTGATTGACTGGTAAATGACAAGCAACTTTACTAATTCACCGTGTAGTGTGGCGTTAGAGAATCAACTTCTCCTTGTCATCCCATAACCAGCAGCATCTTCCTCAAAATAAATCAAAATAATGAAAAGTGCGGCTGCCAACCCGCGTCCCAAGCGTGGGAAATATCCCTCCCGATGAGACAATCTACGGGTAGGACTATGTTCAGCTGTGGACTCTTAATAGACTGCGGTGAATAATGATCAAAGGCTACCACTGCGAGGGATTCGGCAGTGCGCTAACTAACTCTCCTGACTCCTGGCTCGGCGAGCCGTGGTGAATATGGATGCATTCATGAAAAGACCTATTTTCAACATCAGATTTAAAGAGCAATTGATATTAATATTTTGCTGTGGTCTCCAATCCTAGCATGACAAAGTTTAGTGGCAGCGTATTCTTTAACTTTAAGTGAAATCATATACATACTTATATCTGAATAAAGGAAAACGACCTTGATTAAAATATGTTTAACGTTCTATTAAAAAAAATGCTCTCATATTTCGCATTTACTTTATTTCCATTTCAGAACTTACGACATAAATGAACAAAGAAACATATTTTTATACATAAAATAAACGAATAGGATATGGTTTTATTAAAAGTGCATTCATAACTACAAGCAGAGTATTGCAACATGTCCAACAAAGAAAATACAAACAAACGCCTTTCGCCTGATTCGATTGAACAAAGTGGTACTAATAAATCTTACCGTACCTACGGCAGTTGGTATTTTTTGATGATATTGAATTATATAAGAATAAATAGAGGAAAACTGTATAAAGTAGCTATTTTAATTTTATTAAGTCTAAACAATTAAAAATTTAAACCATCTATCTATGTGGTAAAACCGTCATCATATTTTACGTGATAGAGCCATACTACAGCTATATAATGGTTGTAGCACGATCGGGTCGGCTCAACCGGGGAAAAAGCACTTTATTACAGAATACCGGCGTTAAATAGCAGCGTTTCCAGTAAAAGGAATACACGTAAACGAGGATAGAGGAAGATGTCTATGTGCCATAACACCCAATTACCATCGTTTCTACTTTGTGCTCGTTAGGGTCACCCTTATTCTATAAAAAAAAACTACTTTAGTGTTTTAAATTTAGGCATTTTATCAAAATTTTCAAATCAAATATTTCTTTTACACTTCACTTCAAATAAATAAATTTTAAATAGTACATACTATATAAATAAGTATTGTTTAAATTTTAAAGTTGCTATCTTTTCAAATTTGGGCATCTAAAAGCGTACTAAACCTAAAACTAACAATAAACTAACGGTGACATTGTCGGCGCATCAGAGCGCGCTCGTTTATGTCTTTTGTTCTACGTCGATTACGAGGCGCCACAATGCGCCGTAGTAGAACTTTTGTCTGTAGCAATACACTTTTTATCACACTTTATTGTTAAAGAATTTCTTATGCACTATTTAAAGTTTTCAGTTATTTTTTATTATACATGTTTTGATTCAAAGATCTTCGAACAGAGATTAAGAACTTAGAATTAAAGACACTTACTGTTATAATATGATTATACACCGAAATAAAATATAGAGCATAAACATTACATAAACGGGAGCGTTTTTATTTATCTGAAATCAATTGCTCATTGAGAAGTTGCCTCGCTTCACAAGTGGGTTGGCAACCGCAGTTTTTTTATTAATTTCGGTTGTAAACAAGAATTCTTCAACCAGTTTTATATTTTAGTTTCTTTCTGTCGCCCCTAACTACGGAACGCAAACTTATTCGAGTTAAACGGAAATAAGTACAAATATTTATGTTTACAGTTGACTAATTGCTGACGTTGAATAATGTATCCACATGCTGCATCCACAGCTAAACTTAAATCTCATAAACTTATCAGTTATCACGAGGAGCAACATTACCGCTGCTATGTCGGCTTTACGCTATATTTATTTGCCCATAGAATCATTGGCAGTTTATTCTTCTTCTTTATCAGCCTGTCAAATCCCACTACTGAGTACTGGTCTCTACCGTTGTAGGAAGGATTTGGATTAATAGCCACGCTTTGCTTTACAGTGGAAGTACCAGACGTCTCGTATCTTTAACCATACTCTCCGTCACTTTTCTGGCCATTTTGCGCCGGGTGTAAACAAAATAGTTATACCGCCATCTATCGGAAGCTATATAATATCTTTCTGGTGTTTCCCAAAGTTGCGCTGTACGTACCGCTTACCACGGCACGAAATAGGTGATGTGGATGAATGGGTGATGAACAAATAAAGTTAAATTCACAATTACTATAGTATGAATGTGCCCCACGCATTAAATAGGTGATGTTGATGAATGGGTTATGAAAAACTAAAGTTAAATTTACAATTATTGCAGTAGGTATGTGGTATGCCTCACGCTCGAAATAGATGATGATGATGATGACGAATGAGTGATGAAAAACTAAAGTTAAATTCACAATAATTACAGTATGTCGTGTGCTCCACGCATGATACTTGTGATGATGATGAATGGGTGATTTAAACTAATAGTTAAATTCACAATTACTATAGTATGTGATGTGCCATGCTACGTAGGTATAACTATTTAATTAGTTATACCTACGTAGTATGGCACACCACATACATGCAACCTTGCCTGGCAAACGATCCTTGAACATAACTGAACGCGATGGTATGTCACCGTGGCACATCCCGTGGGAATCTACGATCCGCTACGATTGCGGAATGTTATGGTTATCACTTTTTTGTTTCGCGTTCCGTCTCAAAGATTGGTGATTAATTGCTATTTTTTAAAGAACGGCGTTTCATTAGTAATTGGACTATAACAAAGAACAAAAATATTATGGCAGTTCCTTTTATTTTTGATAAAGATGGAACCAATATTTTAAATGGTTAGACAATATTTTTACAATAAATTAAATGTATATATTACTCACGAAATCTTTGGTATTATCTGGATTGAAACGTTTATTTTTATATATGTCAAAACTTTGTTAATATATTATTAATAATATTTTGTAACAAAATGTCAATTAGTCAGTCTTAACACTTCGTAATTTAAGAAAAGTCTATTTTAAAAGTTTGAAAGACCCTAAAATATGGAACCATCGATTGAATTGTTACACATTATTAACGAAATAACATATGAAAAAATATCATTGTATATCAGAGTGGCTAATATGTCTTCAGAAATTACATTATATTTTATATGAAAGTACATTTATATTTTATATGAAAAGTTCACTTTGTTCTAATATGGAATATTATCAACGTTATGCCGTTTTATACTTATGGATGCGTTAGAAGTGGTTGCTGCGGCCTCGTACCGTTTCCGCCATAACACCGTTCACGGTGGCCTCATCACTACTTCCGAATAGATAAAAACAACGAGGATGTTCATTTTAATAATTGCGTATTATAATGCAATATTTAATTCACATGATTCGTAAATTATTTATTTATTTACACGATATTAACAAAGCATTTGACATTTTGTAATAACTACACACATAATATTATTATGAAATTAATGTTTTACGATCCGCCTTTTTCCAAGTTATTTAAATAACAATAAACCACAAATAAATTGAAGTGTACAAGCAACAAAATTAAATCTGAAATGTAACTTATACTGGTAATTATGCTTTCCTTTAGCTGGGCAGAACTTCCGTAATGTTCAAGAACTCACTAATTAGCTCTCGAATCACTTAATGAGACCTATCATTGGTTTGGATATTTTTAGCATATTATTTCTACTATAATCGACAATATTAATATATTATAATGTATAGTAGTTGTGATGAAAGTAAAGCAATGCTATTAAAAGGGTGTAAGGGTGTAGAAATTATTTGTGAATTTTTGTTTAAAATATCAACATTTGTCGTTCGTGGGTTGCATGTCGATTGTAGCGTTGCTAGCGAGGTTAATCAAGGTAATATTCTACAATCAATCTTTAACTCTAATAATAATAAAGAAACCTATGAAAGTAACAGAAATGATTATCGTTGATTTAATTCATTTTTAAAAAAGTTCTATTTTCGTAAACGATTGTAAAAAGTTAACTTTAGGTGCGTGTGTCCAAAAAAAGTATCGAAAAAAATTAATTTAAAAAAACAGTACTGATAATAAAGACGTAAAGAATACATCCTAACATCTATATAATAGTGTTTACATGTGGCCTAGTGGATCTCTAAATGATAAAAGATAAAAAGCTGTACCGTCAGGTGTCCCACAACACAATTAATTATATAAATGATGCAGCGTCCGAGGTGTTGTTAATGCGTTACCGGCCTTTGAGGAAGACACTGAAAAACCTCATTATTGGTAGTTTTATACCGCTTTGAGTCAGTACATTAGCTTAAGTATAACGGCAAATTTCCGTTCATGGTGACGCCACCTAATGACGGCGAATTTAATGTAGAAATGCATAAGTCAAGTGTGCATAATCAGTGAAAAAGACCACGATAATGAAATATTTTTGACCATTAAAAGACAGTTCTTACAACATTAATATCTACGTAAGTAGCGGTAATCCACATCGCTAAAAATGAAAAAAAAAGCTGAAGTGGCAATGGGCTGGCCATATAGCTCGAAGAACCGACAACCGTTGGACCGAAAAAAGCTTCTCGAGTGGCAGCCTCGTACCGGTAGACGAAGTGTAGGGCGACCCTCCACTAGATGGAGTGACGACCTGGTAAGACATGCAGAAAGTCGATGGATGCAGGTGGCTCAGGGCCGTGCTTTGTGGCATACCTTGGGGGAGGCCTATATTTAGCTGTGGACTTGTAAAGGGCTGTAATGATGATGATGAGGAAGAATGAAAATATTATCCAAAATGTCCTTTCTCGTGTGATTATAAAATAATTATGTAGCCATTTAACACGATTTCGGAATTTAATTTATTAATATATTATTTTTTAATTAACAAAGTTATTTTTTTAACAAAGTTTTTTTTCTCTTTATGAAGGATAACAAACAATTGTACAATATAATCATATTATTAAGCAATACTATTATAATACTATGTTTAAGCTTAATAATCATACAGTCAACACCGCTATCCACACATTACTATGGGGCTGTGTATAGTTCATTTCAAATAGGATGGCAGGATTCCACTTGAGACTTAGCAATTACAGCTGTAATGTTAATCTATTGTTGTGTGATTATTTTATTGCTTTAACACTTGAAGTTAAGCATCTGTTGATAATACTGAACCAGTATAGCTGGAATGACGAATTTTGGTACTTGAACATTAAAACAAATTAAATTGTAGATAAAACACCTTTATTACTTTTAACTTAACTATTTTAAATACTTATAACAACTTGTTAATATTTTGTTTAATCAATCACTCTGAAGAACATTCATCGGTATCTGTGTCCTCACACGTATTTATTATAAATGGTTATATCCGATCCCTCGAAAATTCGTTTTCCACTCTTATGACATGGTCACAAACATTCTTTCAAAAAATGGGATTTGTAGAATTTATTACGTTTCGTACACTTTGGATTACATTTTCCCCTATTGTAGGCGTAACGTTTGACTTACGGACAGTTTTTTTTATTTGACTCCACATTAACTCAATTGGGTTCAATATACAATAATAAGGTGGGAGTCTCATTATCTCATGACCGGTCGATGAATTAGCTCTTGTGCTAATTCATCGACCACATATTTTTTTTTTCAAAATAATTGTTTAATTCAAAATAATTAAAGTGGCACGTTTATTAATTCCGATGTCTCTTTAATCACTCCCTTATCACCCATGCGTTTCAAAAGCTTATTGTAAACACTCAAAACTATGTCTTGAGCGTCTGAACTTAAATGTCTTTTTCTACGCTGAACACTATTTTCATCACTTGTAGATGCACTATTTGATATTTCCCATGGTCGAAACATGTTTATTTGTACGTCTGTGTAATAACGAAGTTACAAGACGACTGAATTTTTGACAACAATGTCATCGTGTATTTAACAAAAGCATCAAAACTTGTTTGCTGCCACAAAAATACCACGTCAGGATAAGGTCTTCCCAGGTATCGGTTGTAAATACCACTTCTTTTGTTATCGCCTAATGACCGCTTCAAGTACAATCCTGCCATGCTATTTGAAATGAACTATACATACAAGTTATCACTTCAGACGTAAAAGAATTAATAAGGGTAACGGATATAGAATAACTTATCGAATGCCCGAATTGTTATTTCATATTATTAAGTCTGTTACGTCCACGACGAGATGACCTATTTTTTTTAAAACGAAGTGACAACGAACCCATAGCTCACCTGATGGTAAATGGCTACTGCAGTCTATGGAGGTCTGCAGCCAACTTCACACAAATAAGGCTAAAGATGCATTGTCACTAGTCATACCTAAGGACTACAATGGAATGCCTCACCGTATTTACACTCTTTCTACCCTTCAGATTGGAACGCAGCAAATCGCACTGATATTTTGCGACAGAAATGGGTAAGAGATTGGTAATCATATAGTAAGAGCCCTACCACCCATAAATTGTACTGATAACGAAAGTGGTCAATAAAACAGGTTTAGTATAACAAAAAACGCTTTTAGATTTAAAAATAAATGAATATATTACGGTCAGCAGCGTTTACTTATTTTAATCAGCCCGTGCTAGTCTACTGCGGGATGTGATTCTCTCTCATTACAGGAATTTTCTCATAATCCCTACGCTTGACAGGCGTGTTGATGTTCTCAGTACCAATCATCTCGATTCTTTGACGTTAATCCCTATAACAGGTGTAGGCTTTCATCTCGTATATGTGATGGTCACACCGCCATTTATTGAAAGCCATAAGCCTATAAGCTTTCTGGTAATACCCACTCTTATAACAACGATGGTTTGATATGGAGTGATAGATTTTCTCTATGCAACAGCACTGTCAATCGTTCATCATCGTTATGATTTGAACTGAATTTAAGATTAACTAGGGTGTTGTTACTCAAGGGAAATTATTTCCAACTATGTTTGTTGTTGTGTTGTAAAATCGAATAAGGTAAATGCCATTTTTTTATAGATTAAGAATGACAAACAAGCATACAACGCACCTGATAGTAAGTAGATGTTGTGTCCCATATACATCTACATCTATCCTCGATTAAGAATCAAAATGCAGATGCGTTGTCACTTCTAAGAACTGAGATTATGTATCTCTTTTCCAATGAAAAGGATATTCGATTTTCTACACCACCGTACCAAACGCAGCAGAATAAAGCTGCTGTTTCACGCTGTTATTCTGTTAGAGCGTGGTCCTTCCTCAGTCAAACAGTTCCATTTGTGCTACAACCATAATATAGCCGCTGTACCATGTATTAAAATCGATTTATACAAAATTAGAGAAGTGACGAAGAGCGCGGTACATGTGATGTAATTATGTGATCGTCAAGTTTAGTAACGTCGGCAAAGTAGTCTACTTTGGACGTCCGGCAGTTTATATGTCTACCCGTGAATGTATACATATAATAACAACAAATACATACGCTAATGATCAAAGACAAGAAGACAAAGAAGACGCTAATGATAAAAGATCATAGTCAAAATTATAACATGTATTTTGAAGTACCTTCTTATTGTTTGTGGCAGCGTAATAATATTGCCATCACTCCATTTAGTACTATGAGTGTCGTAGTAGGCAATTGTGGGAAATTCTAGATGGTCCCATAGTCACTAATAGATGTTGGTAATTATCTCGAATATGCCACAAGTAAAATATAATTGAGACCTGCGACAACAGAAGCATCGTCAAAGATACGAGACGTTTGGTGATGCGTAACTTTTAGTACTGATCGCCAATCGCATGGCGATTACTCCAAATCCTCCATTTGGACTAAACATGGGAATTTAACAATAAAATTCCCGAAATTACGTTTTACCTGCTATAATTATCATACCCATAGTCATTTTTTATCTTTTTTTATAAAAAACAATATTAACAATGCTATAAACATTACTAATATTCCCCTTAACCACTCGTGGTAAGCTTAAATTGCTTGTGTTACGAGTGGTTCACGCCAGTAGTCGAATGGCGGATTCGAACCCACGACCTTTTTGAGTTCGCGGTCCGTGCCCTGCCATTAGGCTACTGTCGCTTCAAGTCATTGATCTAACTATGTTTTCAGACTTGTAGTATTGGAAAAATAACAACCAGTAGTTCTACAGCCTTGCCTACTTGCCTAAGTATTCTACAATAAATCATATACCAATCCCTTACTCCGTAATATTATAATAAGCCCTCCCTGATTATCTACCTTCCAAGTTTAATAAATTACGGAATTATTAAGCGTTCCTATAAATTGTCGTTTGTTAATTGATTTGAATGCCTATTAACTTTTACTATCCACGAGTGAGTTTCCCAAATAATTTTATCAATTAAACGCCTTGCTCGATCACCTGCGAGGGTGAAGTGATCAGTCGGTGAGCGGCACGCGGAACGCACCGTTAGCACTGCGACACGCTACGTCTTGTGTGACAACACGGTGATTATCTTTTGAGATGGATAAGCTGAATAATTTCACTGAAGGTGTTTTTTTAGAAACTCGTATGATAATATTCGTGGTATACGTAGAAATCTATCTCCATGATTCACATAGTGAGAAGTCAAATAGTGAGAGGTGAGAGGTAGGAAAGTACATTTAGAGTTAATTCCCAGATTGTCCCAGAAAATATACAATCTCTATCACCAATTTTATACAAAAAAGAAAAAGAGTTTTTATTATATAAATTAATATTGGTGATGCTCCTAAGAGGTGATTGCTTCCAAGATGTTTCATTAAAGAGTTTTGTAACATTTTGCGAACATCCTATTTTATTTATATGTTATTATGGAAAAAAACCCAAAGCTTCTGGCTCTGACTACTGGGTAAAAAGCTAGTCGTGATGGTAACAAAGCTCCTATAAGAAAAATTGGTAGTAAGTATACTTGTGTAACTAATCATTAGGAAAACTCACCGTGCAAGTATTAAGTCTTTACCTATGGAATTCCCATTTTGTTGAACTGACCAATTCAAACTGTGATAAATAAAATTTCACTTGGAATTCTAAATTCAAATAAATTGTATGTTCAAGGCATGTTATTCCTTTTTGAAAATCAGTTATTTATTAGGTAGTCTCTTGAGGTTTTGTCTTGCTTTTCTAAAATACCGCTACATTTATATACACGGACTTTAAGAAAATTCGTATACGACGTGCAGAAAATGCGTCTACCGGCACACAACGTCAATGACGTATACGGACTCATTCGCTTTTGATCGGGAAAATTTTACCTGCAGGAGGTTAAATTGACAAACTGAAGGCAATAGTGTAAGCGGATTTTTCTGAAACTACGGCTGAACTAGTGTCGCCTTCTGATGTGTCAAAATAATATTAGATCATTTGTGACAAATCGGTAAAATAAAGAAGCCTGACAAAATGGTACCTCACGAACTGAGTAACGTATAGAGAGGCTTACGTCCAAGCTTGCGTCATATTGCTGAATCGGCGTCGAAAGGAGAGAATTTTGAGTCGAATTGTTACCTGCTATAAGGAGAGCGATATTTTAGGATAATCACAAGCATTCGTGACAGTGATTAGATCCAAGTGCCGAAGCAAAACAGGGCCGAAACAAAAGATTAAGCAAAAGAAACTTATGTCCAGAGCAGATAAAAAACCAAGGAATCTACTGAATATAGCTTAATGAAACAATTTCAAAAAATGAAGAAAGGAATGGAAATTAATTTTTGATTTCTATTATTGAAAGGAATTAATTTTGGAATTCTAAGCCTTAGCTTCACTTAAATAGCCACAGGCCTCCTCGTTTTACTGAAAGGATTTCTCAATTTTTTTTTAATTTTGTTTTATATTAATAAAAATGAAATAGCTATCATCTTATGAATAAAACGGTAGCACCCTTTGTAATCTTGGTCATGTTTATAAACACGAACATATTTTACAAATATACGAATAAATTTTTACAAACATTAATAAAATAAAAGTTTTTAGCCATTACTGAAAACAATAGAATTAGTTCATTTTTACTTTTTAAATTGAGAAACATAACAGATAACTAGATATTATAATTCTTATTTTATTTCTTTCTACCGTTTCAAAACTTCATAAAATGTGTAAAACTGTTTATTGTAGTTTATTGTATAATTTCGTTTGTATTAAAATGCGCTTACACTTTAAAAGTGTTTACTATCAGAACTAAAGCTGAATACCGTATTTGAATTTTCGTAGTCAGCTTTAGTTAAAAAATCCGAAAATTTTCGGAAGTTAAAAATAATCAACGCCGTTTTTTTCCACTGAAGCGTAGGGGGGTCACAGAACTATCACAAACATAATTTTGAA